>CM047881.1:23186872-23614781 GCA_026212405.1 Petrea volubilis
AAGAAAATTAAATATGCTCAAAGTAAATCAACCATATAAAGCATGCACAAGTGTGAATAATAAATATATCAAACACACTACATGCAAGTGGGCCCATCTCAAGATACCTAGCACAACATTGTCATTTAGTCTTTTGACATAAATAACAACTTGTAAGTGGTACTTTTGTCCATAATTCATGAATATTGATAGTTTTCTAAGATACCCAACACGACATTATTATTTAGTCTTTGGACAAAAATAACAACTCGTAATGGTATCACATAATTCATAAATATTTCATAATTGGAAAACGGCCTAGCAATATGCCTTTCTTTGGACCGACAAATTGCCAGCATGTTAACCAAGATAATTTTAATATTTATGACTATCCTTTGTCTTGCCAAAATAGTCTTCCTTTGGGCCGACTATCTCGCATAGAGAAAATAACACGAAATTCATATATTCATGAATAAATCATCTAGCCAAAATAATCTTCCTTTGGGCCGATTATTTCGCATAGATAAAGCTAATAGGACAACTTATATATTTATGAATATCATATCTGGCCAAAATAATCTTCCTTTGGGCCGATTATTTCGCATAGATAAAAGAGTATGAACAATGTATTCATAAATATTAACCATCTGGCCAAAATAACCTTCCTTTGGGCCGATTGTTTTGCATAGATGAAACATGTCTATATTTCAAAAGTGATAAATTTTACCTAATAGAGGTTGCTTTGGCAACATATTAGTTCAATCTATACAATTTCAAAATAGGCACAATAACTAAATCCCAAATGCACTACTCAAAAGGAAACTTTATACATAAAGCTAAATACACAAACTATATTGTAATAGCAATATGGTCAAGTAGTGCGCAAACTATATACAATAATTTTTGAACTCGAATTGTACGTGGCGTTGTTATACCAGGACACGAGTCATCAAAGATGACTCTTTTCGTCTGGCCGTCCGGGTTTCCAGCCGATATACAGTTCTAATTCAAGTTCTACAAGCATCGCTTGTGAGAAGCATTGCAAGATGACCCAAAGCATAAATGGCTATAATAATAAAATATAGTAACAATAAGCACAAAACTGACTACGTTTGGATACAAAATGTGCATGGCAGTGCTATTAGAACCAAAAGGCTGAAAGGGTGCAGTGGTAGACCATGCTTATCCCCCACTGCACACGTGGGTTCGACTCACGTACATGGCACTCCCCTTTTATTTATTTATTAGCTTTATGTTTTTTTTTTTTTTTAAGAGACAGTAGCCACATAATAAATTTAAATTCAAACAAAGGAAGGTTCTCAAACACAGTGACAGCTCAACGGCTGCGTGCGCACGCCGCCAATCTCAAGATCCGGGTTCGAGACCCGCTGACCGCAGCTTTCATATTTTTCTTTTAGATCTGACACACGTCAATACCAAGTCCAAATAAGAGTGCTGATATTGGTGTTCAGAAATAGAGGTACAGCCCAACGGCTGAGTGCGGACATTGCGAACCCCAAGGTCCCAGGTTCGAGACTCGCTGGCCTCTGCGGTCTCTCTACTTTTTTTTTTTTTTTTTTTCAATTACAGTGAGGTTCACTCTTATACAAAAATATGAAACTCAAACCAATTAGGACGTTGGTCCAGCGGTTGAGGGCACGCACGAGTAACCTAATGGTCTCGATTTCGAGTCATGTGGTCGCCTTAACTGCCCCTCCTTTTTTTTTTTATTATTTGTTTGGACAGCAATTTTTGTTCTAGAATCATCAAAAAACAATCCGAAAAAACTAAAAAACTGTACGGATCGATTTCTTTTAATTTTGATGAATATATAAACAAAACCACATAACATATGAAATCAAAAGAGATTTATGAATATGAACATATATGCACAATATATATCCAATATAAATATATATATTGTAGATATAACAAAAACATGCTCAAAACATCAAATCATAATTGAATAAATCAAAATAAAGCATATTTGATTATTTACTAATCCCGCTCTGATACCACTTGTTGAAAACTTTATCAAATAACATGGATTGAAACATAATAATCCAAGATATGATAAATACGATTCCTATGAATCGATTAAGCACATGATCTATAGTAAATAAACAAATAATGCTTTTGACTATAATCACTAACCTTGATCCATTGCAGATGCGGAAGAAAATGGAGCTAGGGTTGGTGGTCTTCTAAGCCAAGAAAAAAAACGGCGTAAGTTTTTCTGTATTCTCTCTCTTAGATGGGGCAGAAAGAAAGACGTCGTTTTATATGGCTTAGGGACCATGCCCTAATGCATCTTAATTATCACATTTTAATTATGGGCCCATCAAACATAATCAGAGTGTGATCGGGCTTCTACACATAAAAGGCCCATACTCAAAATATATAATATTTCTATAAGCCCACTGAATTTATTTCATAATAGATCACACAATTGGGCTTATTAATGAGATAGCGGACCATGTACAACAAAATTAAATATGTGAGACCACCAAATAGGAGAAAAAATCCAACAATGGCCGCCGCTACGAGTCCGCATTTCCAGGCCGAGGGACTTGGCGCAGACGACCGCAGCCTGGATGTGGGATACGTGCGCGGCGGCGAGGATGAGTTTTGGTTTTTGGGTTTCGGAGTCGTTGAAACGGAGGTTTCGTGTGTAGAAATTGAGGATGTACGAGTACGAGGAGTTTGTGGGGAGATATAATGCTTGAGAGATTGGGTGAGTGGGTGAAGAATGGGTATTGAGGCATTCTAGAAAAGGTTTAAGGTTTGTTGAATAAGAAACGGTTAAAAGTAAGATGATTGAGAAGAAGAATGAAACCATGGAAATGTTTGAAGGTTTCATGGTTTTTGAAGCTGGAGAAGTTTTTGCTTGTATCAGTTTCCAGGTTTGAGTATGTATGTGTGTGTGTGCGTGTATATATATATATATATATATATATATAGAGAGAGAGAGAGAGAGAGAGAGAGAGGTTACCTATCTATGCAGCAACAAGCCGGTAATACGGCCATGAAAACTGGTAGTTTAACATGTTGACATTATTATTATACAATGCATGTGAGATTGAAAAGGCATGTGGAAAGTAGAAACACTAGCCGCGCGATGATCCCATCTAGCTCAATTGGCGAAATTACAGCTTCAAAATTATAAGATAATGAACTCGATTTTCAATCAAACCATACAGGTACTCTTTATATCTACTTTCATGGGAGTCTATTTTACTTCTATAATAATTTGCCCGTTAATGTATTTATAATTGTAATAGACTAATAGTTTTTGATATGATTGATATTTGATGATTTATTGCTGATAATAGCCGATATTCATACAATGCATATGTAATAGGTTTAATCAAAAAAGAAAGTAGGAACAGTAAAAGAGATTTAGCCAGTTCAAAACACACACACACACACACACACACATATATATATATATATATTCATTGATATGGTGTTATGCATTTTATTCAAATTCTTTAGTTGAAATTGTATTATATTTTTTATTTGGCTTAATTACACTTTTAATCCTATAAGTGAGACCTTTTTTTCAAATTTCATCTTATAAGTTTGATAGTCACACATTTAATCCTGTATGTTGGTTCAATTTGACACATTTGATCCTAAATTTGACACATTTGCTCCTGAATTGACACATTTGGTTCTAAATTATTAAATGTAGTCATGTTCTTGGGAGGACCAAATGTGTCAATTTAGGATCAAATGTGTCGAATTGAACCAACATACAGGATTAAATGTGGCAATTTAGGATTAAATGTGTCAAATTGAACCAACATAAAGGACATGTACAACTATCAAACTTACAGGATGAAATTTGAAAAGGGGGTCTTACTTATAGGACGAAAAGTGTAATTAAGCCTTTTTATTTTGAATGTATATTTTATGTTTAGTCAAATCAAATTTTCTTCTTTATTTCTTTTTATACTTTATTTGTATTTCACTATATAAATATATAATGTGTGTACAAATCATAAATAATTAGTGAACATGTATCATGACCTTCAAATAATGAAAAAAGAAAAATGAAGATAATGTTTGTAACTTGCATATATTTTGTGGAGTGTACTAGAAAATGAAACGCCACCTACATTATCTTCCTTACATATTTTGGTTGGCTTTTGAAATATATGAGTGGCTCATGTTCTTTTCTAAAGCTTTTTAACAAAAGATAACTTAAGTTATTATATTAAATAAATATAATAGTTAGTTTGGTTTACATTTGCTAATATTTTATATCATTATCAGTTTAGCTAAAATCTTAAATTCCATTGACTCTCTCTCTCTCTCTCTCTCTCTCTCTCTAATAATTTACACTTCTTGTCCCGATTTTAATGGGCAAGTATCTTAAGTATACAGTTTCTTATTATCCATATAACTTTCTTGTCCTGTACACATTCATGCACTAATATGCACATGTCCAGACATTATTATTATTATTATTATTATTATTATTATTATTATTATTATTATTATTATTTAGAATTGTATTATTGAGATTTGAGAAGGCTACAATTTGCTCCTACATAATACTTCTTTGTACTTAAAAAACTATAAAATACAAGTACATTTTTTTCCATACTTGGTACCAAATTTAAATGACTCGTGCACAAATTTAAATTGTGTAATTTGGTAACATCAATAATTACAGTTTGCTTGCAAGAAATTGGGTGTCCGAAATAACTTGTGCTCTAACTTGGTCCCTCCTTACTTTCCCAGTTGTTGTCAATGGAAATGGGGTCCTCCACACTACAAATCTTCTGGGAATCTTGAACCTGCATGGATTGAAAGTTTTTACATAAATGTGTGTCTCAATATGTATTTATATATATGTCTGTGTGTGTGTGTGTGTGTTCTGAGTGCATACATATTCCACGATTTCTATATGCAGTCATATTTTATATATAGTTTTATTAAAACTTAAGATGCTATACATATATGTGTGTGTGTTTCTATCTCTGAGTGAGTGCGGAAGAGGTAGAGACAATAATGTATATGTGTCTACGTGTGTGTTTTCAGCACACGAGTACAAATGCTAAGTTCATTATGTGTGTGTTGTGAGTGAGTGTATGCGCGCGTAAAAGTATCCTGCAGGAGCACTCGTTCCCCCAAAAGTTTATATATCACGATATCTCGTACATATTTTTATTAAAATTCAAAATTATGTTGTGCCCCTGCACATACGAGCAGAAATATTCATACCCTGTCAAGTTCTTTTCCTTACAAAAGCTCCTGAGGATCTCACTTGACAAAACCTGGATTTGTTCATCTCCCGCGTGTTTGGCACCATAATTCGACCATCGCCAACCGTCTTTTAGTCGAATGCACGCAACCACCATCTCCGATAATCGAGAATCGGGAACTCCAACAACGACGTGACCGGAAATTCCGGGATGTTGGGACAGGACACCCTCAACCTGGGACAAAACAAGACTTTTGTAATAAGCTTCACAAACAACATCATTTTACATGGATGTTCAAAAATGACACTTACGAATGTACAAATGTGTGCTTCATATGTACTAAAACAACAATTTACTCAAAAAATGATCGATATCCCACACAAAGGAGCTCAGGTGGGGGCCAGCAGTTGGGGGCATATATTGCGAGTTCCCCCGAAATGAAAAATAAACTAAAATTTTTGACTGTGTCTTTCGCTAAGCATGGTAACCATGATTTAATTAATGTATTATCATCCACACTTACCTCTTCAGGATAGATGTTCTCCCCTCCACTCTTGATTCTATCCTTCTCGCGCCCGATCAACCACAGATTACCGCGCTCGTCTATCTGTCCTATGTCTCCGGTATCAATCCAACCTTCAGTCACATTATCCAAACGCTTCCTTTGACCCCAGTAATTGAGCATTACATGAGGACCCCTCATCAGTATTCTTCCACCATCGCACGATTCCTCCGCGATTACTTTCATTTCGACAAGTGGAGCTGGTTTTCCTACACAAACACCTCCTTTAAACCTTAAGTTTTGGACATCGTACGATGGGCTGTCTTTTGCCGGATCATGAAGAGTCATGAATGTTAGAGATGAGCATGCCTCCGTCATGCCTGTATAGAATTCGAAGACTTTGATGATATATTCTTGTAAATAATCATCATGAAAATAGAGGTGGTTTTAAACTAGGACAATGAGAAATATACCGTATGCTGATTGAATCGTGGCTCTTGGGAAGAGTTCGATTGCGTTCTTGATGAGCTCGCCCGATAGGCCACCGCCGCCATTGAGAATCTTCGTCACAGAGTTGAATTTTTTAGGTGTTTGATTCGCTCTGCGAGAAGTTTCTAGAGTTCAACATACCGATGTAATGTAGAAACACACACACACACACACACAACCATGGCACGTCCAAAAAACAGACGTTATTTAAAAGCTTAACATATCTAACAGGAGAGACATTAAATATTTATTATCTCTGATGAGCATCTTTTATTTTTTTATGTGTTCGTAATTTTAAAACATCAACTGCTCACCTATTAAAGGAGATTAGATCAGCCATCATTGTCGGCACCGTGATCAAAGAAGTCACGTTGTGTTGCCCAATTGCTTTACTAGTTAAGTCAGCCTCAAATTTGGGTAAGATTACATGACAACATCCCGCCATTAGCACGGCCAAGGCGGATGATATTCCACCGATATGACACAGGGGGGCCGTGTGCAGATAGACCTGCCATAGACGTAAAATTTTCATACATTTGGATTTATCACGTATAATTTTCAAATTGTGATGATAATAATAATAACGAACGCCATTTTGATTAAATAAAAACAGGATTCGTACATCATACTCATCGTAACGAACAATCGCAATCTTCGTGAGGGATTGCACGACTAGAGCAGAATGGCTTATCGCGGCTCCTTTTGGCCTTCCGGTTGTACCTATGAGCATCGACAAAAAAAAAAAAAAAACCATTAATTATCTAATCCGAAAAGCCTTCAAGAACGTGATATTCGTGATTTCAAAAGGCCCTTAACCAAAACTCGCATTCTTTTCGCACTATGATCATATAGGCAAATACTCGTTTTGGTTTCAAAATTACATATACCCCCCCTACAATCTACTTTCACCTTACAGTTGAACCCCTCCTGTCGATCACAGACAATTAAATGATATTTCAATTCAAATTCATATAAACTTTTCAAACTGTTCTAGCATGTAAGGACGATGTTATTCAAGTTTCTTGATAAATATTTCTAGTTCTGATTATATTTTGATGATCGAATGGGGGTATTTGATATGATGGAAAATAACTTATACCTGATGTAAAGCATATAATTGCAGCTCTTTCAGGTGCCCAGAGATAGTCCAGAGTACCATATCCTCCACTAGGCTGCTTAAGCAGTTCAGTGGCAAAAACTGCAAAATGAAGACAAGAACAACATCATTATATTGTAGCTTTTCATGTTTATATGCATACTTGGAATTTATCGAAATTTTAAGTCAAAAAACATACTTGTCCCGTTGCTGTTGGCGCTAACGGGCATGTCCATTTGAACGTGCCACCGGAGAGATGGAACAGAGTCGATGCTGAACTTGGAATGCCAGTATCCACGGCTTGAATCGGTTACTAGCATCACCGGCTGTGCGGTCTCCATCGCTGATTTCGCCTCGTCCAAGCTCTGCAGAAAATATATACATATATACATATAAGGTTGACGTATCTAAAACATCTAACTAACATCGCGCGCGCAAACACACACACACACACATATATATATGTATATATGTGAATTCCAACTCCAAAAATTCATGAGCTTTAACATAAATCTTTCAACTTTAATCATTTTATTTATATGAAATCATCACTACTAAACACTTATTACAAGTCTAATATATATAATCATATTAACTATACATTATTTTTGAAAAAATATAAATCTAACATCTTATAAGCTTCTATCGTAAAAATTTCTTAGCCAAATACGTCTAAAAATGTCAAAAAATGATGCAAATTAAGTAACAAATTTACCCATCGATAGTTGAGTGGAGCAGCAATTCCTCCAACATATGTAATAGCAAGCATCCATTCCAAATACAAATCACTGCAACAAAAGAAATTAAATAAAATAATTTCTCCTAAATAATAATAAACAAAACTGCATTTTGTAATATATATATATATATAGAGAGAGAGAGAGAGAGAGAGAGAGCCGAAAAAAAATTAGCGTGTAGATGTACTTTCAAAACAGTAGAAGTCCAAAAAAATGAAAAGCAAATATGTGAATTTTTTTAGAAACAGTTCAGAATAATTTTAAATAAAAATATTTTTTAAAATAATTTTAATTATTGTATCGAAGGACAAAATTAATTGATTTAAAATAAAAGCTACTTCAAAAAGAATTAGGCTCGAAAAACAATTTTTCTTTAAATACAGCCAAACAAGCCCTCAAACTGATTACAAGCATCAGCACAGAACATTTTAAATCTTGCTTGAATAGCACTAACTTCAAGGAATCCAAAATTTACATGCAACATGCATTGTGTATATATATATATGTGTGTGTGTGTGTGTGTGTGTGTGTAGAGGGAGGGAGAGAGAGAGAGGCTAACCTGTTGAGAGCAGAAATGGAGACAACGTCGCCGGGCTTGATGCCGAGCTGGAGAAGCCCGTGGGCCAGGCTCATAACTCCTTCCACGAATTGAATTCCGGTTTTCCGGCGGTCCCCATTTATCGTCACAGCGGCGTCGCGGCGGCCCGTGGCGAGGCGGCTCAAGCACTGGCAGATGTGGGCCTCCGCGTAATTTGCCATTACAGTAGGAGGGCAAACCGGGCAATTCACAGAACTATATATATGTAATAGAAATGTATCTATATATCAGTTTAGAGAGAGAGAGAGAGAGAGAGAGAGGGAGGGATATGGAGGGAGAGGCGGAGAATGGATGCTATTTATCCTTGTTATCGACTTATCGTTTTCAATAGAGTTTGTTTAGTTACAAGTGTACCTTATACGAAATAACAAATCCCAACATTATATTAAAGTAAATAAATAAATAATAACATTTTTTTTTTGACATCTTATTTTTATTTTAAAATATTTATTATTTTACAAAAAATAAGACAATATCTAATGTTTTTTTTAATTTATCCTTATATAAATAACACTCTAATAATTAAATAGACTCCTTAATTATTCCGCCACTTGTATTTTCAATAAATTATTAATCAGGCTATATTTGTTAAATACTCCCTCCGTCCCATAATACTTGTCACTTTAAAGTTATGCACAAGAATTAAGAAAATAGATTAAAGACATTAAATATGAATTATTTTGACTAAAGTATCCTTTTAATAAATTAAACTATTAATTTCTTTCGTCAACTATTAATCTCTCTCTCTCCTAAGGGTATATTAAGAAAAAAATAATAAATTCTTTCTTGATATGTGAGAATGATATTATGGGACAAAAAAATTTCCTAAAGCGATAATTATTATTCGACGGAGGGAGTATGATACATTATTAAATTCTCCTTAATTTATATATATCAAAAAAAGTGATGGATAATATTAATGCAGGCAAAATCAACAAACAACATAAATAATTATTTATTTATTTATTTATTTTTCCTAAAAATTTGGTCCTATGATCTTGGGATTGACATGGGGATTTTACTCTTTGTTTTATATATTGGGCCCAGGTAACTAATGATTTATTTACCAATTTTCAAGTATTTGCGACGTCTCCATGCATATTAAGATACAGTGAAGTTGACTTTATCATTTAAATATCAAATCATAGTATGATTAGTTTTTTTTTTTCGTGTATTAGGGTATAATTAGCAACTATTAGTTCTTTATTTTTTTTTCCAATTTATCTCCCATCAATCATTAGCAGCCAATTACCACAAGTTTTAATATTGTTTTAAAATAAAAAGTTCACATGCTTCATGTAGATAATATCGTTTTTCTTTCCCAAAAACACACACACACACACACACAATTACACAAATCATAGCGATGTACACATGCATCCTGTGACTTCAACATGGCTCTGTCGTTAAAAATACCGACAATACTGCAATTTATAATTAAATTTTCGTATTAAGAAGAAAGAAAAAAGTGAGAAAATTTCACTTTTCATCTCTCACGTTTATACTTATTTCGATTTTGATCTGTTATGTTTAAGCACTGTCATATCTGGTACCTCACGTTATATTTTTTATCCAATGTCATCCTTCTGTTAAATTTTCTGCTAAAAGTTAATGGATTGGGGGGCAAAATGTAACTAATTTGTTAGCTTTTAACTGAAAATTTAATGAAAGGATGACATTGGATAAAAAAAATATAACGTGAGGGATCAAATGTAATAGTGCGTAAATATGAAGGATCAAAATCGAAATAGGTGTAAACGTGAGGGACGAAAATTGAAGTTTTCTCGATTTAATACTAAACATAATTGATAAATGGAGGATGATCCAAAATTCCCGGTTCAACAAAGCCACAAAATTTCCCTTCATTTTTTTTTTTTTTTGATGAATAAACGGACTTCGCGGATAAGCCTTATCCTTGTTGCAAGGAATAGGCCTTATGATCACAAGGTAGTTCAAATCCCACAAATGTAAGTATTAATCATCGAATAATATTATTGATTGTACCGCATAATAATTTGTTTGTATAAATCGATAATTATCCATGATTAATAGTTTTATCTTCGTTCGAAGTGTATATTAATGTAATTGATTGATACGTAATAAATTGTTCTTCGTAACAATTAAAAAAAAAATAGAAGACCTTAACTTCCCTATAGAAAATTAAGGAGACAAAATCATGGTAGATATAGATGGCATGCCTACGTGCCACATCAATGTTGCATGTGGCGTGCCTGCTAGGGTGCTACATTATAAATTATATTATGAGAAACAATAAAAGTCAATTATTTATTTATTAAATTTCTTAGTATAGGTAACAAATGATGTATCAAGTATTTTTAGATCCATAATAATAAATTTATTGAAATTTATTGGAGTTGTTTCAACAATGTCAAGTTATACTATATTTAAAATTTGATAAATCTTTCCTTGGAAAAACAACTTGAAAAAATTTAATAAAATTATATTTTTGAATTTCAAGAGCAATGAAAAGGGTATCAGAACAGGCTAATGTTAACGTAAGGTATGCGTTTGCTAATATATATATATATATCGTTGGGGTACACTCCATGTGCGTGGAAATAAAAAATTAAAATATAATTTAATTACATATTTAAATTATTAATATAAAATTTATTTATTAGATTTTATACATTATTATAGAATTTTTATTATTTGTCATGTATGTATTTTATTAAAATTGTTACAAAAAATAGTTTAAAATAAAGATAGAATCATAATTCATAAGACTAACAAATAAATAAGAAATAAAAAGTAAAAAAAAAAAAAGACAACAGAGATACGAATATATATATATATATATATATATTGATAGAGGAGAGAGAACGAGAAAAAAATAAACTAAAAAAAAGTAGAGAAAATATAAATGAGAATGGAGACACCAAAATATATCAAAAAATCAAAATGATTGTTAGTTTTCCTCAACGCTTTGTTAATCATATAAATTAATGAATCAAAGTTCGTCGAACTAAATCTTATTATATAAAACAATATATTTCACTTGTCATATAATTATTTCACGATTTAAAATGAGTCTCCAATCATATACTAACTAAACATTTGTCCTATGATAAGAAATTCAATGCCCAAATTAAAGTTCCAAACTAAGTATGCTAATTAGTCATCTCTGTCAACGTATAAGTGTTTACCAACAAAAAATATTATTGGCTTGTAGAGCCAAATTTCTTTTTTGATCTTTCTATTTTCAAAGAACTTTTTAGACTTTGCCTCTAAATTTGCCTATTAATTTTCCAGGTTCACTGAATGTCACTACTGGCAAAATTTTTAATCATTTTTTTTTATATTTTATGTGAAGCAATTATATATATATATATATATATATATATATATTATCATTGATCCGATACCAACAAATATCGATTAAATCCATATTATCGAGTCGGGTCAAGCCGCTTAAATGTAAAACTCTTTCTGCCAATGACAACTACATTCTCAGAATTCAAGTACGAAATGTTTTGTTAAACCAGCATATAGCCCCGAACCGCTAAACTATGCAACTTGGTGCGTCAGATTTTATATATAATAATACAACACAATTATTTCTAAAAGTAGGTGGAGAAAATTTGTTGAACATGTGCAGTCAATAAAAGAATATTGTCTTAATAGAATATTGTCTTAATAAGACTATGCCTCTGCACAGTCTAAGTATGTTTGGACTATATAGTGACCATTTGTATTCTAATTCAACATTTTTCATTCTTAAATTCTATGGTCAAGCTCAAGATAAGGATAAAAATATAACACTCTTACAAGTCTACTTAAAGATCAGCACGAAATATTTTACCAGTCCCATTGCAAGATAATTAAAAATTTAAATAATTGAGAAATCATCCCACCAGCACAAAATAATTGAATTATATATAATATATATATATATATATTTATATATATTATAACGACAAAATTCCTTTCACGTCTCATGAAAATTTGGTTTCGTTACGTAAGATTAAAATTTCTAACTCCATTCTGATACAACGTCATTATATATATATATATATATATATATATAGAGGATGACGTTATATAAATTTAAAATGAAAACGAATTATTTACATTAGTCTTTCTTTGGTATGACTTTTCTAAATCATACTGAAAATTGGTTTAATTGATGTCATTTAAATGAGTAGATATATCCAACCGGATTGTGAATTATTAGGTGAAAATATGATCATGTATGTGAAATATTGATAATCATATATACGTGTATAATATAACGATATATACATATACATATAATGAGATACATGACACGAGGGGTCGAAATAGATGAGATAAATGCATCATTTTTGAGTTGATCTTGTTATAAAAGTAAGCAAAAAGGAATATCTGCCATATATTTTGATTTAAGAATATTAAACATTTATTAGTGTCATATATAAATTATAATTGCTCTTTTTGGTGTGGATCGTGTTATATATATTCTATCCTTGTTCAATTTCACGCTGTTCTATGCCGGCACATATATTCAAAAAAAAAAAAAAAACTATTAGATATCATACTTATTTATTTTATTCATTTAAAATTTTATATATCGTAAAAGACAATATAAATAAATATATTGTACTTAACAAACATAAAAAAAACTGAAAACACAAATTGAAGCACAGATAATGCAACATAAAAATGAAAGTTTAAATTGGATAATTAGCGATTAACAAAATTAATTTAATACACATAATACGACACTTAAAAAAACAAAAACAAAAAGTCGCAATAAAATAGTAAACAGTCATTAGGCATTTTCATAAAAAGTGTCTTAATAGACCATCATAAATTTCATTAATATCTTCTTGTCGATTGTCACTTTAGTTATGTGTTAATAAAATTTCATTGCAAATTCATCACAAAATACGTTCTATCCGAGACGTAATTTATTTTCAACACGCACAGGCACTCATAGACTGACTTCTTTTTTATATCAAGTTCTGCACGCGAATTTTTTTTTTTTTTATAAATGGATGATGGTGAGATTTAAGTACATGACCACTTGTGTTTAGTTTGGCTCTAATACCATATAAAATAACTACATCGTCTCAAAATTTAAACTGTTAGAAAAAATGGAGTTGTCAAGTATTTATTGTCTCTAGCAAGACTACTTAATAATTACTTTTTTTTTTATAGAAAAACTTCGAAATACCCTATAAATATCAATTGAAATGGCACACACGCACACACACTCTCTCTCTCCAAAGAGGAATGAAAAAGAACAAAAGAATTTCGATTTCAAAACTTTAATAGTGATAGATTCGAACCTCTACTATTAGCCTACAATTCCGACGGCTATTTAATAATTACTTTGAAACTAGTACTTAAAACTATTTAACAATTGCTTTGAAATTTTGTGCAAATGAAATGATGATAATTAAACTATATTAAATTATGTTTGGCAGCACTGTACCGGCCATTGCCCGGCATGTAGCATGTCTGGCGCAGCCAAACTGTCCTGATTCATGATATCTTTTGAATTGTCAATCGCCATTACTGACTGGTACAGTTTATTTATTTATTTTCGGGTCAATAACGACTTTATATTTCATTGGACTATAGAATATAAATAAACACTTATATTTTGCTTTCTAAAAGTAGTCATTCGAAAGTTGCTGACGTCTATTAATATTTTGAATAATTCAAATATTTTAAAAGTTATTAAAAATTTAATAAATAATAAATAAATAAATTTGAGATATAGCTTTATTAATTGGTTGTTGAATCAGTGGCTTGGGGTAAAACGTGGGCATATAATTATTTCCAATCAATCAACTCGAAATATTCTTGATATTCAACTTTAATTAATCAAAAGAAGAAGATTAATGCATGGATGGTGGGTTTGATAATTATTTATACTACTTTTCTTGGTATCATGGCATTCAATCACATGCACTTGTCAAAGAACCAGGGATCAATTCAAATATGATGATATTTGATTATGAAAAATATGTATTCAATGGTTGAATTTGATTATAAACTTTGCAATTAAAAGTTGATGGATTCAACTTTACACACACACACACACACACACAAATGATAGATTCAATATAAGATAAACGCAAATGACCTTGTGATATAAAAATCCTTATAGAAAACCTTACGTGGTTTCTAATTGACTGGAAAAAAAAAAAAAAAACACAAACACAACCATTTTTCTTTTGTCGGTTTTCCTATGTTTCAAATTCAAACCCCTCAATTAACTGCAAAAAAATCTTTGTGGGATTTCTTGAATCCTCGTCATCATTGAGAAAAATTTGAGCACAAAAAAATGACAACCACCATGACGGCTACGAAAATGGCGATTTTCAATATCAAATGCTTTAACACCTGAGAAAAACGGAAAATTCTTATATGAGGCCCATACACCCTGTGGTCCAGATTCAGACAAGTGTTATATGTATTTTATAAAAAAATTAATACATAATTCGTGGCTGAATTTGGACAGTAGGGTGTAAAGACTTGGTCCATGGAAGAAAAACCCACAAAAACCACCAACCCATCAAAACCCAGGACACAATTATATATGATATTCACAACAAAGATTTAAACAGAATGAACTAACAATGTGCTAATTATTATTTTTTAGCAATTTTATTTAATAAAATGATGTGTGTGTGTGTGTGTATTGTTAATATTGTAGCTTGGTCTTTCAATTTTCCTAATATTTTAGTTTTACATGTCTCGTTAAATATTTGGTTCATTATTTGATTCTAAACTAATTTTTACTTATTGTTTCTTGATGCAATCTAAAATTTAAAGCACCAAGAAAATTTTTATGGGCTTGAATAGAGTATCAGATCTTTGAACATATGGTTGCTGCCCAGATGGGCCAGATAGTATATTATGGGCCTATTGGGCCTGAAGAACCTTCTGGGCTTAAGAAAATTACAATGCATGAAAAAGCATTTTACTGTGGGCCCCCCATTTTACACATATGATTTGTATACATTTGAGACGGTTTTTTTTTTCATTGAATTTCTTATTATTTAATTTTCTTTGTTAAATTTAAGTAGCTTTGTATTTAAATACAATACTTAAAAATATTTTTATTTAAATTTACTCTAAATATTTTCTAAAAAAACAACTTTTGAGATTTGTTTTACGGCTTATGATTTGTTAAAAAGCCTAGTCGAATATAATATTTTTTTCACTGAAGCATTTTTTTTAACCAAAAAAATAAGTGATTCTATTTTTAATAAAATACATCCAAACCGGCTCAAAATGGTTTGGAGTTAAAGTAAGACTCCCTCATAAATATTCGCGTCAGTTTATTTTTAGTATACATTTTTTTCCTTAATTTTTAATGTCTTAATGTGATAATCGAGAGAATTGACTGCATTCAATGAGCTCTTGGAAAATGTATATAACAAAATATTCCCTCAAAGTTAATTATTGTTTTTTTTTAAATAAAAAAAAGGTCAACTTAGAATTAAATTTAATTCTATTGTATAGTTGATATGGATAACCCTCGCTCTCACGACCATGTCACCCAAGGGATTAATAGAAATGCTCCTAAGGCAAGGGCACAATTGGAAAGAAAAGCACTTGAGGAGATGAAAGTCCCGCGAGAGAAGGTTGACGGGCCTCCTGAACCCCGCTCAAAAGAATGAAGGACCACCAGGGGATGATGTGTCCTGTACCCATTTGGGTTAAGTTTGATGAATGAGGACCCATAAGGTCTCTCGAAAAGATTAGAACTAGAAACCAGTTGCAAAGCAGTGGATTCACTCAAAAGTCCTTGATAGATAGAAAGCCTCCAAGGGACATATATTAGTTCGAGGGCCGGAAATAGGATGTCTTTTAGGTACCAAACTATGTACATGGTTACCAATTCATGAGAAGACCATTATTGACCCTTGCCAGGCAAGGATAACTGCAGCCACTTATCATGGCCTGATATAATGCGATTGTCTAGTCAATGCCATGAGCCATGAATGATCACTCTTAAGTGATATCTTTGATATTAATTACATGAAATATGCATTAAAATGTAAAGTCAAACCTCATTAAATGAAGAATATGAGCAAGCCGTCATTATGATTGGCCCAAGAGATAAAAGGCATGTCCTAACGTATTCTAGCTGTTAATTAAAAGACCAACCTCCATTAAGCAAGTCAAATCATGTTATCCTATATAAATAAGTTCTCCCTTCACTACGGAAAGGTATCTCATCACTAAGCCATCGTTACACATGTTTTAATATCCTTTTTGACAAGTGGACTACCCGTACAAATCCTAGAACGAGAGAAGCTTTATCTCATTGTCGACCAAATTGACGCCGCATGAATATTAGTTTAATTCTTCTATTGCTTCATAATTCTTTTTTTAAATTATTTGATGGTTCTTATATTGGATGACAGTTGATTATAATTGATATAACAATATATAATATAGTGACTAACTTTAGTGTAAACAAAAGAAAAGAGAAATCTATTTTTTTTTTTTTCGTAGGATTATTAGACTTAAATGTTTCAAGGGACAAAATGATTTATTTATTTATTTTAAGGGTATGCTCACGGGTAAGTTCCCATCAAAGAGCGCAAGTTAAAATTACCATTTTTATCATTATTTTGTGATGGGAAAAATTAAGTAACATTGCATTAATAATGCAACCGACAAAGTGTCGCGCGGCGGGATTTCATTTTCCACGCTAATGTTCAACACCTACAGCACAACGTTCAACTCTAATTTGGTATAATTCTCTGTCGTTATCACTTTCTCTCCCGGACAAGACATCACGATTTTAACTGTTATTGTTTTGACAATTTTAACCCCCTGAAAAAAAAAGAAAAAAGAAAAAAAAACACGCAGTCCCCAGACACTAATTTCGCGCACACACACACACTCACAATTCGCTTCACAAATTACACACAAAATCCAGAGAGAGAGAGAGAGAGAGAGAGAGAGAGAGAGAGAGATCAGCTGAAGTTTGCAAGAAACTCTCCCCAAAAAATGCAGCGGAATATATCTCGGTACGGCGTCGCCGCCTTCATCACCGTCGCAATCATCGTCTGCGACTCGGCCGGTCGGGACCTTCGACCGTCCGACCACGGCCTAGCCTACCAACAAAGCGCTTCGCCTGCGCCGAGGTCGCAGAACAGCGGGGAAATGCTCTCGTTTTTCGGCTCGACGGCGGTGTCTGAGGTGCCGCTACCGGAGGCGGATGACATCGGCGACGACGCAGGGTGGAGCGTCCACGGTGGCCGTGGATCACGTGACGTTCGCAGAGATCACGTGAGGATCGGACTGCTTGTGGCGAGCTGTGTTTTTGGAACGGCCGGCGTCGTTTTGTTGGTCGTCTCCGGTGTAGTTCTCCTCGTTCGCCTCCGCAAGCGGACTGCTGCTGCGGCGGCGGCGGCGACGGCGGAGAGATTAGCGGTAAATCATGAGGTCCAGGCAGTCAATGATAAGTAGTGGTTAGTTAATTAATGTTCATTTATGGGGTTAATTACTGTTGATTTATCGGGTTAATTAATTTAATTCAGCGTTCTTAATTATCCCCGTCTTAATGCATAAAGAATGTTTGGGTGGATTTTTTTTTTAAAAAAAACATTTATTTTTTTTTCAAAAAAATCACCTCAAAGCAAAAATATGTTTAGATGAATTTTTTAAAAAAAAAAAAAAAACAGAAACGAGAAAAAAGAAAAATCAAAAATATTTTTTTTTTAAAAACAAAAGCAAGGAGAAAAGTCAAAAAATGGATTTTTTCTATAAACTACTTAGAATAATTTTAAATAAAAATATGAGTGTAAACAAAATGAATCGAGTCGACTAAAATATTATTCAAATTTTATTTAAATTTTTTATTGAATTCTATTATAAAAAATATCATTCGACTTTTTTTTTTTTTAAAAGCCCCTTCAAAAAGCCCATAATCAGTGGATAAAATTATCATTGTTAAATGACGAATCCTGGCCATGCATATGATTTTGTTTCCCCTGTGTGGCTCAAATTATGCTGCCATGTTTTTCAGATTAATATTCAATTTAATTGTATTTTATTTTCTGCTATGACATTATTATTTATTCGAAAGTGACCGTATAAATTTGATTTGACTTTTTTTCCCGAACTTGAAATTTTATTAAATTTAGAGAGTATTTGGCTAAATTTATAAGCTACTTAAAATATTTTATAAGATGTGGTGAAGTATTTGATAAAATTTTAGGAAAAGCAGCTTATAAACTCCTAAAATAAGATCCTTAGAAGCTTATAAGATCTTTTTTAAAAAATAAGGAGGATTTAACTTACTTTTTAAAATTCTATCAAACTCCATATTTTCAATCAAATTAAATATAATTTTGTCATTACGAGTATCGTACAAGGTACACATCATTTTAATTATTTAAACATATTAATAACTTATTTTTAAAATAATATTAATATCTTATAAGATGTTTCAAATAAACTTAGCTAAACACCCTATTAATCTAATTGCATATGGAATGAAATTAGCATGAACGGATTGATATCTATATGGAAGTTGTTAATTATTGTATATATGTAATAATAAATAAGTGTGTTTATATTATTGTTTATAAACACTTCTGTCACTGTCATGTTGGTTTAAATTATTACAATAGAAGAAGCAAAAGTCAAGGGAAAGAGACTTTTAAACCTAGCACTTCTGCGAGCAATATTCCTCTATAATATTTTTGTTTATTATTGTCTATTACAATCATATATACTGGTAAGCAATTAATATTAAAAATGAGAAAAAAAAACTAGATATTAGTGAATGTAGTGAAAAAAATATTGTACAAAACTACAAATGGCATGTATTAGTAAGAATAATAAAAAAAATATTACATGAAAAATATTATAAAAGATTCAGGCTAATTTGAGGGGTGTAGGGACAGAGTTTATGTGAAATATACATACACATTTATGATTTTTTTTATTTTTTTTAAGTTTTGGAAATAATAAAAAAAATATTTCTAATATTTTAAACAATTTTAATTTTATGCCAAATAAATTGTTTTTTCTACTTCATCCTTTAAGTAAGAAGAAAGGGACATGCCTACATATGCTTGGAATGCAATTCCTATGCTTTTGTGAATGAGAAAGCAACCGCAACGGAGAACTATTGCTGGATAAGATGCTAAAGTGTCGATATATGATAAATAATTTTATGAAAGTGACATTGGAATTGAATGATGGAGCCAATCAAGCCTTATGTGTCGAACTAGGAAATTAAGGCCCCATATGAAGTTTCGAGTTCAATATATAAAAGTATGCTTATTATACTTTAGTAGTAGAATATTCTTCATAAATCAATTTGTATAAATAGTAGTTAATTTTATAAGACAAATTGCATCTATATTTTTTGAGATATAACGTAATTATAAATTAGTCCCTCGTATTTTAAAAATTATGAATACTTTCTAGAATTTTAGAATCTTCTTGTAAATATTAGTGGAGATGTCCAAAAGATAACTTTTATATAGTGATAGTAGTTAATCCGACCACCGAGAGATACACGCCTAGTTGAGGCTGAAAAAATTCCTCAATCAATTATATTATTTCACCATGATGAGTCGTTGCAAAGATGGGAACTCTGACGGGACAAGTACAGCTGGAGGTTACTGGCAGGCGCAGCCCACTGCCACCTACTGCATCACGTTGGCACATGGGTCCATCCCATCAGACGTGGGCGCATTAAATGCCAAGTCATAAATACAATCCTTGGTTATAAATGCTCAGGATATCCATTTAATGCCGGGTATGACCCCTAATTAGAGATGAGTAAGAGCAGTCGTCGAAAGACTGGAAAAAGGGGGACAAAATGCACTTATTATAACAGCTACAGGGCTTAAAGTGACCGGATCCCACCAATCATGTCACATCAGGCTCCTCACTCTCATATAAAAGCTCCATACGGCTCTCCACTCAAGGGTAAGACACTCATTGCCTTGCAAACCAAGCTGATACCATTACTGTTCATCATCTTTTTCTTCTTGAACCTACCACTAACTTGAGCGTCGGAGAGCCTACGCCGGGGCAAAACCGGCTAGTCTCACGTGCACTTCTCCCTCTTTAGCAGGTGGGCCACCAGCAAAAATACTATTTCGGAGTGCGCAGTACTCGGACATGTGGACCAACCAAATCCGGACCTCATCACACCAATATTTGCAAATTAATTTCATTTTTATACCACCAGAACTACCATCAAACATCCCCATCTATAATCCAATACCAATGTTATTTTTTGTTTGAAGTTAACTTCATATATAACCTTCACATTTTGGACTTATCAAGACCAAACAAATCTTATCACAAAGCCCTAACGAAAATACAAGAAACACAACTCGTTATTACGCCTCTCCTTAATGAATGATACATTTTATTAAGTTAATATGTACTATAAGGGGATATTTGTAATTTTCAAAATTATAAAGACTAATTTAGAAGTACATTATAGATGAATACAATTTGGCCTAATTTTATATTGAATAATGATAGTATAATTGATCATTTCACCAAAACAGATTTATAAAAGCAGTAATAGAAAGAGAGATTCTAAGAAACAAAAACTGAGGTTAGACCTCGAGGAGCAAGAAAGAGTCATTAAGAAGCTACAAGAAGAGATCAAGGCCATCTGTACTACATACACACAAAAAACATCAATGGTAGCTAGTACAAAAAGTACAAGTGAGCCTGAAAAATTAAGTGCAACTTATTTTCAAGCGTATAAGATGAGTTGGTTCTCGATAAATTGAGAGACACCAGTAAAAAAATAAATGTAAATGGTGGTAAATGTGTGAAAACTCCCATGATACACTTAGATTCAATAGCAATGTATGAAAATTTGGTATTATCACTTTTAGAAAGTCTTGGTGATGAATGAAAGATGGAAAGCTCAGACTACCACCTTTATCTTATTTTCCCATCATGTTTTTTCTTACATAGATGGCATTGTTCTGCAAAGTTATATCATATGTTTTCTTTATAGAATTTTGTTTTAATATAGATGGTATTGTTCTGCACAGTTCTAAATGCTACAATTTTGTATGTTGATGTACTTTATTTGGATATCTTACAAATGAAGGCCCTCTTATTTATAAATTTCCACCTCCTAAATGGACAATGGAAACTGATTTGATCCAACGATTATGAGAGGTTCTTTAAAACTATCCATTAATTCTTACACTTTCTATAACCATGCAAGACCTTTTCTAACATTCTAAACTAATATATACTATTTTACAGTGATCTTGAACATTCTAAACCTTCAAGAGTTTTCTAGGATCTTCTAGGCTCTTCTAGGGTTTTTTAGATTCTTCCAGGATCATCTAGAATTCTCCAAATCGTTCTAAAATTGTCTGAAATCTTTTAGATCTTTTTAAATTTGTATAGAATTTTCTAGAATATTGTTGTGGAACATTTTAAACTCTCTAAGTTTTCTCTTCACGAACTCTTTAAAACTCATGAATGCCTTCTAATTCAAACCTCTAAGCTAAGAAGAACCCCATTCGAACCTCTAAACTTCAAATGAGAAAAAAAATTGCATATTCCGAGCTATCATCGATGCGTAGGGTTGCGGTTCTTGACAATCACCTCGGGTTTTTGATATATCACCATTAATTTCAAAGAAGGTAAATGTAATTACGTAAACTATGAAGAGTTCGAGTGTAATTACACGAAAACTTCTAAGGGGCCTATTTGTAATTGTCTTCAAGGGATCTAATTGTAATTGTTCCTTCAATTTTTCTAAGGTACTAACTTATATCTAAAACTGAGTTTTCATTTTTCTTTTAATTTTCACCTCTGTCTCATGCACATGCACAGATGGACATGTGCCCCCCCCCCCCCCCCTCTCCCCCTAACAAAAAAAAAAGTAAGATCAACTTAAATTTTACGTGTACCTTTTTTTTGAAAATTTTAAAATTTGCACCCCTTTCCAAAAAACAAAAATAAAAATACCTTTAATATTATATTATAAAGATTTGGACTTGACACCCCTTCCCTACGAAACAAGTTTTTTTGACTTCCCCTTAGTTATGAGTCATGTATTGATTTTGACGCAATCAAAACTAAATATACAATCTATTAAGCATAATACACTTAATTACACGAACACACGCACACATATATTAAATATGAAGCTTGTATTTTTGACCAAACTCATCGGATTAATATTCTAATAAATTTAAATTGCCAAATAAACTTACATGCAAATTATATCATGTGAGTTATTCCAATAGCCAAAGAGCTTCATACATTATATGGAAATTTATTTCCCAAATGAGACTATGAGGGGGAGGAGGGGTGAAATTGTAACATATACTAGAATTTATGTCATCTACACGCCACTATTGATTAAGAGTCAAAGAGGAACCCACTCTAGTTCAAGTTCTACTTCTCCAGATTCTACATTTGTAGCCTCAGCCTGTCATGATAATCACGCCAAACTCCAGTTTAAACGAGGACCAGTTGGTTTAAAAGGCTAAGATACGATCACAGCCGTAGGATCAAGGGCAAAATTAAAAGAGGGGCGGCCTCACACGACGTCGTTCCATTTAATTGCTGGCAGAAGGAGAGCGTGCCACGTAACGCCATCTCCACCGCTCAAAGAACACCCGCATCCAAGGGCCGGGATTTAATTAGCCATAACCAACTCAACGGCTAAGTTAGAGCAGAGATAGTGCGCCCATTTCCTCCAGCAGTGGAATATCCCCAGCTCAGATTTCCTTTTAGATTTGTTTTGATATTTTCCAGCTTTCCTTGTATTTAATGGCTGTTTATCGAATTGAATGGATCATCAGATGTTTAATTCCAGTTTTCTCTTCCTCATCTTCTTCTCTGCATTTTCCCACCTCCATTTCTGTGTTCTCTACCTTTAGTTTCTATATCCAGTTTTTATTCACTTTCCTATAACACAACACAGCTATAGCTCCTACTTCAACTTCCCAACAACAATGTTGACAGTGCTATCTTCTATTTGGGCATTGTCATACGATTTCAACCATTTCCCGATTTGCATGTTGCTGAATATTCCGGCAGCTCCAAATGTCATTGCAGACGTTATCATCGGTCGGATATCAATCTCCCCTTTCCCCATTTGATATAAATGTAAGTCATGGTAAATGTATGAAAACATCCATTTGATACAATTAGATTTAATAAAATATGAAGAGTTGTTGCTTGATAAACGCTCTCAGAAGTCTTGGTGATGAATGAAAGAAGGAAAGCGCAAATTACTAGCTTTATCTTGTTTTCCTGTCATGTTTTTTTCTTTGTAGAATTTTATTTTTACTTCTAAATGCTACCACTTTGTATGTTGATGTACTTTATTTGGATATCTTACAAATGAAGCCCCCTATTCATAGATTTCCACTTCCTAAATGGACAATGGAGATCGATTTGATCAAACGGTTATGAAATGTTCTTTAGAACTATTCATTATATTCCTATACTTTCTATAACCATCCAAAGCCTTCTATAATATTCTATACTTACTTATAACATTCCAAACTAATCTATTCTATTCTATAGTAATCTAGAACATTCTAGACCTTCTAGAGTCTTGCAGGAGTCTTCTATTTTCTTCCATGATTTTTTAGATTCTTTCAGGGTCTTTTAGAATCGTCCAAGTCATTTTGAAATTGCTTGGAGCCTTTTAAATCTTTCTAAATTTGTATAGAAGTTTCTGGAATGTTGTGGAACAATCTAAACTCTCCAGATTTTCTCTTCATGAACTCTTTAAAACTCAGGGATGTCTTTTGATTCGAACTTCTAAGTTTCGAATGAGCAAGAAGAACCCCATTTTCTGAGATATCATCGAGGCTTAGAATTGCAGTGTGACAACCACCTCGGTTTTATGATATATCACCATTAATTTCAAGGAAAGCAAATGTAATTATGTAAACTATGAAGAGCTCTAGTCTAATTACACAAAAACTTCTAAGGGGTCTAATTGTAATTGCCCCTTCAAGTTTTCTGAGGTACTAAAATTGAGTGTCAATTTTTTTTTTCATCTCTCTCACATGCACGCATAGACGCACAAATGCCCCCCTCCCCCTGAAGTTTGATCAAGTTAAATTTTACATATACTTTTTTGAAAATTTTAAAATTTACACCCCCTCCCAAAAAAACATATTTTAAATATTATAATACAAAATTTGGTCTCATAAACAAAAAATTCTGACTCCCCCTATTTGGAAGTCATGTATTGAGTTTGGCGTAATCAAAATTGATTATACGATCTATTAAGCATAATAACACGTAATTATACGTATGCACACATATATTAAATATGAAGCTTGTATTTTTGACCAAATCGGATTAATATTCTAATAAATATAAATCACCAAATAAACTTACATACAAATTAGATCATGGGAGCTACTCCAATAGTCAAAAAACTTCATACATCATATGAAAATTTATTTTCCAAATGAGACTACGAAGGAGGTGGGGGGAAATTGCAATATATACTAGAATTTATGTCATCTACACACCACTATTGATCAAGAGTCAAAGACGAACCCACTCTAGTTCAAGTTCTACTTCTCCAGATTCTACATTTTGTAGCCTCAGCCATAGCTCCTGCTTCACCTTCCCAGCAATAATGTTGACAGTGCTATCTTCTATTAGGGCATTGTCGTATGATTTCAGCCATTTCCCGATTTGCATGTCGCTGAACATTCCGGCATCTCCAAATGCCATTGCAGACGTTATCATCGGTTGGATATCTATCTCCGCTTCCCCCATGATATCGTCTGCTGACAACAGGTCCTGATCATAAACTTCCTGAAATATGGCGGGTAGGGGGCGAACGAGAATTATGTAACTTGATGCAAAAAATATACAAACTTGAACATCAAAGGGTTTGCATATGCGTACATAAGAGGATGCAAATGAACCAAGCTATCTCAACAAAAGTTTGGGCTATTCTTTGAAGAGTTCAAGGTTGAACCAAATAATTCTTGCTTGTAGACTCGTGTACCTTCGGTTTTAAATTTTTATCTTTTTTATATGAATAAGTACAAAATATTTATTTATTTTTGAGCTGGAACATGATAAAATAATCCAAATCTCCAAATCCGAGCTCAAGCACGTTGTTCGTTCATGATTTTGATCCTAATGAGTTGAGATGAAAAAAGGACTCGAGCTATACTTTTCCTTGCTCGGCATGACTCAGCTAAGCATGTTTCCATCCCTAAATTGGATGATACAATATTTCCCCAAAAATAAAATTCTTGATGAATGAAAGATGGAAAGTGCGGATTACCAGCTTTATCGGGCCATAATCGTGTGGAATAGAAAGCTTAAGCTCCTCATTCCAGATAGGATTCAAGTTGCTCTGTATCACACTTGTTTGCACTTTCTAGGGATACAAAAAAATAAAGAGTTTAAGTATCGCAGTAATATAGTATGTGATTGACATGATATTTAAGCCATGCCACTTCACTAAGAAAATAGAGAAAGCATGGTTATGAGTTAATTAACCTGCTTCCCAAGAGTCAAAGTAACATATGGATCACTCGATAGCATATCTCGAATAGCTAAGTTGGTGCCTTTAAGTACTTTAATCTTCAACTCTCCGATAATATCCCCCGGGGCTTTCTGTTCGACCATATTTGGCATCAGCTTCACACGTAAGATACCAATACACATAAAGCACCAAGAAAACAATGAAAAGTATGGGAAAATTACCAAGGAAACCCCTTAAAAACACCATGAAATTAATCTTCAATCCCAAAAAAAGCCCATCTCACAGACTTTTGGTTCTAAAAAGACACAAAATTCACTGAGCAAACAATTATGGAAAGACATACTGGGGTTTTTGATGAACTTGAACTTCGGATGGTATCTTTTTTGCCTTGGGATAAACTCTCTTCATGTTGAGCTGAAGAACCGGACTGAATGCGCAGGCTAGGTTTCAAGAACTCTTGAAGCTCATACTTAGATCTACAATGAACAAATGAAGACAAATGTGCTATTTATAACTCCTTTTTTCTTTTTCTTTAAAAAAATTGGAAAACTGGAGTTGGGGGTGAAGGGAGAGGAGGGGGGCTGACTTGATATATTTTGCACGCTCATCGTGGGAAGCATCTGGTTTTGGCTTTGACCATCCTTCCGGGAAATGAGCCTCATAAATAGCATTTGCAGATGCATTTCCACCGACCTCGATCATCGCATCAATTTCTTCATCGGACCAATCATCTAATGCCACTGACATGACCTGCATGGAAGATGATCATGCGGCAAGAAAGAAAAAAGAGTTCTAGAAAATTCAGGGCGAAACTTATGGTAGAGGAGAGTGTATTGCAATCACCTTTGAAATCTGCGGACCAAGGCTTCTGTGGGCACCGCAGCACTTTAAGCATATAAATACCCCAATATTTGCTGATCTGAGCAGGCAAAAAGATAATTAAAGTGCAAACAGAATGAACACCAAAGCTCTCTAAGCTTCAAAATTATTAAAACAAAAGGTGCTATCGCAACACTTCATACTCATGGTATAGGGAGACCAATAACTATAATAGTTTCTAAGGTTTTCACAGTGTTCCTGCATCGATAACCTACATTCTACATGCACGCACAGAGAGAGAGAGAGAGAGAGAGAGAGAGAGAGAGAGAGAGAGAGTGGTGGAACTTACGCCCATTTTGGGTCTGGAGCGTTGCAATCTGCGCATTTACGATTATCTTTTTGAAGCAAAAGATCTCTCAATCTTCTTTTACCTATACAGATTTCAGGGACCAGGGTAACATTAAAAATGAAACCATAACGATGAAAAAAAAAAGGAGAGTGGGGATAATGAATTTGTTCATCGGTGGACAATTTACAACTCAGTATGATGCCAAAAATACTTAATACCAGCATTGAGACGTTTTGCATGCAATGCATATAATCAGGAACCAATAACCCCACAACATATTCTCAAAGAAGAAATATCGAATTTAGAAAAATTAGAACTGATAAAGGCCACATGGCTTTCCAAGAACCCAATTCATGGCATTGATTCACACCAGCAATTCTTCTTTAATAAATTCAATTCTTTTTTTTTTTCCGTCTCTATGGAAATGCTAAGCGTGCGTGCATGTGTGTGTGTGTGTGTGTAACTGAATATTTCCTTGTAAATTCAAGAAGACTTAAACAGCATACTTGAAGCTGGTCTCCTTAGGCCAGATGTAGGGCGGCTCATTGCTCCGTTTACACAACACTATCATTCAACTAAATAAGCCTTTTCTTGAACCTGAAAAAGTCATCCCCCAAAGCTTGTTATATTAAGCAAAGCTAAAATTACAAAGAGATAATTCTTGCGATTCAACTTATTCTAATTCGACTCATGAATGAATTATGAAGCGACTCTATCAATAATTTAAGCAAATCAACACTAACCAAGCAATTCGCACACACACACTCATTCTGCAGAGATCTCAAAAATTGTAACTTGTGAAAATTCTAGACATGGCTTACAAAATTTAAAAAAGAATCATTCTCCACATTCCATGAAAACCCAGAAATTTGACGAGTAAAGCAAATTTATCAATAATTTAAGCAAATTGACACTAACCAAGCAACACACACACACACACACTCATTCTGCAGAGTTTTAAAATTTTTTAAGTTGTGAAAATTCTTGACATGGCATAACAAAATTCAAAAGGAATCCTTCACATTCCATGAAAACCCAGAAATTTGATGAGTAAAGCAATTTTATCACAAGCAAATCGACACTAACCAAGCAATTCACACACACACACATTCTGCAGAGTCTCAAAGAATGGAAATTGGGAAAATTGTTCTTCACACGGCATTACAAAATTCAAACCAAATTCATTCTTCACATTCCATCACAACTCAGAAATTAGACCAATAAATCCCCCAAAAAAATTAAAAAAAAAATATTGCAGATTCGGGTTTTTCCGCATCAGCCCATTTCCAGAAACAGGAAATTCAAACCGAAAAAGAAAAAAAGGGTTTATTGCAATATTGGTCCCATAAGTATGACTTCGTCCAATTTTGATCCTATTCGTTTCAATTTTTTCAATTTTGATCTCATTCGTTTTAATTTTTTTAATTTTGGGACTTTTTTAAAATTCCGTCTAATCTTCAACGGAGAAGGCACGCGTGCCTCACGTAGCCGTTAAATCTCATACATTTCAAATTTTCAACAAAGTCTCAAATTCGTAAAAATTTGAAACGTATGGGATCGAAATTGAAATAAATGGAACCAAAATTGAGAAAATTGAAACAAATGAGATCAGAATTGGACGAAATTTTGGTCATATGTGAGGCACGCGTGCCTTCACCATTAAAGATTTAGACGAAATTTCATAAAAGTTTCAAAATTGAGAAAATTGAAACATATGAGACTAAAATTGAGAAAATTAAAACGAATGAGATCAAAATTGGATAAATGCATAATTATGGGATCAAAATTGCAATAAATACAAGAAACAATAATTTGAAAAAAAAAAAAAAAACCAAGATCTTGATATGGGAAATCTGATCTTGATCCACAGAAACAAACAAACATAACACATTGAATACAATTGAACCCATCTGAATGCATACCTTTCAAAATTATAAGCATAAACAAAAAAACGAAGAACAGACCCGTGAGAAAAATCTGAGAGAATCATTATCAAACCCATGCATACCTCTTGTGTTTGATATTAATGGTGGCTCATTTTGGAATCAAGAATGGTGGAGGAGAGAATAATAATATTGCTGGTAGTGTTGGTGTAAAAATGGAGAGAGCAAATGGGCCGTTTTTATTTGATTTGTATCAACGATCACTACTAGTTTTTGTTTCATGTCATTATTTTATACCTTTCCCAATAAAATCATTTTAAGAAAATCAACACATTATTTTGAGAAAAATAGAAACCATAAAAACAAAAAACAAAAAACAAAAAAAAATCTTTCAGGATATTTGTGAGCACGGTTAAAACTTAAAAAGGGTGGGGGGCGGGGGGGGGCGGTTGTACCTTTTTTAGCTTCTCCTAAAAAAGAAAAAAGAAAAAAGAAAAAAAAACCATTGTCAAGTGTTTTGTTTTAAACCTTTTGCGGAAAAAAATAAATTAAAAGATGAGAGCAGCTTTCAAGTTATTTTTTTCTATCTTTAATTACTTTTTTTTTCAAATATTATCCAAAATCAAGTCGAACTATTTGCAAACGGCCCCTCTTTCCAATTTTTAGTTACTTTTTTCAAAATTCAATCACTATATTTACTTTTTCTTTTTAGACATTATCCAAAATCAAATCGAAGGGACTATAAGAATTTATTGTGATCATGAGAATAACATGAATCAAGAACAGAGCCAATAGTTCAATTGTCAAGGGACTACAAGAAATTTTCTAAATACTCCAAAGGCAAATTTATAATACATTTACTTTTAATAGTTATACATATATATATAAGAATTTTTTTAATCTTTTTTTTTGGGAAGGTGGGGGGGGGGGGGGGGGGTTTGTGGACACCATGTGGTTGTGTCCCTGACATGGAGGATCATAAGAATTGATACTAACCATAAAACAGAAATGGATAGAGCACAAAAACATTACATAAGCACAATCACAGAGAGAGAGAGAGAGAGAGAGAGAGAGAGAGAATCAAACTGCGTAATGATCTTCAGACAACACTAGGAAGTTCTTTAAATTTCATTCAGAATCATACATACGAACCTCCTTCATCAATAAAACACGACAAACCAACAATATAAATAAATGTAGTCTCTCCAACTTCATGTTGCCATTAAGCAACTCTAGTGTTACACAACAAACAAGAATGTCACGATTCTCAGTACACTTCAACATGCCATTGTTTGTTCTTCTTCAGCTGTGAAAGCTTCTCGTCCCAGCTCTCTCCTCTCTCCTCCGCCACCCGTCTCAACGTGTCCTGTATCCCAGGCATCATCCCCTTGAGCCCGCAGAAGTAAATGTGGGCCCCATTATCCAGAAGCTTGAAAATCTCGTCGCTGTACTCCTCAATTTTATCCTGGACGTACATTTTGCCACCGTTTTTGTTCCTCTGTTCTCTGCTCAGAGCGCGGTCGTACCTGAAGTTGTCCGGATAGTCTTGCAAGTACTTGGAGAATTCATTGTCGTACAGAAGGCTGTCGGTGTTGGCCACCCCCAGGAAGAGCCAGGCGAGCCCACCAAATTTGAACGTGGGGACCGCCTCCATGAACATACGCCGGAGGTAGCCTCTGTAAGGAGCCACGCCCGTGCCGGTGGCGATCATGATGTGGTTGGCGTTCGGGTTGTCTTCGGGGAGGAGCATTATTTTACCTGAGGGGCCTGAAAAAAGAAATTCAAAATAAAAATTATTGGACAACATCACAAGAAAGGTCCTTCAAATGACAAGGGAAAACGGGCTTTTTTCAGCCCCCACCCCCTATACAAACTTAGGTTTTTACACTAATCTTGTTAGAAATGAGAGCGCATTTTGCCACCTAAAATTGACTAATTAGTTGCAAGTTGCCTCCATCACTTAATTCTTTCCAGAAACTCCACCTGAAACTCATCATGTGACCCGTACATGATCTTCCTAATGGCTAAGATGTCATTTTAACTAAAACAATGGCACCTTACCCCCCCTAAATCTATTAACTAGTTGCATGTTGCCTGAAGTGTCTATTTTCTGACCAAAAAATCCATGTGAAACTTGTGATAGGACTGTTGAGTGGTCCTCCTTAGAGCACAGTCGTCTTTTTACCAAAAAACCAAAAACAATCCAGCCGAGTACATTGTTTTCAGTACTACCTAGGTATGAGCCGTCAGATTCCAAGATTGGAAAGTGAGTGAAATCAACTAAAATTTAGGTAAATTTAAGCAAAACTTGTTGGTTAACAAGCTAGTCAAACAATATTTGCATCTGAGACGTGTAAAGATGAAAACTCTCTATGATGGAACAGTTATGCCACAACTTCATCCAATTACAGGTTGACGGTGTTAAACAAAGTAGCATAATATTAGAACTTCAAACATTACTTTGACTTGGTGTCACCTTAACCGAGCAATTTGGAGATTGTACCTGTGATCTTAACCTTGTCTCCGGGCTTTGAATCACATAAAAAGTTGCTACAAATTCCTTTCTTTGAAGGGTCTTCTTTTCCAGTTTCAGGGTGGTAATAAACAGCGCGTCGAACGCACAAACTTGCTGTCTTGCCATCGAAGAAGTCTCCGTACCTGGTAGATGCTATTGAATACAGTCGAACATTGTGGGGATTACCGGGCTTTTTAGGATTCTCACCCTAAGTGAGAAAAGGACAAGAACGAAAAAGACAAGGATAATATCAGAAACAATGAACGCAAATGAAATATGTTTGGAGTAAAAAGTTTGAAGATAGATCGAAAATAATATGAAATGTAATAGTGATAGTTTGTAGCTCTCATTGTTAGATTGAAAATAATACTAGATATATGATGATGGTAATTTGTCGGTCCTAGTGTCAGATTAAAAATACTATTTAAATGTGAAAATGGAAGTTTTGCGGGGTCTTATTACTTCTATTGTATCAAAAATCAGTCAAATAATACTGAGCATAACATGATTATTTTATTTTATTGAGGGTCCCATTACGGAAATGAAAATAAGTCATGTTTCTTGTTGAAAATGAAACAAGCAAGCATATCTTCAGTTGAAAATAGTGGATGTAAATGACAAGAATACAAGCATTCAGGGCCTCATTCAAGGCTGCATTTGGATTTGAAGGAAGAATTTGGGAGAAACTACTTTAAATAACTTCATATTAGAAGGAATTTTCAAATCCACCACACTCAAAAGACAACTCAAAAACGGGAGCTCAAGAATTTTGAATCCATCACAACACGAAATTATCCAAACAAGTTCAGTAGAGCAAGCTAAAAGCAAAAGAGATTACGAAAACATACAGGAGGAATGATCCCATAACTTTGTCCTTCCCAGTAGGGAACATTGCCACCGTGATCGATCACAATGTGACACGTCTCTCCAGGTGCTTTGGGACCAACAATCCTTTCAATAGACACGATAGTTCCCGTATAAGGTGCCTTGTTCTTGTACAAATGTAGTGGTGGCTCTTTTGCATCTTCTAAACTTAGAGGTGAAACTGCAAGCTTCAGGTTTGCTGGCCTGTTGCACTGACATGCAAACCACGCGTCGACCCGTTGTCTGTGAACTTGCAATTTTGAAGTCAAAGGAGGAGCGGGATGTCCATGATTTGTCATGGAAAGACACATTCTTGCCCTGCAATAAAATGAATTCCAAGTTAGTATTAAGAACTCAATTAGTGAGCTATTGTGTTCAAAAATGAAAAATACCATGTCATCTCAGTTACTGAGGATAATTACTATATATAACATGGGAAAAACTCATATTTAGACATTGTAACTTTGCAGTTAATTGGTGAATTATTGGGGGGGGGGGGGGGGGGAAGGCAATGAATAGATCAGTGAGATTGTCATTGCATGTTGGACACAAAATGATCAACAAATCACAAAGAACAAATTTTTAACTTTTCAGAGCTCAAATTTTAACAGGTTGAAGAACAAAAGTTCCTATTAGAACCCATAAATATTAAGATCTCTATTACTGGTTTGCGAAAGAATGTCGTTTTAGGACTAATCAGACAATATAAAGCTGATATCCAGAAGAACATCATACCAGTCCTCGTATGAATTTTTACAAGATTCTTTGCACAACGGTACGATGTTAAATGGATATCAAAGATACAAAGCTAATCATAGTGTTAATGGATAATACAATCTTGCCCAAATTCATGAATGGTTTAGAATTGAATTGAACATTGGAAAATCCGCATTGACTTACATGAATACATAAACTGCAGGACTATATAACCAGACATGATTAAAGAACTAAATACTTATAATCAACTCCAGAAAATTCAACTTCAACATTCCATAAGGATGACTTTTCATGAATAAGAACAAGGGCAAAGACCAAGAACCTTAAAAACGGATTTGGGCAAATAAGTATCGCTATTGATGGAGACCGTAACTGGGACCTGCAAGAAAACCAAGATTTCCCAAAAAACTTTAATGTAATAACGTAAATCAGTCCAAAAACACCCAAAAAATAATGAAATGGACAAAATGATAAAAACCCAAATGTTAAATTGTTGGAATATACCTGGGAGAGAGCAGAATGAGCCATGATCGGTTCAAACAAAGCTTCACGTCAGAGAAAAAGCCTGTTTAACAAAAATCACACCCAGGATTCAAGAACACAGAGAAACGAATAGGGGTGGTGTGTGTGTGTGTGTGTGTGTGTGCGTGCGTATATATATAAGTAATAATTCTTGATTAGTTAAAGAAATAGGGGGTGCAGGGGACGGGGACCCTTTGGGCACTGGCAAAGGACAGGTTTTTGGGCTCTTCAGCTGTGCAGTCGACTGCCTCTCCTCTCGGGTTCTGTGTGCGATTCTTGGGGGTTTTAGTGTGTGTTTCTTTATTCCAAGTATTGAGGGATTTATTTAATTAATTATACTCTTTTTTTTTCTAATACTACGTTGGTTTTATATTATCTGGCGTTTTTTATTTTATTATTATTTAAAAATAATTGTCGTTTTATAAAAATAAGATAATATTTAATGGATTTTTCACAAATTTATCCTATATAGATGATAACAGCATAACAATTACACAAATTTTACCACTTATATTTTTAGTATATCATTAATGGAAATAAATTTATCAAATAAAGTATATTATTAAATTCTTCTTAATCTATATATAAAAAAAATGTTAGGACAGATGATATGAAACATAGATAATAGAAAAATGTAATTAACTTAGAGTTTATACGAAAAAGATATATTTAATTGAGAAGTGGTGCCCACGAGTGATGGATTTGCTGGTCCAATAGTGATTTGAGGAAGGTATGCATTTACTTCAACATAATATCCTAAAACATTTTAATAAAATAAAATTATGTAATTTATAAGATTTTAGTAACAATAATTTCAATTAATACATTCAAAATAAAGCAACTTATTAGGATTTAAAGACACTCATTTTCTCATTTTTCAGATGAGTTTATAAAATTGTAACACATCATGTTTGCTGCTTCCTCATATGTTAAAATTCTGCCAAATATATTACTGCTTCACCATGTCCCATTTTATGGTAATCGCAGCTCCATAACCATAGTCCTCGTTTCAACTGTGCTTATTTAGTAGATAATATCACACACACATACGCACACACACACACACACACACACACACAAAAGGGAGCCATGGATAAGCTAAAAAGGTGCACAAAAACACTAGAATACAATATGAATGTAAAGGACTATGATTATCCTGAGCAATTCATGCTTCAAACATTCGTTTGGATTGATCTTTCCAGCTTCACTTCTGCAACGACATTTGATGAAACATCAGACCAAAGAGAAGCATTATAAGTACAGCATCATTGTCCCAACATAAAAACGATGTTCAGACAAGAATTCGCGAGCCCCTCCTTTTTCGGTGTAGGTATGGCCACCTTGTTTCCGGGGAAGGCATTGCGTGAGATATCCACCAGAGCTTTGAAGCTATATGGCTCGTGCATAGATAATTCAGACAGAACTTTCCTGTTCAGTTGAATGTTCTCCTTCAATAGTCCGTGCATGAAATTCCCATAGTTCACCTGTTTGTTCGAACGAGGGGTGAGAAAAATGGGTAAATCGCTTCAGAATGCAGAAAGCAAGAGAGTTGCGAAATGGAAACACATGACAACATGCCTAACTGTCAGATTTGAATGAAAATGCCAAGCCTTGTTCGATGAAAAAGCCACATCCATTGAGTGTCCATAGGAACATTAGGACACCAAGGGGTCAATTATGATTGTAGAAGAAAAGTTACCATAAAGGATAACAAAAACAAAAGTAACATATATGATGAAACGGCAAGGCAAAAGACAATAAACTAGCGAAATGGGAACACATGACAACATGCCTAGCTTTCATCTGAAAGATTTGAATCAAAACACCAAATTTGTTTGATGAAAAAGCCATATATATCGTCTACACGAACATTAGGGCTGTGGAGTCGATTATGATTATAAAAGAAAACTTTGAGGAAGCTACCATTAAGGACAACAAAAACAAAAGTAAGATATATGATGAAACAGCAAGGCAAAAGACAATAAACTCAAGAAATGGGAACACATAACAACATGCCTAACTTCAGCTGAAAGATCTGCGTCGGAACGCCAAATTTGTTCAATGAGAAGGCCATATATATTGTCAACATGAACATTAGGATGCTGTGGAGTTGATTATGATTATAAAAGAAAAATTTGAGAAAGCTACCATTAAGGACAACAAAAACCAAAATAACATATATGATGACACTTCCAAGTAAAAGACAATACATCACACCTCAAACAACACCCGTTTATTCCATCCCTCCAGTGCAGCAGATAACTTGAACTCACCTATCCTATTAAGGATGCTAAAGCATTATTCATTTCACTAGTTCCTAAACATTAAGAGTACATCGCAAGTACAAAGCATATATGCTAAATGACCACAATCAGATAGCAAGCCCTTTCATTTAGTGAATATACATACTTGCAAGTTATCATCTCTGTGAATGCCAAATTTACAGACATGCCAATACGCAAACGAAGCCTCGTTCTTTTTTCTAGCATCGTAACATGTCATCAAACTAATACTCCTTGCAAGTCTGGAGGTATAACTTCAAAGCCCACAAGAGATGTACAAAGTCATCCAATTAACCCTTTTTCAGAGAAACTATTAGTTGACAAAGATCAATTGTCTTGTAAAATGGTATCAAAAAATCATATAAGCTTTACATTTTTCTTCTAATCCATCCATTGATACAATAAGATAATTACTTCCAAAAGCAAGAAATTTTTACTTAAATAAGCCTTAGACACAACAAACGCCTAAAATTAATTAATTTCAGATAGCCAAATACACTCACAAACACACACCATAATCCCAAAACAAATCACAAAATTCAAACGCGTGAAGCAAATACATAACACACTCATAATATCCCAATCAATAAACAAAAAGCACAAAATTTCAACCTTTGCAAAAAAATCAAAACCCACAGGAAACAAAATAATCAAGAGAGAGAGAGAGAGAAACGCACTCCGTGCTGGCGAGTGCCGGCGTTGATCCGCTGGATCCAAAGCGAACGCATATCGCGCTTCTTGTTGCGGCGGTCTCTGTAGGAGTACTGAAGCGCCTTCTCCACTCTCTCTCTAGCAATCCTTATACAATTCTTCGCTCTTCCCCTGAAGCCCTTCGCCAATTTCAACACCTCCTTCTTGTTCATCTTGCTCAGAAACTGCTCCCTCTCTCTCTCTCTCTCTTCTCGAATTACAGACTTCCCCTCTCTCTCTCTCTCTCACTCCCCTGGGGGTTTAAGGTTTTAGAACGGGAGCTGTATATTACGATTGGGCCTCTGACGTTTTGGGTATTTTTATTTCAGTCTTATTACTACAATACAACCCAGCTGCTAAGCCCAATTTCTTTTGTTTGGGCTGGGCCTCATTTATCAAATTGGGCTTTGTATTCTTTTATCCCCAGCCCATTTTATATATCATTTTTCAAACTTATTTTTATTTTGTGAAAATCATAATTTTTTTTTTATCTTTATTTTGATCAATTAATGTTGTTAATTGAATAGGCAGATAAACTCAACCGTAAAAAAAAAAAAAACAGGAAAAGGGAAAAAAGGGTGAATATTTGGTTCCTCATTGTTGAGTTTTTTGACGAATAGCATTGACATTCTTTGATTGCACTTATAATCATAACAAAATTATCATATATATATATATATATATATATATATGTGTGTGTGTGTGTGTGTGTGTGTGTGTGTGCGTGTGCGTGTGCGTGCGCGTGTGTGTAATATGGACCCCAAAACTAAAGTCTAAAACCTCTCCCCCTTATAAGTAAACTTCTATAGAAAGCTACATTTGTTAATATATTGTCATTAAGTATAAATTTGACATCTATAATATAACTAAATTATTCTTTCTATTTGTTGACAATTTTTTTTTTTTTGATGAATTATTTGTTGACAATTTAATCTCGCTATCTTTATGCTTTTACTTTTACATGTTCTCTAATTTAATAAGGAATCGCTATAGTTGAAAAGCGAATCAAACTATTCAATACTCGTCTCGAGATCATGAAAACTCGTATCAATTTGGTTCGTTAGACATAACAAGCCAAGCTTGAACACTTTTTTCATTTGACAAAATTCAAAACTCGGCTAGAACTCGACTCGATCAATTAAAATGTGGTAATACTTGTGTAAAACTATCATATCACTCAATCTAAACTTGGCTCAATGTGACTCAGTTCAATAATCAAATCAAGACCTAAACAAATTTTCAAACTCAATAAAAATTTCAAATCAAGTTTGGACAGTAATTTATTTGGCTCGATTCGATTCGTCTGCACTCGTAAATGTCACTTCAACCAATCCACTTAGGATATTGATTTTATAAGGGAATCTTTTCAAGATCAACAAGACTTGTAAAAAGAGTGAAAAAATTTACTTTGTGGATGAGAGAGATGTAAAATGAAAGCAAAGGGAAACAAAGTTAGAGGGAATGAGAAAGAAAAAAAAAATGCATGGTGGAGGGCTTGAATGAGGCTCAACTAAAAAAAAAAAACTCACTCACACACACACACACAATATGCACTTTTGGTGCATGATCAAAAGGGGTGGAAAGGGGCTCTCACTTTTGTTTTAATTTTGCAAAATCAAGCAATGGGATAGATATGCGGGAACATGCCTAAGTGGTAGATGACCCCACAAAAAAAAAATCTAAAAGTAAAAATAAAAATAAATAAATAATTATAGCATTATTTGTTGTAGCTATATATAATTACATCAAATAGATGAGTATTTTAAGTTCCAAAATTACATATACCTCCCTTGTTATTTATTTCCGACTCACCGTTATCCCCTTCTTTTGATTATTAGACATGTAATAAATGATGTTATAACTCAAAGTTTAGTGCATTTAATTTTTTTTATAGTATTCTTGAATGAATTGATGATGACAGTATTGAAGTTTTTCTTTTCTTTTTTATAAACTACTCCCAAATATCATCCAAACAAAACCAAAAGTAGAAAAAAAAAAGCAAAAAAAAAAAAAGGAAAACACCCACAAAGATATAGCACTATTGTGCATATAGAAAGAGTGCCACAATAATGTCTAGCTAGGGAGACAAGGAGACACAAAATATACAACACCAAATATGGACCTTTACATCTATTGACTCATCCCTTCTCTTCCCTTCTATCCATCATAACACATGAGCCCTCTCTCTATCAATTAATAACCCATCAACTTTCTCTTTCTCTATCACATACATAAAAAAAGGAGTGATGCAGTTTGATGAAAAATTGATCACATCAAAACTAATCACGTGGTGAACATTTTATATCTATTAAGTGATTGGTGTCGAATTTAGGAAGAATGACTCATCACACAACTATTGTATTAACGTTTGTTCTATAATTAGTTGGGTTCTGTTATTATATACTTTTGGGTCAATTACAACCCCCCACCCCACCCCCACCCCCAAAACTTAAGTCCATTTCCAACAAAAACCTTGTGGTGTGAGCTATTATAAATAACTCCTTAATATTTGGTTTTATGCTGCATATATTGCTCTAAACTCTAAATGTAGCTGAGTTTTGTAATACGAAGTCATAGATTGGGGGCGTATGTGTGTAAGGATGGCAATGGGGGGGGGGTATGGGGTGGGTTTGGCCAAACCTGGACCCCGTCGGGGATTTTTTGGACCCGGGCTCGGTAGACTCGGTTTATATTTTTCAAATAATTAAAAAATAGTTTTTTTTAAGAAAATCGATATTATTACAACTTTATAAACATGAAAAAATAATAGTACTACTAAATCACTAAATATTTACAATTTTTTATGAACATATTTTAATTTTTAAAAAATTAAATATCATTATCATATATTTATTTGCATGTATTTTGAAATCATAACTTAATTATTAATGTTATATAATTATTTTTATATACAAGAGTATCATATTTATTTTTTTAAGTAACTATTTATATAATATATACTTTTATATATGAAATATAGATGTATATTATATAAATTTACATAAAATAATAAACAAAAAATATAGAAATTAGTAAACGGGGCGAGTTTGGATTTTAAAATAAAGACCCAGGATTCGCCCTGAATCCAGTTAGAATCTTAAAACCCGCTCCATTAGGGAAGGTTCTGAGTTCGAGTCTAAATTGTACCCATTATCATCCCTATATGTGTAAACTTTTTTATATCATATAGTGTTATGTGAAAATCAGCCAAACCTCAGGCGTCTTTTGTAATTAGCCCTATCCTACTTGCTTGGGATGCTTTTTAATTAAGAGCCCTTTTCACCACAAATGTCAACCCCAGCGAAAAAAAAAAAAGTTAATTACTTTTTATTATCGCTTGGATTCTTTTGAGTGAAGGAATATATATGTATATATATATATATATATATATATATATATGGTGGCGGGACACACTTTTGAGTGTGACAAAAATTGTAGGGTTGTTGGTGGTCGACGCCTTAAGAATCCATCCATCCAAAAGCTACGAAACTAGAGTTTTGATTGCTTCTCCAGTCCTTTTCTATAGGTGTAATTAATAAATTAATTAAGCTTTGTGGTTAGAAGCACGATTTAATTAATCATAGATTAATAAGGGAGCTACTGTGATCTTCAAGCTTCAAAAACTAAAACATACTAATTAATCGCATGAATTAGCACACATGATTCCTACCAAACTTTAATTTGGAAGCATATATTGCCGATATGGTTTATTAACAGTGGTGAAAGCAAAACCCTAAAAATCAAAGGGACTGATTTGAGTTTGTGAGTGCATCAGAATATATTTTAAGGGTTGTCTCATATTCAAAATATAATGTGTGTGTGGAATAATGAAGGGAAAATTTTAATCCGAACTTAGTTTGATCGAATCTAACAAATCATATGATAAGTGTATTGCACTTTTCAAGTGATTGATAACTTTCCTAAATTATCGATAGTGCAATTGTAAAACACTAGCCATATAATTAACAATGGTTCTCTCAAGCCGGATTTGAGCTAGAATTTCCCAATAATGAAGTCAGGAGATATATATACAACTTCTCGTTTCAATACAGTTTCGCCACTGGTTATCAACTTACTTAATAATTATATGTTCTGTTGTGTAATATGATATATGTCAAATCAAGTAGTTAGTGGAAGAGTAGAGTCATGAATTTAAATTCAACGAAATGATATTAATTTTTCAAAAAATAAAAAGTGGCATTATTATTATTTTTGAGTATAGAATTTCAAATTTAATTAAAACATGCATAAAGTATAATTTTATATAAATTATATTACATTAATGTGTTTTTTGGGTCCACTTACAAAAAACTAGTGCATGAAATGTAATAATGATATCATGTTTAAGGAAGCATATTGAGAAATGTTGTGTTACTTTACATCAAATCGATTAATTTACTAACATTAATAATCATAATATTTTCCATAAAAAAAGATAATCATAATATTAAAAATGGTGGATGACAATGAATCCACGCAGCATTAATCGTGGCTTGTAGGGCTCACAACTGATTACGACTTTAAATTTAAATTTTATTTTATTTTAAAATAAAATCGACTGTCTCATATCATCTACACGAAATTATAATACAAAAGATTGATGAGCTCATCAATCGAATATAATTCAATCATAATAAATATACATAATAATTACAAAAATAAAACCGTAAAATAGAAAAAATTAAACTTTTATTATATATTAATCAAAAAGATTGAGACATTTTTTTTTTCGTTTTAAATGACTCATATAACAAGTGGGCCTCATAGGCCCATATATTCATTTCCAAATCCGTATTATGGGCCCACTTTTGAATCCGACTTCATAAAAGATTAAAACCCATTCGATAAAGTCAATTCAAGATTCTGAAGCTAAACACAGTTCAAACTTCAAATCTCTACAGTATCCGTAAATCTATATATACATACGATATATATACATGTATACACACATATATATATAGGTGCAAATGACTTGAGTTGAGCCAAATGAAATGCTGTTGAAATTTGATTTAAATTTCTAATCAAGTTAAAAATTTTATTTGAGTTTGATTTGATTATTAAATGAATCGAGTTCGAACGAGCTCTAATCAAGCTAAATTGATCTGAATTCGAGTAATTTGATGTATTTACACATATACTACTATATTTAATTAATCTAAGTTGAGTTCAACCCAACCTTCAAAGTTTCTTAAACGAAAAATTTTATTCAGGTTTGATTTGTTGTGCTAAAACGAATCGAGCTCAATTAAATTTTTTATAATTAATCTCGAGTTGATTGTCAAATAACTCGATTCATTTTTAACTCAGCACACACATGTATATATGTATATGCTGTAGTAAATTTCTCTTTCATCATGCCTTCCATGCATGTCTCAATTGGTTGGCTATGATATATATATATATATATACAGATATATACATACACATGCATGCGTAGGCACAAGCTCCACATCCATGCCCTCTCTCTCTCTCTCTGTGTAGGAAAAAAGAGAAAAGGTATCCATGAATGATTATATTGTGGCAGAGGAGAGAGAGTTGTGGGTGCCTTCCATTTACTCTCTTCAATCTTTTCACCGTTTTTAATTTCTGTACATTGAATACTCCTTTGTTTGTAAATGGGAACCTTTTTCTTTCATAGTTTATCATAAATGCATACACCAATTTGGATACTGGATGCGAAGGAGTAATGTTAATGAAGCTAGTGTTTGAATTGCAGACAAGGTGTTTGATTTTTGGTTTCCCTGTGGGTTGGTCTCGTAACTTCCTCTCTCTCTCTCTCTCTCTCTCTCCATATATATACACACACACATGTGTACGTATATACGGACTTTGGCGTTTGAGGTGAAGACCAGGGGAACCTCTCTCTCTCTCTCTCTCTACATTTCACTTTTTCTGAAACTCTCGAGATTGGCGTCTAAGACCAGGGAACCACTGTTCTAACCCCTTTCCATTAGCTTTTGACATCTCTCCGCTACTTAGCAAAATCTGCCCTACTTCCCTCTCAGTGTAAAAAGAAAAGAAAAAGGAAAAAAAAACCCCCATCTTTTTGAGTTAAAAAAAAACTCAATCTTGATGATTGAGAGAGGAGGCTCTCTGTGAGAAGAGAGCCTGCCTGTTCATGCAACCACACAGAACACCACCATTCTTCTTCCAAGGAACGAGCTCTGCAAAAGATTTCCACACAATTTATTTTGTGGGATTTTTCTGGTTTTTTCTTGAATGGCACTTTCTATGCACAGAGAGAGCAACAGCAAGCAGCAGCAAATGGATGCCAGCAAGTATGTGAGGTATACACCAGAGCAAGTGGAGGCTCTTGAGAGGGTTTATGCAGAATGCCCAAAGCCCAGTTCTTTGAGAAGGCAACAGCTCATTAGGGAGTGTCCCATTCTTGCTAATATCGAGCCTAAACAACTCAAAGTCTGGTTTCAAAATCGCAGGTAAATAACGTTTGGTCATACGAGTGTTGGGTTTTGGGGCGCTTATTTTGTCCTTTCTTTTGTTCAAAGATGTGTCTTTTTCGAAGCCCCTTAGGTTCTTTTGGGTTCTTGAATCAATTTTGTGTGTTTGGCAAGAATATGGGGAATGTGGGATAATCCCCTTTAATTTGTTCGTTTTTATTTGCTTTTAAGCAGTCAGTTCTGTTGTTGCCTGAGGACTACTAGTTTTCAACGGAAAAATGACCCAACTCTCGTCGAGTTCTTGTTTTTAATTATTATTATTATTATAGTTTTGTGATCTTTGGAATCGCTGTATGGTGAGAAAATTCGAGTGATCCTATTATTTGCCTGGGCAACTTATGTTGAATATGCTTCTTACTCGTGGTTTGGTTATTGATATATGTGCATTAAGTGAAAGAGATGGAGTTAGTAGAGATGGTTCAGAATCTTTGTAATCTTTAATTTTCTTTTCTCTGGTACTGTTCTCTTTACTTGCACTGTAATTGGTCGCTCATGAAATCCCAGTTTGGTATTTTCATGTCTGTTTCTCCCATCTCTTCACTCTTAGATCCTAATGGAAATTATCTTTAGTAATTTGCAGTTTGCTCAGTTCCATTAGTGTTGAATAGTCAATTTGCTACTGTTTATGTCTAGCCTATTTAGCTTCACGAAAATAGTGCGTTGACAAAACAAAAGGACATAATCTTTATTTGTCTAAGAGAATCTTTGAACATGTACCATGTCGGATTGTTTCTTCATTTGACTTAGTAATTTGCAAACTTTTCTTACTGTTTATGAGGTTACTATTTTCTTTCTTTTATTCTTTCTAGCTTTTGTCCTTACACTCTCTTACATATTCTTCCTTCATTTGAACAATTTTGTTTGAATTCTGGCAACCCTTTTGCCTTTCGTGGTTTCCAAAATTTTAAATTGCTTGACTAAGTTTATTATTACATAATTATGGATTGTGCATCCATTCCCCTTTCTGGTGTGCATCCTACATAAAATGGTATTCTTAATTAAGTTGACAGATTAGGTAATTATCTAAGATTCTCAGACATTAGCTTTTTTAAATTTGGTAGAATGTTCAATTTCCTTACACCATTGAGTGATTCAGGACAAGTCCAAGAACTAGTTTTTGGTCATGCATTTATGTATTCAAGTTCATGCTTATCCTTTTCTCTTTTTGTTTGTAACTCTGGAATAAAATATAGAGCTTATAATCTAGGGAGGACTACTTAGTGAAGTATAATTTGATATATATATATATATATATATATATTGTAGATGCCGGGAAAAACAAAGGAAGGAAGCATCGCGTCTCCAGACAGTTAACAGGAAGCTGTCTGCTATGAACAAGCTGCTGATGGAAGAAAATGACCGCCTACAAAAACAGGTCTCACACTTGGTTTATGAAAACGGTTACATGCGTCAACAGCTGCACACTGTAAGTTGAATTATACTTTTCACATTTGTTTTCTGTTTTGAATTTCTCTAATGTTATGTATTCTGATTTTCACATTGTTTTACTTATCATCGAATCTATCATAATGCATATAACAGGTTAGTGCGACGACCACTGATACCAGCTGTGAGTCTGTAGTAGTGAGTGGTCAGCAACAACAGCAAAACCCAACTCCTCAGCATCCTCAGAGGGATGCTAATAGCCCAGCTGGGTAATTAATTCACCTTATTTGACTGGTTTAGACTGCTAGTCAAAAAACTAACTATAATTTAATTAATTTTTTGTAATTCTTTGTCTTTGCAATTTTGGCTGTATCAGTCTTCTCGCCATAGGTGAGGAGACCCTGACAGAGTTCCTTGGAAAGGCTACTGGAACTGCTGTCGACTGGGTCCAGATAATTGGGATGAAGGTTCATTCTTTCTCAAGACTTCTTTTTTTAAAAAATAAAAATAAAAAATAAAAATAAAAGGCACCCTTTTTATTATCTATAGTTTTATTTTTTTGTTTAACCTTTTTTTCTTATGTGTCTAGCCTGGTCCGGATTCTATTGGCATTGTTGCTGTTTCCCGCAACTGTAGCGGAGTAGCAGCACGAGCCTGCGGCCTTGTGAGTCTAGAACCCACAAAGGTGACCGTTTAATGTATTTTTATTTTCTCTCTTGGTGAAAATTTGATTTTTCTTGGAATTAAGATTTTACACTATTTTTTTTGCAGGTTGCTGAAATTATCAAAGATCGTCTTTCTTGGTATCGTGACTGCCGTTGCATTGACATTGCAAGCATTATTCCCACGGGAAATGGGGGAACTATAGAGCTTGTATATATGCAGGTTTGTTCTCTTTGTGTAGTCTTGTCTGAGTTATAATTGGCCTTATTTTGAGCATAATCTAATTCTCCCTTAGACTTATGCGCTGACAACTTTGGCATCGGCTCGCGACTTTTGGACTGTGAGATATACTACCAGTTTGGAAGATGGCAGTCTTGTGGTGAGCTAATCTAGTCTACTGTTGGTTTTCAAATCTTTTATGAACTTCTTTGCTTTTATCTAAGCACGTTATCCAATTTTTAGTATTTCTGAAATTTAAATGTGTTATAATTGGTATTCTTGTGAGAATAATGTGGTTGGATCATTTTGATGAGACTTTTGACTTATAGCTACTGAAATGAGAATAAATTTGGTTAGTGGTGCTTTTTAAATGAGAAAACAGTTTTTCAAAATTATACGGTATATTTTAGTGATCTTGAAGTAGTTAGGGAACGATTTGATAGATGTGGCACTAGGATAGCGGCATAGATGTGTAAAAAGTTGAAAATGTAGATGAATAGTATTTTTTTTGCGAAAACTGGGATAAACAAATGGTTTCTGAAATTGGGATAGTTGGAAAGTTGAAAAACGAAAAAAAAAAAAAAAAGAAAAGGAAGGAAAGAGTGGTCCAAAAACATGAACAAACAGGCCCATAATTCTTGTGAAGAATCTGTTGCATTTCCCTTCCGCTAACCCCGGAATATTCTGTAGATTTGTGAGAGGTCATTAACATCTTCCACCGGGGGCCCTATTGGCCCTCCAGCTACTTGCTTTGCAAGAGCTGAGATGCTGCCGAGTGGCTGCCTGATACGTCCTTGTGAGGGTGGCGGCTCAATTGTTCATATTGTCGATCATGTGGATTTTGATGTAAGAATTCATCCCACTATGTTTTACCGTATGTATGGTTCTTGGATTTCAGTAAGGAAAAATGAAAAGGAACCTCCCTCCACCCACCACACACACACACACACACACACACACACTTCAAATAATTGTACTCTATGCTTTACTCTTTAATTTGTGATCCTTTTCATTTTCCTTGAACTATTCCTCATCAAAATCCAAGGTCCAAACACAACATTAAGGCTTTGTTTTCTTGCTTCTTCCCTTTAACTTCCTTCTTAACGTATGCACCAGGTGCGGAGTGTTCCTGAAGTTCTAAGGCCACTTTATGAATCATCCAAAATCCTTGCTCAAAAGATGACTATGGCTGTGAGCACTTTATGCTTTGAATGTTGATGTGTTTATAAGTTCTTATCTTGTTCTTCTTGAGCAACTCAACTATTTCTGTATATTTTAAATCAGGCCCTGCGTCATGTTAGACAAATTGCTCAGGAAAGCAATGGAGAGATCCAGTGTAGTGGGGGTCGCCAACCTGCCGCCCTTAGGGCATTAAGTCAAAGATTGTCCAGGTGAGAAAGCTTAGAATGTGAAGTAGAATCTGAATACAATGAAATAACTTTCATAGAAAAGAATGGGGAAGTTACCAAGAAAACGCTTCAAAAAATTTTATATCCAAAAAAACCACCCATGAAAGTAAATCTCCAATTGAAAACATGCATTTTTCCCACTTTTTTTGATCCAAAAAGCTAAATTATTAACTTTTACCTCCTTTTCTTGATGAAATCACCTTTGACTTCTAACATTATATTTGTTTATTGTTATTTGGTAAGAAGTAGTTTCATTTATCTAAATTAACTTATATATAGAATTTTTCTTTTGCTAATATATCAAGGATTAACCGGATTTGGCCAAATCAGAGCCAGTTATATGGCATAGTTATCATGTGATTTGTGGACAGTTTAAGAGTAGTATATTTATACTTGTCATGTGATTGGTTGGATGTGGCCAAAGTGGTTCATGCAAGTTTTTTCCGAAAATAAGATGTTGGATGGCTCTATTGTATAACTTTCTGAGCTGTTCAACGTTTACTTGATTTATTTACTATCCATATATGTTGCAGATTTCATATATTTCTGGTCTTTTAGGGGCTTTAATGATGCTGTCAATGGGTTTGTTGATGATGGATGGACAACAATGGATAGTGACGGGGTGGAAGATGTAACTCTTGCCATTAACTTGTCTCCGAGCAAATTTCTTGGTTCCCAATACAACACTCTGTCCATGCTCCCGACTTTTGGTGGGGTCCTTTGTGCACGGGCATCGATGCTTCTCCAGGTTTGTTTTTCAGTAGATTTAAATATGTTATCTTGTAATAAGTTTCTAAATATCCTAAATCCAACAATCTTGGCATCTTATTGATCTGCAGAACGTGCCCCCTGCTTTACTTGTTCGTTTCTTGAGGGAGCATCGTTCAGAGTGGGCTGATTATGGGGTTGATTTTTACTCTGCTGCTTCTCTTAAGGCTACGCCGTACACTATCCCTTGTGCAAAGCCTGGTGGGTTTCCTAACAGTCAAGTTATTTTACCTCTTGCACAGACTGTGGAACATGAAGAGGTTAGTTTTTTACACAGGCACTAGACTACTAGTTCTGTCAAATTATTTAGTCTTGCATTCTTACCACTTTGCTTCGATGTTTTTACTTGTGGTACATTTTCCAATTTTTTTTCCCTTTTTTCTTTTTCAAATGTAGTTCCTGGAGGTGGTTCGTTTGGAGGGCCATGCATTCTCTCCCGAAGACATGGCGTTGTCTAGAGATATGTACTTGTTACAGGTTTGATAATTATTGTTCGAATGCAAAAGATTGGCTTTCTTCATTCATTGTGTATAATTTCTACATGTAACAACGCAGTTGTGCAGTGGGATTGATGAATCAAATACTGCCGCCTGTGCTCAGCTTGTCTTTGCACCCATAGATGAATCTTTCGGTGACGATGCCCCTATGCTGGCTTCTGGTTTCCGTGTCACACCTTTGGAACCTAAATCAGTTGGGTGACATTTCATGAAAATCAACTTTTATTATTTATTTTCTGATTTTTATTTAATTAAATTTAACTACCTTGCCGCATTTTTTATGCAGGATGGTGCTGCAGCTACTCGTACGTTGGACTTGGCTTCTGCTCTTGAAGTCGGACACGGTGGGGCCCGTCCAGCCGGTGAGGTTGATACAAGTAATCGGAATCTTAGGTCTGTTCTGACTATTGCCTTCCAATTCACTTTTGAGAATCACTATCAAGACAGCGTGGCTGCTATGGCCCGTCAATACGTACGTAGTATAGTGGGGTCCGTCCAAAGAGTTGCTATGGCAATAGCCCCATCTCAACTCAGCTCCCATATGGAACCCAAGCCACTCCCAGGTTCGCCTGAGGCTGTCACATTAGCACGTTGGATTTGTAGGAGCTATAGGTATGAAGATGGTCCCGATTGGATGTATTTTCATTCTCATTTTCCACTTTTATTGAAAAAGACGACTCTTTGTTTTGTGCGAAATGAAAATATGATGTGGAAATGTTAAATTGTCAGACTGAAAATTACATGATGTTTAAACGTAATAACGTTAATCTGTGTTCCCATTACTACTTTCAAATTTCAGGGTGCAGACCGGAGGAGACCTCTTTCAGGCCGATTCACAAGCTGGCGAAGCTGTTCTGAAACAACTTTGGCAGCACACAGACTGCTATAATGTGCTGCTCGGTCAAGATGAATGTTAGTAATCGTCGTGTTTTCTCCTTATTTTTCCGTGTTAATTTCTTTGTTCCTGATTGTCGAGTTTGTGGGAATTTCAGGCATCGGCCGTGTTCACATTTGCAAACCAAGCAGGCCTCGACATGATGGAAACGACTCTGGTAGCCCTTCAGGACATAATGCTCGAGAAGATTTTAGATGAAGCTGGTCGGAAGGTTCTCCTTTCGGAATTCTCCAAGATCATGCAGCAGGTAACTCCATAGTTCTGTGGACAAGAGCTTAAAATTTAAGTGATTTTTGAGTTTTTCACTTTTCTCATCTATTGTAATTGCCAATTCCCCCCTCAAATATATTTATCATTGAGAAGACCTCCCCTCTAAGTTTGCCTTCTTAAGAAGCCCGGCCAGTAGTCGTGAATTGACCATGTTGCCCTCACGAGTTCGGTATTTATGCTATTTCAAAGGAGGTCTAAGCGTAAATTTCTAAACTTGTCCGCTTCAAGAAAGTAGACACCCTTTCAAGAACCCACCCATACCGCCCATTGAGAAGGGTTGTTTTTCATTTGTTGTAAGTCCTGGTATGTTTGTTTACCCCTCTCTCTCTCTCTCTCCCTCCCTCCCTCCCTCCCTCCTCCCGATGCAGGGGTTTGCCTATTTGCCAGCCGGAGTGTGCATTTCCAGCATGGGCCGGCCGGTCTCTTACGAACAAGCCGTTGCTTGGAAGGTTCTTAACGACGACGACGATTCTAATCACTGCCTGGCTTTCATGTTCATGAACTGGTCTTTTGTGTAAACCTCAAAATGCATTCTCTTGAAGAGACTTGCTCTAGACTATGCCGCCTTTTAAGTTATTTGTACCTCTATATTGTCCAAGTCCTATGTGACATTAACAAGACTTTGTGAACTTGTCGTGAGATGCCTACTAGTATGCTACTCATAGTGTTCCTTTGTGTTTTGGCACTTTATTGACCATGTGTGATGACGTATAATGTATGTGTATTTGTTAGTTTCTAGTCTTTTATTTCATTTTTATTTAATTCCCTTTTCTATATAGTACTTGATGTGTGTGTGTATATATATATAGGGATAATTATGAGAAGCTCCCCAAAATTAGGTTCATTTTGAGAAAATCCTTTACAGTATAAAAACTTGCAAATATTCGCTCGACAAGTGTGATTTGTAAAAGGAAACCAAATGTTGGGGGTATTTGGACTTCTTCGTATTACATTTATTTTTCTTAAAATAAGCAAAATACAAGTGTTTTTTCTTTTCTTCTCGTAACCCCACATTCCATGATATAATTTAAGTTTGAGGGCGAATTATACCAACACTATCTAACATTTCGCAGAGCGATGCACAATTTAATCCGTAATTATTATAAATTTACATAATCTCTCTTGAGGTTTGAACTAATTATGGATCTCAGATTCGTGGAATTACATACAATTTAGTCAGCAATTATTGCAAAATTACATAAGTACCCCCCAAGTTTGAAATAATCAATTGCGAATCTTAGCTGGGATATGGCCGTATGGGTAACAATACTCACCCTAATCTAATTAGTTCTGATATGATTAAACCTGGTGCAAACTAGCTAAAATTTTCCATTTAATTTTTACAAGTTATTTAAAATTTTCAAATTTCGTACACACACACACACGTGTATATATATATATATATATATATTAACAATATATATATGTATAATATATAAAGCCCAAGTATAATTGCTGTCAACTTTAGTCTGTTTATCCAACCTTTTTGTATTACGGTCTCAGATGGACGTGCGTTTGGATCGTCTTTTCATGCTACAATTATTTAATTTCTGTGCAATTAAAAGTTTTCTTGTTTAGAATCTTGGGTTTTTCAATGTAATATTAAAAGACACACAAGATATAGCTGGGATTTTCCTTTGCCTTTCTCTTCTCCATGTAATAATATAATAATAATGATAATTCCGTTTCACAATATCTTAATATTTGTCATTTAAAATTTTTTCATGCAATTAAAAAAAATTTAAGAGTTGTAGATAGAAAAGGGGAAAATCAGCACAAAAAAACACATCTTCATTTACGGAACAATCTATACAATTTTAATAAAGTCCGGTAGCTATAAATCCATCACTGATATCTTAAATTCGTCTGGAGAATATATATATATATATATATATATATATATATATATGTGTGTGTGTGTGTGTGTGTCAAGGCATGTGGATTTGGAGCTAAGGGGGCTGGAGATTTAGTAGCATCATCATTACTGTTTATTTATGATCTTTTTGACCGACTATTACTGTTTTCCTGCATGGATATTGCAGTTGTTTTTCTGTGGTTTCTTGTGGTAGGAGCCTTTGAATTTAATGGGAGTGGGTAGGATTTTTTGGTTGACTTCTAACTTTTGATGGGGGAATACAATGGCCATTTTTTTTGAAAAATTTAATTTGTTTTATTTTTTTAGGGATAATTGTTGATTTTCACAATAATTGTGAAATTCGAACCCGCAATCAAGTCACCATATACCTGCATGAAAATATCATGATTTAGCACTAATTATTGTTAGAAAATTGGTTTTTAAAGTTGGTGAGTGATCGATTTTGATCAATGATTTGTGAAGCTCTATTTGTGATTTTGAAAAAATAAGTTGAATATTCATAATCTATGTCGCAAGTAGATATAAAAAAATGTGTTTAATTGGACAAAATTAATTTTGTGTGAATAAAAAATTAAATGCATAAAAGAGCTTGATGGAAAGACCACATAGAGTATTGTAAAATGTGATAATCTTACTTTAAAAAAAATGAGACAAGAATATGTTGTATTAAAATGGCTAGTGTTTTTTTTTGGTGTTGAAAAAAGTTTAGGTGGGTTCGGCGTCGGTTACCACACCAGGGCCAGGGCATGGCCCCAGGCTTATTAGCGCTTACAGGGATACTTACAGATCGCCCACCAATAAGGCTCTCACGTCGGCAGCGGGAGTCGAACTCGCGCCCTCTGACAGGTACGGCCCGCTCCTTATCAACTGCGCCAACACTTGTTGGCGTATTAAAATGACTAGTTGCAAATAGAGATTGACCTCTTAGAAATTTATAAGTGAACAAGTACAGAACCTACGGGTTAGTAGGCTCGAGAACCAAGAAGTTGTTTCTCGAAATTTGGAATAATCCTATTTCAAGAAGTAAATAGTTGTATTTTGCCAGATGATTATCAAGGGCTTGAAACACACCTTATAAGTTCATTATTTTTCGAAATTTGAAAAAGTAGATCATTGTATCTTACGAGATAATTGCTAAAGGCTTGAAACACTGAGCACCATTGTGGGGCAATCTTGTCTAAAATAATCGTCCGACTCTTGCATCAGCCTAATTTCATAATCTAACCATGCCCCTTATAAGCACTACTTTCCAAGAATTATAAACATATATGATACCGAAATTATGAATATATATGATACTGAAAAGTCGAAAACTGACTATTTTTATATTATCCTCTAATGGCTTGATAAATTATTTTTCAGATTTGAAAAAAATATATTTATTTACCTTGATATTTCATGTTAAGAATATTTAATATTATCATAACGTAGATTGAGGAATTCTTTTTGTTATTATATATATAGTAGGGTTCCTCATTGAGAGTTTTAGTTGGTTTAGTTAAACAATAACCATTATCTTCTGCCTCTCCCTAGTTGGTTTATTATTGGATTGAATTAATTGGAAAATTAGGAAATGTCAAATTTCTAAATGGGCTAAAACTTGTAGATTGGGGGTAGTCCAATTCATCTAGGTAGGATACCATCATCTACACACGCCCAAAAATGCCAAAGCCCAAACATTGTCAATGAATGGGCTAATGGGCCCACAAGATTTGGTTATTTTTTCGGCTCATAAAATGCTACTCATTTGAGTAATGCTCGTATTTTCAACAGTTAGATTAAGTACAATGATATTCTAATTTTACCTTTTTAACACTTTAAAATTGTTATATTCAAAATTTAACAATTAAAAATACCGTCCAATTGGACAGCCTGAGATTTTCCCATTTTTTCTTCTTACAATCCATCAAATGAATTAATCACATCAATATCTTGCCTTGAAAGGCCAAAAAGGAAACAAATTGAAATAATTTCAACAAGGCTTAGAGTTCACAAGTTGTGGTACACCATATAAATGGTACATAGCAATCTATTCTATACAAGAAAATAACACTGCAAGAAAGAAAGAAGTAGCTTGGTTGGCTACACACCTTTGTAAGCAAACTTCTTCTGCGGTTTCAGTAATCACAACCCGTTTTTCTTAACTGATGGAGGCCACGACAATCTCCTGTGGGTCGAGCCATCAACATAATTTGAGTCTCCAACTTCACTGCTTGCATCATCGCCTGCTTGCTGTTCGCTGCCTTGTCTTCTCATGCTGCCAACAGCCATGTCGTCAAAGCTTGACTCGTTTCTCCAAGGTGGGGGAGTCACACAATCAGATTCTGTCATTACTCTTTGAGAGGAATGTCCGACTCTCAGTGTTTGAAGTTTGGCAAATGACTCTCTCATTGCTGTCATCGCTTCAAAGAATCGAGTGCAAGATGCCAAAGCCACAGGAATTGGACGGAGCATTTCCTAAATCATAGAATAACAGAAGCTCAAGAAAGCATTTATTGAGAGAACTTATGGTAACCTCAATCTACCGCGGGTGGGGGTGAAGAAAATCCGTCACTATGGTAGCCGGCATGCAATGCTTCTGACAAAGTATTACCAAAAGTTCTATGTGAATCAAGAAGATGGCAACCGCAAAAATTAGATGAAGTGATGAGAAATCTCTCATCTTTCTTTGCCACTGATAGGCATTATTATTGGGATGTTTCACGGCGTATGATATTCTATATTAGTTCTTCACACTGCTTTCATCATAAATCTGCATGGGAAGATATGCAAGGAACATGCAATTTTCAGACATATTCATAGGTGGTTTAACTTACCCCCCATACTGTAGGTGGTTCTTTAAAGTTCTGGCTCCATTGAAAATCAGCAACAGAAGCCGTCAAGGCTCCGTAATCACTCGCCGCCTTCATTAACAATTCTGAAAATTGTTTCTGAATAAAACCAGGAAAATAAAAACTAGCATTACAGATTTCTCAATCTTTTCATCAACATGCATCATTCAATGAGGAATCCCAAACCAAGAAGAAGAAAAAATCTGGCATAGAAATAAATAAATAATAAACAGTCAAGTCATGAGTTCCCAGAGGCATGTCAGATTGAGGAAGGACATTAGGTTAAGCATCAATTATACAAGAAGGTAAGTAGACAATACAAGGGCAAACAAAAACAAATAATCTTGCAGGTGAGCTATTATTTTCAGATTGACTAAAAATGCAAATAAAGAAAAAATACTCGAACTTGTAGCAATGCAAATTCAACCTATGAAGCAATGGAAACAGCATGTAATTGTAAGCTAGTGCAAATAAAATTCACAAGTATTTCTGTGAGAGAAGTTGAGTGCACTATAGCAAACATGTACCTGGTACTCAGCTTCGACTGGTATGCAATCCAACGAATAAGGTTGCTGGAGCCGAGCTATAATCCGATCCTAGAAAGCAATTAAATTAACCAAATGGCTACATATATAGATGAAGACCGTATATTGCTCATGAATAATCAGAAGACGAGACAAAGGCAGAAGATCAGCACATTCTTAATGAAGAAAATAACTGTCATCAGGAAAAATGTGACTTGACACTACTGATGATTCAAAACTTGCAGAGAAATTCCAAAAGCATCAAATCTGAAGACTTCCACATTACTCCCCACCCCAACCATCCAGCATTTTCCAAGAATCAGCAAGGCCAAGTCCTTTCATTAAGTGTTAATATGAGCATGAATATTTTCACAGACAAGGACAAATGTTTGCAGAAAACAAGAGCAGCCATCTAAACATGGTACTGGAAGTAGACTAATAACATTGGTAAGTAAAATCCACGTTTCTTCAACATGTGCGAATAATGCCTTAGTTCGCTCCTTCACTCCTGGATATCTGAGTGTGGGACTACTCTTCGCAAGGGGAATAAATCCAGAGAAAAATAACTTTGTCAACTACACCTCAGAGCACCTATTCAGTACATAAAGCAAAAAATTGACAACATCCAACTTAATGGATTACCTTGTTCTGAATAACGTCTTTCAATATAGCTGTGATCCTGGCTAAAGTCTCGATCTTCTTCTCCATTTCACTCACATGGGTTAAATGAGCCACATTCTTGTCCTCCTAAAAATCCCACAAACAACTATATGAGCACCCTAAATAGAATTGCACGACTACAATTTCAAAACTACCAACTGTAGAATTGCACGATCACAATTATATGAGCTCCCTAATACACCATGCAGCAATATTACAAAGGGTCCATATTTTCATATGCCTCAAGAATGATCAAAAGTCGCACACATAATTCAAAATTGTAGTGAAATTGAGCTCGGAAATTGAAATTCATCACCTTTCTGCCTTGAAGTTCCACTTGCAGATCCGCGATTTTTCTCTGTACAGCAGTCAATTCTCGCAAGATCCTTATCAAGTCGTCCCCCTTCTCACCGGAACCGGTGGACAAATTCTGGATATCTTCCTAATCCAAAAAAAAACAGAAAATCCAAAATTAGGGCTCAGTTCACGACGACCATATCAGCAACACCAGATCGGGAATATTATCAAACATTGTGTGTGTGTGTGTGTGCGTGTGTTGGCGCGTGTGAGTAGTTGGTGGTGGTTCGGAGACCTGGGACAGAGGAGGGGCGACGGAGTAGCCGAGATCGGCGGCGATGGAGAGAGCATCTGACATTCCTCCCACTCTTCTCAGTGGCTTCTTGCCCACCCATGTGGTGTCGCTGCCCATCGACATTATCAATTCCCTATCTCCTTGTGTGTGTATGTGAACTGTCTATGATGGTGGCGGAGCAGTGGCGGCGGATCGCGGTCCCCGGCACCGGAGAGAGAGTTTCAGTTGGGAGCTTACAAATTTTTCAAAATTTAGAGTTGAAATGGCCGTTGGCACGGTGGCTGCCGGATTTGGAAAGTGGAATGCAGGGCGGCTAAAACGGGTTGCTCTTTTGACCCGACCCGACCCGACCCAACCCAAAAGAATATATATATATATATATATATATATTGGTTAGAACAAATGACAATATTGTGTATTTTATATATTTAGTCAAATTATGTGAGTTGCATATTATACATTATGATTCATTTCAAGTCATATGGGGCAAAAAAGTTGGGAAAACAAAAAAGGGTGATGTTAAGTTATATTTTGGAGATCCAATTTCTATAGTAAAATGTCTGTTATGTTATTATTATTTTTTTTAATAGTTACACAAGTATGTATAGGGTGATATAACGATACCAATAGAAATTACGAATTTGTATTTGAGATCTTGTAAATCCTGTACCTAATATAATGTATTGGATCGATAAATAACATAAATAGTTTTCTAAAATAAGTATTAATATATTACAAATTTACCACTTAATTTCACTTTAATTTCGTTAAAAAATATGTATTATTAATTTCAAGTATTATTATAATTAATTAAAAATAAAAATAAAAATAAGAAAAACTCGCAAGCTGGTTTATGAGCTTTTGAATAATTATACTTGAGCTCGAGCTCAAGTCGAGTTTTGTCTAATTCAGCTCACCAAACTCGTTTACTTGGTCGACTCAATTTACACCTCCTTAAACTGCATAGTGGGTCTACGGGTCCGATTATATGAGGCTTCCATGTACCCTCTGTCCAATGGGTCCGTATAGACAAGAGGCCCCACAAAACAATCCCCAAAGCCCAAAGGAGAAATAACAAGACCTTGACCCATTGGACCAAATAAAGCAGCCAAAAGATTGATCTGGTTCAGCTCCAATATGATCCATTTCGGCCAGGATCCGATTGTGATTTGAAAATAATTCAATATTAACTTGAAGGAAAAGATTAAAAAAGAGTCGTAATTAGGGTTACAAATGAATTGAATCGAATCGAGCTTTGACTTATTTTATTTTCTTTAGTTTCGGCTTGAGCTCAAACCCGGCAAGTTAGAAAAAAGGGGGGCTCAAGTTAAAAAATTTACAATTATTTTATTATTTTCAAACTACATGCGTAAGCTCGAGTTTGGATTCAAATTCGAAAATTAATATATTATTTGATAATTTTATATAAAATAAAATAAGTATTAAAAAAAATGCTCACGAGCTTACGAGTTTGGCTCAAAACATATACGAGCTTAGCTAGTCTCGAATTATCTGAATTTGAGTGGAACCTTTATATTGAGTCGGCTGGTCAGGCTCTCGATTAATTCGCATTCCTGATTGTGATGGTTATGGGAGTTTAGATGTTTAGGAAAAGCGAGATTTAGTCGGATCATTGTTGCCTTTTGAGAGAGGTAGAATGCGAATCGATTTGGGATTTTGAAAGGCAACTGTTCAACTATATATAAGCCCCCATGATCTCTCCAATACATCTACTCCGTTAACTTTAGCCCCAAGTCATTGAAATAAGAGTAAATTTATTGTTTCGATAGGGGTCTCGAGTTAACATGGATATCAAAACCAACCATTACGCCGTCTTGGGGTTGCCCGAATTTGGCCGTTTTTCAGTAGCTCCGGCGTCGGGGTTGCCGGGATTCGGCGGTTTTTCAGTTTCCGAGCAAGAGATCGATTGAGCGTGTCGAAGGAAGGCGAGGGAGCTACATCCCGACAAGAATCCCGATGATCCAAACGCGCACGCTAATTTTCTGAAGCTTCAAGCTTCGTACCAAGTTCTCAAGAATGAAAGGATAAGAAAGTTATTCGATGCTCGGCTCAGAGCCAAACAACAACAACAACATTCGAACACGAAATGGAAACCGACGAAATTATCCAGAGAAGAGTTGGAGAGAATGCGGAAGGAAGCGGCGGCGGTGCTCGATAGAATCCGCGCGATGCTCGTCAGCCAAATAGACGATGCGGAGAAGGTCGTCAGAGTCTCGTGGGATGGTCATCGGGATGACCGCGGAGACACTGCGAAATCTTCGCGAGGTTTGGTTCCGTAGTGATTGTAGTCGTCAGGAGTGCGGAGAAGAAGACAGTTTTCGGAAAGTTTGGTCTCGTCGGAGAGAAGATGAAGGAGGAGGAGGAAAGATCGGCTCTAGTAGTAATGACCTCGAAGGATGCTGCCTCTGCTGCTGCGGCTCGGAATAATAATCGTGCGTTGGGCAATCCTACGAAGCCTCTTCCAGTCGAGCTTTTCAGCGATTGTCTGATCCGGAAGGAGAAGAGAATGTGGAAGGAGGTGGAGGAGGAGTTGGATACAATTCGCGCGAAGCTCGTGGCCGAGGCTGTGGATGTGGAGAAGGTCGTTCAAGTTTCGTGGGATGGCCACGAAAACTACTACACAGCGCTCAGACTCTGGGAAGTTTTCAGAAAGTTTGGTCCCGTAGAGGACGTAGTCATCGGGAGCATCGTGAAGAAGATAATTTTCGAAAAGTTTGGTAGTGCAGACGACGATGCGGTCACCAGAAATGAGAGGCGATCAGCTCTAGTAGTAATGGCCTCAAAGGATGCTGCTGTTGCTGCTTCTCGGAATAGTCGTGTGTTGGGTGATCCTACAAATCCTCTTCGAGTTGTGCATTTCGACCTTATTGAATCGCTGAAGTGTAAAGATCTCAGGCCAAGTGTATAATATGAGATGGAAGATGGTCCTATCTGTTCTCATAAGTATAGGTTTTGTTTTTGATACACCATTAATGAGTATACATTAATGCAATTCGTGTTTTTATTACCAAAATTATTTGAATGCTTGCTTTGTTATTGACCTAAAACTCCCAATGGCTGTGTTATTGAATTTCTACGAGATTAGATTCAATCTTACTTGTTTGTGCTTGGATTTCTATTAGATAAGAATATGAACACTGGCCATATTGAGGCCTCTTGCTGGAATCTCTGTCATTGGTATGTTTGTATAGACACACATGTATACATACACTTACACCTTGCACACATACATGTCCTCATTACATTCATACACAATTTGAAATTTACCAAGCACATATACGTTATAGCAGTCAGGATAATCAGCTACAATCAGGATAATCAGCTACAAAACTGTGTTACATATTTTCCTCAACTCACCAATACACGCCACGTGTATTGATGAGCGGTTAAAATAAGAGAAGAGTATCTTCAAAATTTTTTCGATATAATAAGTTTTTCTCTTTCCTTATATTAACCGCTCACCAATACACGTGGCGTGTATTGGTGAGTGAAAGAAAAGATATAGTATCGTTTTGTAGCAGAGGATCGGTGAGTGGAGGAGAAGATGTAACACCGTTTTATAGGGACAATTTGTGAGAGCCCCATGAGATTAGGTCCAATTACTGAAAATCCTCTATGTTTGTGGAAATTATATATAGCACCCTGTTGATTGCGGTCAACGGTTAAATTAAATTCTATTTTGGAGATTCAATTTTACGGTAAAATGACTGTTATGTTAAATTTTTGTTTTAGTTACACATGTGGCATGCATGGGATGATCCGACGGCGCCAGATTTTGGATTTGTGTTTTGGGTCTAGTATAACGTATTGGATTGATTGAATTGCGTTTTGTGTTTGGGATTGGGTATAATGAGTTGGATTGATTAGATGGAGAACCAACGAAGATTGCTAATTTGTGTTTGAGGTCTTATATGTATGTGTGTGTATATATATATATATATGCCGGCCGACAAGCATCTCCCGTGGCTCTGAGTTGAGCATCGAACAAAATATATCAATACATACACACGTATATAATGAGTAACACTTGCTATAAGATTGATTAGGTGTGGCCAAGCCGAGTCTGGGCAAAAATTTTCCCGTATATATATATATATATATATATATATATATATAGTAAATATCTATTTGAGGTTTGGTACAATGTATTGCATTGATTGGATGAACTCGAGCAAGAGGAAGAATAATTAAACTATTATGTATATGAAAATATTTATTTTTATTATTTATTTTTATTTGAGAGGAATTATATTTTTATTTTAATAAGTTTAAAAGTACGTTTTTCATATGTTTTATACATTAGTATATATGTTTTGCATTTCAAATGATTCTTTTTTGCCTCTCTCTTTTATTTGTGTGTGGGGTGGGGGGGAGGAGGGCTTTCTGCTATTTTCGGATTTTCCTGCATTTAACCTTAATGTTTTAATAGAAAACTTAATAGAAGAAGGATGACATTGAATAAAATGATATAACGTGAGGGATCAATTTTGATAGCAACTATATGTGAAGGACCAAAATTGGTTTCGGGTTAAACGTGACAAACGAAAAATGAAATTAACCTTTAATTTTCATTCTTATTATTATTTTTCTTTATACTCGTTTAGTTGGAGATACAACACTAGTACACTTTAGCATTCACTTTTCAAATAACATATGAAAGCATATAATCTTTATCACGTTGAATATTAAATTATCATTATCACTATAAGGGTGTTATCAATTATCACCTTGTAAAAATTATTTTTGTGACAAAATTTAATTTTTTATCACTAAATATATATTTGATAACAAATTTTACATTACCACTTGACATATTATTGCCATATTTTTATTTTGTTCTAGCGACATACGTATAGATGTGTATATAATATTATATATATATTATAAATATATCAACAAATTTTTTAGCCATATTTAGCTGTATACAGAATGAAAGTCATAAAATGAAACCAGAATAGGAAATTGATACATCTTTACAGGATGAATTAGCTTTCGCATTCAAAGTTTGAGTTGGAGAATACAAAGCGAAACACAAAAAGTGAAACGGAAGATTTAAGGTGCTATGAAATACCTCCAAGCTTTGCATATTTACTATACCTCGAGCCAATGTTCGAGCACCAGGCGCAACTGCACTGAAGTAACCCACGCTATACTTCCAGGAAAAGCTCGAACGACCTTTAAACAAAAAGGTACCTGTACGCAAAACCAACACAGTAGGGTAGGTAGAGAATACCTAGGGGTAGGGATGGCAATGGGTCCGGATTGGACCCGAACCCGGACCCGCCCCTAATGGAGCGGGTTTGAAGACTTCTAATCGGGTCCGGGGTGGGTCTCGGGTCTTCATTTTTTGGACCCGGACCCGCCCTGAACCCGCCCCGGTTAGTTATTTTTTGATATTTTTATATATTTTTATTTATTATTTTATGTAAATTTATATAATATACATCTATATTTCATATATAAAAGTATATGTTATATAAATAGTTACTTAAAAAAATAAATATGATACTCTTGTATATAAAAATAATTATATAACATTAATAATTAAATTATGATTTCAAAATATGTACAAATAAATATGTGATAATGATATTTTAGTAGTGCCATTATTTTTTTCATATTAATAAATTTGTATTAATATCAATTTTCTTAAAAAAAATATATATATTTTTTTTTTAAAACTTAAACCGAGTCTACCGGGTCCAACCCGGACCCGGCGGGTCCACCCGGGTCCGGGCCGGGTCCGGGCCCGGGTCCAAAATTTTCCCGGCGGGGCAGGTCCCGGGTTTGGCCATACCCGCCCCGTTGCCATCCCTACCTAGGGGCACGAGACAATTCTCTCTAGGAAAGTTTAAAAACTAGCCCCGTACCAAAATTGGTTACTCTTCAAAAATGTACTACTGCCTTGGACGTTAACCAGCCAAAAACAAGAATTGCACATTGAAACGGTGCACCAAAGGATTCAGAGCAATAGATGCAGTACAGTTTAAGAAGCCCGAAACCGAAGCTCTCGGGCCTCGAATCCGAGCAGTGGTGTTTCAGAAATGCAAAGTGAAACCGGTACATGATTTACTGAAAAGAACATCTTGTTCAGGCCTTTTCGTCTCTGTTCCGTGGGCAATAGATGCAGTACCGTTTAAGAACCCCGAAGCCGAAGCTCCCAGGCCTGGAATCGGAGAAGAGGTTTTTCATAAATGCACAGCGAAACCGGTTCAAGATTTCACTGAAAAGAACATCTTTTTCAAGCCTTTTCGTCTCTGTTCCGGGCGTAGCAAAGTATCTGCAAACAAATTTCAACATTAGCATCAAAAAATTGAGAGAGATCCCATAATTTTTGAACATTTTTACGAGTTTTCTGGTCTCTGCTTCCTAGCAAACAGGATCATGAAAGTTGAGGGAAATCCAATACCTTTTTAACAAATTTTGACAAGATTTTAGGTGTCTGCTCCTTAGCAAACAGAATCATCAACCAGGTCTACCATTTCTAAAAGCGGCTACAGGCATGGCTGGAAGCCCGACTGTCAACCAAGACAACAAGTCTGACCATTCCTGAATCTGATGAAGGAATGGAATAAGCACTCAACCAATCCTATACGAGTTACTGAGTTAGGAAGCTGTAGAGCTACTAAGCCCTCTAGCTACTGAGCTATGAGTTATAGAGCTACAATGCTCTTATGGAGTTCCTTGCTCTCTTTATATATTCCTTTTCAGAGCTTTTAAAGAGCTAGAAGGCCTACTGAGAGGCATGGGAAACTCCTTAGAATACATATCTCCATACCACCTTCTAGTTCTGGCCTCCCTGTCTATTTGACGAGGGCTGCTGAAGTTGAGAAAATCCCATATTACTACTGCCCCATTCTTGATACTGTAAAATGAGCTTTCTATCCCTTTTTGAAGTTGATCTTAGCTTCACGGGAATGATGCCGCTGCAAAGCAAAATAGGAAGCATACCTTGAACCACTACCACGAGCAACAGGGAAAAAACAGAAGAAGGTTGCAATTGAAGCTTGCTCATCGTGATGTCAATAGTTTTATTATTCGAAAAACTTTTGGCTACCTTGTCCAAAAGAGCAGCTCCATTCCACAGCAAGTGAGTATCACGAGAAAATTTCATCTTTGGTGCCATAAGATAGGACGTGGGACTAAATATGCAATAGGTCTTATCTTGTGGGACCAAAAATAAAATTTTCTCTGAGTATCACCATATGTATGACGCATAAAACTCCGCCAAGCGCTCCATCACAGAGAGTACTGAATAAAAATGACATGTTTTATGAGCAAAGATATTATGCACACGTCTACATTTCGTAACATGCACGAATGTATGCATTACTACTTGCATTTGTATCAATCAACTGAGAACTTATGCAACACTACAAAATCTGGATGGCAAAAAATTAACAGGAGCAATACATATCCAATGATCACACAAAACAAATCAATTGTAAATTAGTTTAAGAAAAACTGCCAAATAATAAGGACTTACTAATTGAATAATTTCATTCTTTTTAGAGCACCTACAGCTAAACTATTTATACATACCGAAATATCAAAAGATTTACTGATTCTAAATTATACAGATAATTGTGGATCCCCAGAAGACACAACTGCACAATCAAACAGAATGATCTGAAAAGAAAAAGTCTGATGCTATTTCCGTGTCAACACTAAAGTATAAATGCAATTTCTGTGTCAACAGCTTACTTATAGAGACTTAGACAGAGGCAAGTCCAGCTTCAGCAGCTGCTCAAGCGACACCAACGACCATTTATCCTGAATCTGGGCAAACACCTTTTCGTTGAGAGGGTCGATTATGATGCTTATATTCCCAAAGGCATATATTTGCTGCCCATCTTTTGTTCTTTCAGCTTTAGGCTTGAAGACCAAGCCACTATGCTGAGCATGAATTTCAATAACTTCTTTCAAGCTCATCTCAACGCCACTACAGGTTCCCCTCTCTGGTTCAATTCCATTATATGAGCCCGCTTCTTTGTGAGCCATTTGTGGTGGCGCCATCTCCATGCCTTCCACAGCTTGGTTCATCATCTCCAGACCAACGGTAAGCCTGTATCGAATATGCTCATTTGCCTGAATAAGGTCTGTAGGCAGAACTTGTCTCCAACCAAGATACCACTCGGTCACTTCATCAAAATCGGGTTTCAAGCATAACCAATCGTACAGCACCTGTTGCCATTTATCAAAGAAAATATCCATTAACCGCAGCATGTGATGAATAGGAATAACGGTCACCCACGTCCTTACCCAATAGAACTCGTCACATATCTGATTAGCAACAGGAGTTATTTCCAAATCATGCACCGCAGACAACAATTTTGGAGTGATGCATCGAGCCATTAGATGCTCCCAACTGGCCGGATCAAACACGGTTGCCCAAGGAGACAATATGTGATAGGCAGACATATCACTGGGGTGCCAACCATCAGGAACCCTAGCCAATCTATCGCGTATCATGCGATAGCAATTAACTTCCAACTTGTGGCCCATTAACGGTAACCATGGGTGAACCCAAGAATGAATAGGCTTCGTTTCTCTACACGGATCCCAAGAGTAGACGGCGGCTGATATTTTCGGCACAATTAGGGTATCCAATATCATCTCTAGTACAGGAGGAGGCAAAAGTTCCTCCCAAGACTCCAAGAACATAAGCATCGGCTCCGGATCCCGGACCTCCCAAGAACTGGTCACACATACCCTCAGAGCCGGGATCACGGCTCCCATGAGCAGCTGCACATATGGTGAGGCAGAGAAATCACAATTTAACGAATCATCCCTCTTCAAGAGTAGTTTTTTACACTCGCGTACTACATCAACTCCATGAGTTGGATTTTGAAGTGGATTCCATCCCCGAAATATTTCGATCAACAAAGGCAGAGCATATCCGCATACAACCCATGATAAATTACACAATAATGTATAATCATAATCATCCTCAATTGTTCTCTGCAAGTATTCAAAATCACTAGCAAGAGACTCCAATGTAAGTGTTCCAGAAGAGCTCTTCTTACCTATTTGGTCAAGCACGCTCGCGAATCGATCGGAAGGGCCGCTCCGAAGCCCGAACAGATCCCTATCCGCCATTGTTATGAGTCGATTGTGCAGGAAAAACGTAGACAAAGAGGAAAGCTCTCAACGACTATGATTTATATATATAGTTATAACTCAAATAATAGTCCTTAATCCGAGTCCTAGTAGGACTCCACTTAAGCAAAATTCGATAATATATATGAGAAATTCTTACCCGCATCAAATTTGATCACGTTAAAATTAATTATATAATAAATATTTTAAATTTATCATATAATTAGTGTATAGTTTAGAAAGAGTAGTCAATCACATAATAAATATATTAACACTTATTATATAATTGATTGAATGCGGCCAAGTCGGGTCTAAATAAAAATTTTCCTAATATATATATACATGATAAATTACATTTACACCTCTTAAAATATGATATAATTATAAATTATTTTTTATTTTAAAAAATATAAATATGCCTAAAAAATCAGAACCTTCATGTAAATATTATTAGATACTTCCAAAATATAATCAAAGTAATCAATTTGGCCACTAAGAAATACGCCCGAGGTCGCATAGTTGTCCTATCACATTGCTCGAATTGAAAAATTGAATGCTCAATTTTCACTTTAAAATGATTTAAAATTTCTTAATTTTTGCATTGAGTTTTACTAGTTACGCATTTATATTTTAGATATAATGTTGAGAAAAAAATACTAAAGGTTTAATATCAACTCGAAAAATAAATTCTTCAAACTATTTTATCAATTTAGCCTCTTAAGAAAAAATTAAAGCATATCCTAATTAAAGATCATACAAATAAACTTTTATTGATGTAATAACTATCTAATAATTCTAATTGCTAGATAGTAAGTAAACATATATGAGAATAATAACCAACTATCAATTAGTCTAGCAGTATGAGACGCTAGATCCCTTCAACAATGTTCAAATTTTGAATCCTGGTGTTGTGAATGGAGCAACTAGGTTGGGAGGGTAGCTCTCATAATGGGTCTCTGCAATACTCGATTCAAATTAGTCGGCCAATGGATCGAAATTGGGTAAATAAGACCCATATATATATATATATATATATTTGAGAACAATTAGCTATTTTTTAAAGGGTACTCATGCAACTATTTTTTGTGTATAAATTACACATTTGTATGAAAAAAATTAGGTTGTAAGAAAAATTGAAAAATTTAGTTACTTACATTCAATTACCAGTGTTATAAATCAAGTGAAGTATTTAATAAAATTATTTTGCTTACACTCCCTCTTCAAATGTACATTGCATTGAATATATACAATTTAGTATTATATATAAACTAATTTTTTTGTTAAATGCTTTAAGGCATTTCCGCACTCAACTTCTATTTCTTTTTTAATTTTTACACTACGTACCAGCATTCGCCCATGCACTTACATGTGTACTCGCTTTATGTGACCTAAGATATGTTTGTGGATATTTCCTAGACTATATACCATTGTCTTTATTGTTAATCATCTTTGCTTTTGGATTATAAAAAAACACACGAGGTCACATTCTTAATGCGAGCTCTTTAATTTTTGTTTTATCTTTTTTTTTTAACCTACTCACTTAAAACAAAATAAATATTACTAGCAAAATTCTTCAGGTCGTACATGGAACTTCTATCATATATACGAATTTATGAAATAAAAGAAAATAAGTTAAAGATATAAAAAAAGTTGGGTGATAAAGAAAGCAAAAGACATTATATAATTATACTGATATTCAAATATGCAAAATATTAAGTAGAAAGCAACAAGTTGTGTATTCTCACTAATTCTATTTATCTTTAATATTATCTAACCTCAATGATCTCCAGTTCACAATTTGGACCAAGTTGTTTGCTTTATATATTACTCCTATTTCTCATCCAATCTTCTAAATTATTAGTCCTCTATTTTCAAGTTACTAAAATTAATGACAAACAAATAAAAAGAAATATGATATAAACTATATATGGTATGTCTAAAATAAGGTAACCTTTATACTAAGTTAATATTAAGTACCCTACTATTTTATTAAAATGTGAGAGTACTTATTACTTGTACAGTAGATTGCAATTACCTGCAACATGTTGTTTAAGTTTGCTTAATCTATTACCCACAAGTTACCTACAACATTAAGTTTAATTTATATGCAATGTGGTGTATTACACCAATTTTATGCAATCCAGTCATTTTTATTTTTGTTTTTCTAATTAAATTCTATTAGATGTGTTTTAATTTTATGTGTCCACAAATATAAATTTCATTGTATCTTAATTAATATATCAATGGTAATTTTCAAAGTTACAATTTATATCACTCTTAATATATTCTTGATTTTAAGAGTAGAGAAAATAACTAAAAAGACTTGTATTTCTGTATGTAGAAAATAAAATGGAAAATTAATCTATTAGGTTCTAACCGAAATAAATATTAGGTAATTACATTTACTACCCATCGGAAGATTGAAAACTACAATTGGTCCTCCAAAATTTTTCAATATTACCAAGACATACCCTTAAAAATAAAAAATTACCAATATCCCCCTGAGTAGCCAGTTACCGATCAAAAATAGCTGATGTCAGCAAAATTTTTAATAAAACCCGAATATAACCTTTCTCTAATTTTCATATATATTTTTTTTTCCATGTGTGCCCTTTGCAATTTAACTAAATTGTAGGGGTGGTACTGGTAATTTTTAAATTCTTCAGAGTACGTATTGGTAATATTAAAAAATTTTGGCAGACTAATTGTAGTTTTCAATCTTCTAAGGGGTGGTAAATGTAATTATCCCTAGAAATAAATACTTAAATTAAGATATACATAGTTAAATATTTCAAATTTTCATATATATAAATAAATATATAATGTACAAACAAGGCGCAACTTCTTCTTTTCAAAAACACAGTGTACCCTACATATGCAATAGATTGATGGTGCTTGGAGGTAGCTGTGATGGCAGTGGAAGTGTGGTCTGTGGTGGTGAGAAAATCGGCTGACGGTGAGAGTGTGGTCGTTGAGGAAAAGAAATGAGAAGAGAAAAGAGGGGGAAGGGGATCATATGCTATTTAAAGGGAAGAAATGGGTGGGTTTTTTGATATAGTTCCAATATCGGCAATAGATGTAGGATTCAGAATGAGTGTTGTGAGGTAAGTCCATAGGTGCAAGCACCGGTCGGTTGGTCGTCAACGATGGGTAGATCGACGGAGACAACTATAGAAAGAAGGAGGTTGATCGGTGGCTAAGCGACAACAAAACGAGTTGACTTTAGTCGATATGGAAAGCTCGTGGCAGACCAACCACGATGCTATGAAATTTGCCAAATTCCAACAAACTCTGTCGGAAACACGAAATTTAACTCTCTTTGACCGCTGGTCAAACGAAGTTTAATGGTGTTAACTGGGGTGCCATTGGAAAGTTGAGATCGTACCAGATCAATTGCTGTAGGTTTTGTTGGATTTTGGCAGAAATTGAGCATTGACGGCCAGCCAATTAAAAATGAGTATGCTGAAAGAGACATGAAGAAGAAGAACCTAAGAACATGGGCCTATTGTCATCTTCTTTTTGTTTTCCTTTTTTTCTTTAATTTAATTTACATATATATATTTTTCTTGTTATGTATATGATTTTACTTATGAATATAATTTTTTTATATATTAATTTACATATATTCCATATATTGTATATTTTAAATTTATATTTTGTATTGTATATTATTTTCATATATATTATTCTTTTTTTTTGGAGGTGGGGGGCATTTTAATTAGAAGCCTATTAGTCAGAGGGGTAAAAATGTATTTACAAGCATTTATTTTTTAATTTATTTTATTTTTTTATTTTTTCAAAGTTAAAAATTAGGTGTAAAACTAAAAGTTCATGAAAAAATGATCGGAAACCAGCTGCTCAAGAGGGTATTGGTAATTTTTAAATTCCCCAGGATAAGTCTTGATAATATTAAAAATTTTTGGGGTCCGATTGTAGTTTTCAATCTTATGAGGGGTAGTAGATGTAATTATCCCAAATTAAAAATTAGGGGTAAAATCGAAAGTTCATTAAAAAATGATCGGAAATTGGCTACTCAGGGAGGTATTGGTAATTTTTAAATTTCTCAAGGTATACCTTGGTAAAATTAAAAAATATTGGGGGATCAATTGTAGTTTTTAACCTTGCGAGGGGTATTAGATGTAATTATTCCTAAATATTATATAGAATTACTATATAATACACCATACAAATTAAAAAATGTAACTTAAAATTATAACCATCTTGTAATTTCAAATAAATTATTTCAAAGATTTATTGCATTATACAAAGTTTATCTCTCATCAACTATATACGTTTTCATTTTTTTAATCATTGCAATTTGTCAATCTTTCTTGAAAAATTTTAATAGTAGAGAATTAGAATTATGAAATACTAGAAGATTATACGTTTCATAATTTGGTGATATGGATAGATTTTTTTCCCTTACATATAAAAGAATTAATTTTAAAGAGGTGTGAATTTTATTTTTTTATTTTAATTTTTTGAGTCTTGATCTCATTTTTAGTTAATTTTATATTAACGTAAAATATTATATTTTTGAAACTTTAATATTTTTTTGTTAAATTACTTAAAATATAGAAAAATAAATTCATACTTTTTTGTACGTTCGTATCTTTTAATTAAATTCAATCAGATGTATTTTAATTTTATTTGTTCACAAAAATAAAATTCCAATATATCTTATTTGATATATCATGTTAATCATCAAAGTTACAATTTACATCATTAATGTATTCTTGATTTAAAGAGTTGAGAAATTAATTTTAAAAACTTATATTTCTATATATAAAAAATAACAAAAAATACCTATTAGGTTCTAACAGAAATAAGCATTTTGTGGAATCACTATGATACCCCACACAAATCTAAGCATGACTATCTTGTAATTTAAAATAAATTATTTCAAATTTTCTTGCATTACACAAAATTTTTATCTCATATCTATACCATATATTAAAGTGCATTTTTATTTAAAATGAAAAAAAAAAAGAGCGCTTTATATTGTCAAACATAGAATGACTAAAATTTTATTTTGGTGTTTTATAAAAATGTATAGATAATTATTAAAAAAAATAACACTTAATTATATAATTAGGAAAGAGAAAATATCTGATTAAATTGAATAGTGGAGAGAGAGAGAAGAGAGACAGAAAAGAAAAAAAGACCGTTTAATAAATTAGAAAGAGAAAACAGAGAAGATAATAGGATATCCAATGAATAGACAGAGAATACATCTTAATAAATAACTATAGATAGCCCATTAAAATTCAATTCTTATACCTATTGAAAAGGTAAAAGTTGACACTTCACACATGGCACTTAGTGAAAGACCTAATTAATATAAATTTGTACCGGAATGACCTTATTTTAGAAGATCTCAACTATATAACAGGCAACATGTTTGCACAAAATACTCTCCAAAAATCATATATATAACGCAAAATTCTCTTATTAATTTTCCAGTTGGAGGAACAATCTCACAAGATCTCAAGCCCCAAAGGACTAGCTAGGAAATTGTCTCCTAAACAAATATACGGGAAATACGCTTGGATAATAATAATACTTATGATTTTTATAATTATAATAATTATTATTATAATAATTATAAAATTGTGGCCTTGGATGATCTCTCCGATGAAGCTTATCCCATCTGGCTCCGAGTCGATCATTGTATAACTTTTTTGACCTTTCATCCTTGAGAACTTCATAGGAAGCTTGAAGTTTCAAAAAATTAGCGTGCGCATTCAGATCATCGGGATTCTTGTCGGGATGTAGCTCTCTCGCCTTCAATCGATATGCTCGATTAATATCTAGCTCGGAAATTGAAGTGCCACCACATTCCGGCAAGCCCAAGAGCGTAGTGATTAATTTCAACCTCCATGGTGAAAAAAAAATAAAAATTGGCCAAATTGGCTTGATTTTTAACAATAAAGTCTTTGTTTTGTAGAGGAGATGATATTTATAAGTGAATAATTTCTCTAATTAGAAACCCAATAGGATTCTACTTCTAAAAGGTAACAAAGTCCTACTAGAGATTAGGCTTTCCCTCCGAGTTACCTTGTCCAACGAGGGTAAAGGCCTCTATGTGTGTGTGTGTGTGTATATATGTATATAATTCAAAAGTGCATATTGATAAGCTTAAAATATATGCAATTTCTTAGGTAAATTACATAGGTTTTATTTGATATAAGATAAGAGTTTAAAGCTCTTCGGTTGAAATTTGTGCTATTTATAATAAAACCTTAATTTGACCAAATTAAATTATATTGCACCCTTAGATCATAAATTTTTCAAAGTTTTGATGTTCAAATGTACCCACAAGAGTTTCATGATTTTATTTTAGGAAATTGGGATTGAAATCAAGCTGCCATGTAGACCAAACCAAGATGGCCAAAACCATTTTAAATTCTTGAAACCGTCCTGACCCTGGCAGAAAAAGTGGAGACCGATCGAATCGGGACGGCTAAAGCTGTCCCACAAGCAAAGCCGTCCCGATTTGTCCAGAACAGCTCAGAAAGGTTCGATTTGGGACGGCTTAAGCCGTCCTGTGAAGCGTGACCGTCCCATGCCGTCCAGAAATGAGGATTTATGTTCGATTTGGGACGGCTTAAGCTGTCCCGACGGTGAAGCCGTCCTGTCGTGTCCAGTGGGTAAGAAAAACCTGCAATTTTGGACGGCTTAAGCCGTCCCGACGGTGAAGGCCGTCCCGATTCAATCCATCCAAAAAGTGAACCTTTTTATAGTGGTGAGAACATCAGCAGCTTTACAGCTATTCTTTAAAGGGACGTTTTGTGCATAAAAAGGGGATTTTTTGGAGCTGAGAAGGGGGAGGAGAATTGGAAGGGAATTCAAGGAGAATTCAAGGGCAAAAGCTTAGGAAGGGTGACAATTCCAAAAGCCAAGCTCCTCTATTCATCAAGATTATCGTCAAAAGTCGAGTTTGCTTATGTTTCTTTCTACTTTCATTATGTTCTTGTTTTGTTTTATTTTCACTATGTCTAGCTAATTAAATCATAGGGTTCTAGGCTAAGTTGTTGATGAAACCTTTGTGATTTTTGTTGAACTTCTTTGATTTTTATTTTACGTACTTCCTATCTATGATTCAAGGTTTTTATTACTTGTGAATTTTTGGCAAATCTTTACAAGCTTTGAGATTTTATATTCGACTACGAAAGGGTGTGTATAAAATCTGACTATTTGTGTTATAGACATAGGGAATGCATAGATTAGAAATAATCGTGCTCTTGTGCAATCGGTTATGTTAATTTGCAAGGATTTTTTTAACTAACACAACTCTTGTGCGCAATGGGCCAAGAAATCCGTATGTGATCACGAAAGTAGACACATAGCATTCTTCGGCACGTTTGTTTTACTTTCGAAAGGAGATTACAAATATTTTCGTGAGTTGGATTGTGGGAAGGTGTATTAATTAAAATCAATGGAAGTTTAATTTATCACAAGGGATGATTCAATCAACGATGCCTAGGCCCTAGTTAGTTTTTATTGATTTATTTGCTTTGATTTAGTTGTTTGTTTTTATTTCATCTTATCCCGATATATTTTCGTAGCTTAAACAATAGAAAACTTATAAGTTTGGTGCTTGGTAGACCTTTCCTCGTGGGAACGATACTCTTACTTTCACTTTATTACTTGAGCGATCCGTACACTTGCGGAAAATACGCAACACATATGTGATAGTCTAATTTAACTCGATTTTGCCATGTATGAAATTCAAAAAATACTTGTTTATATGAATTTAAATAAGTGTATTTGAAATTCGTGTTTATCCAAAAGAGTCCATACCAAAGTATTTAAACTACGATAGATTAAATTTTAATTCAAATAATTAAAATAATAAATTTAATATTTTTATTTACAATATTTATTATTTACTTTAATAATAATTACAAATTTTGTATTTTTAAAGACTTCCTTACCTTGATTATGCCAAATTATTATACAATATTTTGAATATATTTATTTATCGATTCATGTTATAAAAAAGTTATTTTATTTTCATCAAATTATTTTTTATAATAGAAATTTGTGAAAATCTATACGTAAGACTCTATTTTCCGTGCCTTGACACAAAGAAAATCTTATTAAACTAGTATTTAGCACTAAGTAAATTAGTATAGGTAACTAAAAGTTAGAAAGTTAAAAGTAAGTTCGCTCGTTGATGCTAAATGTTATTCTGGTGGGGAATCACCTCTTTTTTTACTTAATATATGTGCCCAATTTATATATATATATTTTAATCTCTATAATACTTTTATTGTTTTCTTTCAATATATTAAATCAATAAAAGTTCAAATATATACTATATTATTAGTATAATTATATACGTCTACGTAAAATACATATATCAAATTCTCCTGGATAATTATGAGCAACCACCTATTTATACAAATTAAAAATTAAGAACTATTATAACTTTATACAATATGATACATTTATTTCTCTCTTGCTAATGTGTGGAACTGCTTTTTGTACTGAAATAATTATAATTGTATCATATTTTTTTACACACAACATGCATACAATGAATAGCTAAAACAAGACATTTTATAATGGATATATATACACAATTTTCTTTTAGTTGTTGTTATAAGAAGTTATTACAAAGAAGCCCCTTAATTTACACTCATTTTCAAAAAAATCCCTATAGTATGAAATATTACAAATACTCCCCTTAAGTTTCTCATCACAAATTCACCAATAGTTAGGAAGTTATCTACAATATATGAAATGAAATATTACGGCCATAGGGAGTTTTGTGAAAACGGACCTGACCTCAACGATTCCCCGTAATCAACCATTATATAAAAATAAAACTTATTCACAACAAAAACAGAAGGCGATGAAGTGGTAAATTTCGCTCTATATTTCATCGAGGGAGGTAAGTGTAATTAACCCATCATCGAGGGAGGTAAGTGTAATTAACCCATCGCGATAATTTTATAATATATATATTTTTTGTTGCCCTAATGGTCCACTACTCTTTTGCAGTACTACTCTCCTGGACCTGCAAATTCTCAGTTTCTTTTGAATCACCACCATCAGTAGTACACTTGCAGGCATCTGAAGGTCCTGTTTGATCTGGTCCAATATCATCCGTCGGCCTGACGGGTCCCGTTTGATCCAGTCCAACATCATCCGGCTTGACGGGTCCCGTTTCACCGGGTCCGATATCATCTGCCTTGGTGGGCTCCCCGTTCGGTATCACTGGGCCTTCGGCTACACCGGATGTATCCGAACATTCCCGCCACTCGACCCACTCGGCTGCCGGTTTGGACACGGCAGTGTCTGCCAAATCATCGTCTTCCTCGACAATGACCGGGGATGAGGAAGCAACAGGACCACCCGATTGCTCGTTGTTAGCTATTCTCTCATCCTCGAATGCAAACCAATTGGAGTTTGTGAAAAGCGATCCGCTGTAGACACAGGCAAAAGCTTATGAATCGTCAGATCATATATGATGATACCAGCATTTCACTCTATTATAGTGGATAGGATCCTCTGTGAAGCGTGAAATAAATCGAGTTGGCCAAGCTGATGTTACGCCACAAGGTATATACCCAACTCAATTATAAACTATCAAATCATACATAATGACATCAACATTTCGTTTTCTAACGGTATCATATTATCTTCTAATGGTTCACAATGCACATTGGGCACGATGGCATGAAGCTTTTGCTTAAAATAAACTATCAGATCATACATAATGACATTAATTTCTTAAAAGCTTCATGCAACAAAGGAAGAACTTCGGTAACACATCCAAAAAAGCCGAAATGGCAAATTTTAAGCAAAAGTTCCTCGATTTAAAAGTTTGAAATAAAGAAAGAACTTTAACTAAACCGCCAATGTCAAATAGAAAATTTAATTTTTCACGAGCTAAAGGTGCACGTGGTTATTACCTTTCCTGCTCATCCCCTAAACGAAGGGAGGAAATGACAACTTCGGCAGATTCATCATCGAAGTACACATCCTGTGGAAGTTTACAGTACAAATTCATTTGAATGTGCACAACGTGGAGTGGGAATAGAAATATATAGGATTTGATAGACATACACATACACATACACATACACCACACATTCATGCATGTATATATGCGTGTGTGTGTATATATATATATGTAGAGAGAGAGAGAGAGAGAGAGAGGGAGGAGATAGATAATTAAGTTGATTAAAGTAAGTTATCAAGTGCATACCGCGTCATCCTTTTCGAATGAACCATTACCCTACAGCAAGCAAACACATAATGCCGTGAGATATATATAGATAAAGAGGAAACTTACATCAACTAATAGAGTTCAAAGGCTACACTGGTTGTGTTTGGTCTCATTTTGAAAAAAACATTTTCCAATTCCCAAAATAAAACTAAACATTCCGAAAAATAAATCTCTTCTTCCCAAAACATTGTTAACAAAAAAAAATTAATGATTTCAAATCTTTATATAATCAAATATAGATACATACATATTTCAACCATTATCTAGATGGAAATATAAAAACTTCAATTATTATAATAATAGCATATCATAATATAAGAACTTGCTATAATAATGGCAGTGCCATAGGTTTAGAAAAAATAGATTCAACCATAAGTAAAACTATGACCATGAAAGTGAAACTATTTGTGTCTAGGTCTTAAAATCTATACCATTAATAAATCACCACACTCATGTAGTAACTGTTTTTGGTCTCTTTGGTTTGGCAACTTCTCTTTTTCTCTCTCCTCCCTCCAACACAATCTAAGAGAGCCTGTTTGGGTGGACTTTTCTTAGAAGAGTAGCAGTTATTTTTTGGAAAAAAAAATCACTTTAGTGAAAAATAATTGTTTGGATGGACTTTTTAAAAAAAGTAGAAGCCAGAAAATTGGCTCTTGTAGAAACTATAAAGAGTAACTTCAAATAAAAAAAGCACTTTTAATATTGCATCCAAAAACAAAACTGTTTGACTTAAAACAAAGGCTCCACTGTAAAAATATGACTCGAAAAGCACTTTTTGTAAGCCCATCCAAATGGGCCCTAACACGTAAAGACTCCCACAATCAGAGCACTGAATTCCAATATTCACTAATGCATTGTCATCTCAGTGTCCCTGTGAAGAATTATCTTTCCATTCACTACACTCCATTATTTATTCTGGGCCTAGTGCATTAAGAAAAGAATGCACAAGATAGAACATAACAAAGAAATCAAAAAACCTCATCAATGGCATCATTACTGTAGATTCCATATCGAAAAGCCTGGCTCAAGTTATTTGCCAAAGCCGCAACATCATAATCCCTATCTTGATACTCATCATCATCACTATCTCTTGCTCGGTCGTGTCGTGTGGTAGGCCTCCTGCAAATCAAAACAAGTAATAAAACATCCACAATCTGAAGTTTAAACAGATAAACGAGACAGAGAAAATAGAACACACAGTGGAAAACTAATGGAGGCAACACAAATCATTCAGAAAGCAACCAATCACGGAACAGGATCAAAACAAACGAAGAAGAATTCAAACTCTCTGTACCCATGAAGAACAAGCATTGTTAAAAAATTAGCCACCTATTATAACAATGTTGCACATAAATTAAAAGTGATACTCTATTACCTCTTGCCCCGCAAACCAAAGTTTAGTTTATTATTGCTCCCTTTTGTTGGCATTATTCGTAGTTGAAGCATTCTAATGACTCTGGTCATCATCAGAAAGGTAAACAGAATGAAAGTCTAAGGATTACTTTTGTCAAACATATGAAAATATTTTGACATAATTTGCACGTATCACGTTTTATTCTCTCTCTTTGCCCCATTCAGAACCTCAACATGCTCTCCGGACAACATGGCATGAGATGCATAACAAACTTCAATGACTAAACATGATAGAATTTTGGAAGTTTCTAGCCGTATGCATAGGCATCTGGCCCAAATCAGTGGAGCATTGTGGGCTACTATAGCAAACAAAAGAACAATATATCAGACAACACAGTGCTTGCATACATATTGGAGCTTGACAAGTGTAAGGATGCGGCAACTCAATTTAAAAACACTCACCCGCATGCCCACTGGTAGACATTTTCCATTGCATTGCGCTTAAGAAGCACATTTGTCTGCCACTCAACCCAATCACCATTTTCCTGCCAATGAAAAGATACTATGAATTTTCTTAGCAAATACACCAGATTATAAACAACATAGATACTTTAAAATGCTTCACACCGAATTGATAGATTCCCATTAGACTTGGCTTATTAATGTATGCACTCAAACATCAGTACGACAGAAATCCCCCAAGGATATATAGAACAAGAAAGTGACAACAATTGCTGAGCCAATATACAGAAGAAAAAAAAAAGTAGAGAAAGATAACAAGGCTGAATATATAAATTCAAATGGCACTAGCATCGCTTTATAGTGCACTTAATCATGAAACATATTCTTGAGGGGATGGTCGGGCATGAATGCTGTCATGATACATAAAAGTGAAGACATAAAGAAATGATGGAGATAAAATGAGTATCGGAAAAACCTGCAGAAATGTCTCAATATCACTGTTACTTTTCCCAAGTTGAACAAGTTTATTAGCTATACGGGTCAGGTGGCCAATATTCCCTGTTCTGGGTGGTGACTTCCCCTCGGCAGGGACAGTTGGCTGCAAGACACATTCAAAAAAGGTTGCTTCTACTATATTTATAACATTTTGGCCAACATCTGAAAAAGCCAAAAGGAAATAAGAAACGGAACCAAATAGAGGCACATGAAGAGAAATGAACAAGAACAACTAAGTTTTAGCTAGTGTAATACAGGTACCCTGACAGTCACAACAACAGATATTAAGAGAATACCTTGCTTGCATCAACAGCCAAGGTGAAGTTCTTCTCAGCTTCAAGAATCTTCCCAATGAGATTACACTCACGAAAAAGATGTTCAACAAAAAGATGATTCTTGCTTCCCAAGCACGATATTAGAATTTGTTCCACGTGATGATGTAAGAAATTATTGTAAGGATACCTACAGCCAGAGAAAATTAGTGTGTGCAGAATTTTGCATGCCACAACAAGAAGTAAGATCAGAAGCTGAACGGAAGGATGGGCTAAAGAACGTACTCAAAAAACAATTCAAGAATACGTTTCACAGCGCCCAGGCGAATCAGTTCCTTTTCTGCAACTTCACTATTAACAGCCACTAAGACCGAGATGAACTCTATAATCTGTAGGACCGATCAATATCCCCAATCAGTTATCGGTTCCCAGAATTGACCAATTTCTTGCATACAGATACTATTTTGAATGTGAGAAAGAAAGAACAGGCAGTAGGGGGTTTAAATGCAAAAGTAATACTTTTGGACAAAAACAGTATTCAATATAGTGAAATTAGTCAAGTGAAGAAGCGTTATAATTGCTGGACAGACAATTGAATTTTCCAAATCAAGTTTTGTGAAAGAAAGCAATTTTACCGAAAAGGTGTAGCAGTTGATACAAAATTACACTTGCAACAATGAAAAAGAATCGTAGTGTTCCTTGTGTAATATGCAGAAGGTACCTTTAAGCGATGCTTTCCTAAAGGAGGCTGCAATTTTCCATATGTAGTTAGCAAGACATGATCCTCAGATGATAGATCCAAAAGCTTGAGCAGATCACCTGCCCAAAATCCAGTTTAGTGTCCTCTACACATTACACGATAAATATTGATTATGACCATTATCACAGATTAATAGATCATGGCATTTCTACCCTGACATTTTCAGACTTTAACCAATGAAACAGATTCTGTTAACACAGTTATTCTATTCAGTAACAATGAATTGTAAATATCAAGAAAGCATATGGCTCTAAAACTTCTGTGTTGTTGCAAGTTGAGCCTTTTCTTGTTTAAGGTGCTGAATAGGTCATCTTCTCTCGTATTTTCAAACTTGAATCGTGGGAGAAGGCAGTTACTTTCAGCTAATGACTACATCAGATTTTTCTGAACCATCACATTCAATAAATCTCAAACACCAGGATAACAGTTGAATAAATCTCAATGAATTTACTTTTTAGAAATTTCATCACTTCACATTATATACTTCAAATTAGGCTAATTATCAGTATTTTCCAAGTCACGTATATTTGAAATGCCTCTCTTGCAATTCTGAGTCAAGCAATCATAAGAAACGAATTTCAAGTAACCATACCTAGGCTCTCCAGCATGCCTTCAACAGTCTCGGGATTAGCAGTGATCCCAGTATCATGAGAAATTTGGCGATTATACATGTAATACACTCCTGATGTGGCCCTCTTGGGATCTAACAAGGATATACAGACTGATAACAAGTTAACCAAAACAGACTTCGGTCTTGAGTCCTCCAGAGCATGACGGAACAATCTTCCTATGAAACTGTGAAAGCAGCGAGTTTCCAGTCAGGACAAGAAAAAGGCGAAGCCTAAGGGAACAAGAAAGAAAACTTGAAAAATAACGAATCTTAACCTCGGGCTGGATATTTTTGAAGCCAGTCCTTGTGGGGCATAACGAGTAATGATGCAAAGAGTCTCCGCAGCATTAGCATGCACTTCAGGGCAGTCCTGTAAATATAAAGAGAGACGAAATGCATGTGAATCAATACTTCAATGTGTAGAGCGCAAAGAAATTGGACATCTGTTAAGGGCCTAAGAGCGTCTAAGCTTTAAAAAGTAAAATTCCATTTTTTAGTAGTGTTGCCTTAGGCATGTGATTCTAGTCAAATAACATGACCAGGAAACTAGTGTTATAACTTAAGGTGGTTCAAAGAAGAATGAAAACAATGGCAACACACAAACACTCCGATGAATATATATTTCCCTCACAAAATCAATTGGCAAAAAGATTAAGAAACATCATGCCCTTAAGTATCAATAACAAGAAGGCTACTTCCACACACAGAAGGTAGCAGGCCCAAAAGTACCACCGGGATGTGAAGGAGAAGAGCAAAGCATGTTTGCAAGATCACAGCTGCTTAATGTAACTTACAGATGAACTGAATTTATCCACAATCATCTCGAGAACATTCACATCTTCCAACCACTGCATAGAGTCGACATAATTGGCATAAATATGTTCATCAGCACCAATTAGACGAATCAACACCTGTTAAACAACAATGTATCAGATTTTAATCAAAGATGCCTTCTAAAAAAAATAGCATATGGGGGGCTGAACCACAAACCTCCATTATAGACGTAATTCCAATTAGGTCAACAAGTTTGTTGATTATATCCTGATGAGCCTGGACAAACATTTGATGAACATTTAAGCTCCTGGAGTTCAATGCCCAGATATAGTACAGTAGGGCTGTAGGCAGTAAGCTAGATAGCTAACTAGTAAAAATATGGATTAGTCTAAAGAGGAACACAAAATTCTGCATCAAACATTTGAAATATATCATGGGTGAATCTATAGGTATGTGGAATAAATAGCTTGTAGCAAAGAAATTTCAATATATAAACTCTGACATGTATGTATATAACAAAATTTTAACTCAGATTCAAAAAAACTTGTAACATCATAAAAAACATAACACCTATTAACTACCCATGACAGCCACTCCTGTCAAAAGGACCCAACAAATGGAAACAAAAATAGTGTGAGAGTGGTTCCTAATCCTTCCTATTCAGCCTACTTAGGTTGCTGCTGGATCCGTGAAACACCACACGTCTTCTTTTTACCTTATTGTCATAAAAAGGAAAACATAATCCTGTTCCTTAACCAACAATATCAAACACAATACTAGCGCCAAGGCTGATATCTCATCATATGAATACTTAAATGTTTTAAACAACCAAGATGACCAAATATTTCAAGCCTAAAACACAGAATACTAAAATGAATTCAATGACAACACACCAAGAAAATCAATAACGTACATAAGCCTAAAAGTTATCCAGCTCAAAAGTCACAATAATTGAATGTCCCATCCGAATAATATCAGACAAAAGTTATCCAGCTCAAAAGTCACAATAATTGGACTGTTGGTCGTAAGAGAATTTAGATAATTGGTTACTAAAATATATTGGACTCACTCGTATATAATCCATTAGAGGAGTTGTCTTTCGCAGCAAGAGACATACAACAACCTAGCACAAAAAACTTCACAGCATCAAATAACAAATGTAATAAAATACATATCTGCAGTAAAGATCAGCGAGGTGTATGATATTTATAAGCAGGATATTGATGTTCCAGTTCAAGTTGGTGGTTGCAACGTTCAATTATAGACTTCATATCTATAATTAGAAAAGAAATATGAAAAGCAAAAAAAGTTATAGCTCTCCTAAGCTAAGCTGGGTATCATGTAGTAGAAAACCAATTAAACGCACACAAACCAGATCAGTAATGATCATACCTTGCTGAAATAACCAGCCGTAAGAGTACTGTGGGAGTGAGCAGGATCCAGAAAAGAGAACAGAAGGTCCATCAACTGCAAACCAAAAGTAGGAGGAAACTAATAAAATTCAAAATTATAAACAATCCAGCAAACTGTACAAAATTTCCACGACTAAGCACCTCCTCGTCCTCTACCAAAGTTTTGAGTATTATATCAACTTCACAAGTAAATATCTCACAAGCAACAAAAGGAAACCTACAAACATAAAGAAAGAGAGTATTGATCAGTGGTCTCAAATCACATCTGACGCAATGTCCTGGCAACATATGCAGAGACCTAGTCATAAGAACTATTTACTGCTAATGCGTACTTGAATGTACGTTGTTTCTTCGCATCCTCTGGAGCTTCTTCCACTATGTACTGAATGAGTTGTTTAACTTGATCTCTTTCCCGCAGGCTGCAAGATGGTATGAAATTAGTTCATGAAAGGTCAACCATCCTCAATATTCCCAGGGAAAAGAAAAAGGAAGGAAAAATAAATTTACATAAAGGATCATGTTCTCCTGTTAATACAGTATAGAAAAAAGTACCTGGACCACTTTGAATAAGAAAAAGATCGCTTGGACAATTATAAAAAGAGAGTTAAAAAAGTATAACTCCCTCCACACAAAAATGTTAGATCAATTGGAGACCCAAATCTTGGCATTATCACACAAGATGACCTGTAAATACTGACTACGTGAGCATATATTCTTTATCTTAAATTTGATAGAAGCAATAATGATTTGACATGGCTGCATATGCCCATTCCATCATCTTGTAAAACACAGCCTTAGTAAACAACAAAACAACATAAAACCATAAAAAGAAATGTGTAGAATTTTTCCTTAGTCATAGAATCCATTAACTTAATAATTAATTTGGTTTCTTAATTAATTTGATTTCTAAACCAATATCTAAAATTTTCATTTACAATATCAAAAATCCAAAGTTTAGTAATCATATTCCTGTACCAACAGATTTGAAAGCAACCATCCCAAAGTAGGCACTAAGCTGAGCAAGTACAACCTCTTAGAATGAAAAAACAGTAAATTATTGCAAGTACATTTTCTTCAAGATAACTCTTGAAAGGCACAACAAAGGTTACTGCATAACAAGTAGAATATAGAAGATCAAAAGAAAAATATGACGACAAAACTTGAATGAAAAGTGAAAAGGACCTTACAAGCTAATAAGACGCCCATTAAGAGCTTTGCATTCTTGAATTATATCATCCTCATCCAATAACTCCTCCAGCGTAAAGTTCTCCTTATCTAAAATGGTTTCCACCTGAAAATGAAAATAAATCAACAAACGACTAACATTGATTACTCATTGTACTCATTAATAGTATGCAAACAGCAGGAACAGTTTCAATGGGTATCAAGATTGTCTCCGAGGGCCAAAACTACCCTATTTCAAAACTTAAATAACAATAAAATTAACTTATCCGTCTCTTAATCCAATTAGCTAACATTTTGCAGAAACATGGATTTCTAACCTTGCCCCTGTCAAAGATAGTAAAATTCACTGTAGAAATACCACTGGAAAGGCTTTTAGTAATAAGACGACCGGAGGGCCTTACCAATCACCGCCCTAAACTTAATGATACCATGTGGCATGCTCTACTTGGACCTACTGTTATTACTACCAACAAATTGCAGCCAAGATTTCAGTTTGACTAAAGCCTATCACATCAGCCCCCATCACAATACCTTAAACGAGCATCAATGATCTTGCCACATCACATTGGTGAACACGACACCCAAACACCACCTTGATTATCAAGAACCTTATTCCCCACTCTAATAACCACTCACCAAATGTCAAACTACTCCAAGAATAGCAAAATCACTCGGGGCACGATCAAATCCAATTACCAAAAAATAACACGCCAATAAATTGGATCCAAGAAACAACACAAAAGCAACAAAAAAGAATTCTTTCCGAAAAATACAGAATTATGGGCGCTTACTGGGGATGCAGTGGAGAGCCCAGGTATATGCCAAAACATTGTGAACTTAGAACTTCAATTTATCGAACTATAGACTCGAACCCGATCACCTCCAACTCAAAAACCCTAGCATACACATCCGGCAACCAACCCACCTCCTCATGAACTCCGCGCAAGAATTTTGAATCAAGAAAAGCGCCGAAACCCCATATAGCCAACGATGAATTCTCCTTCAATTTCCAAGACTATCAACAACCCGGATCCCCAATTCGATTGCAATTTTCAACGACTAATTCAATACAGATGAAAACATACTCCGCCTGCTGCAATCACAAAGATGGTGGGGTTGTATTTTGAGAGGAGGAAAAAACAAAAAAAAAAGCTCGCAGTAAGTCAGCCATATATATACATCCATAAACTTACCATCACAAAGAAACTAACGAATTTTTCAAAGTAACAAATGTGTGAGATTGAGATTGAGAGGGACTTGGAGGACCCATATGTTTCCTCTAATGGGTTTTATTGAAATCTACGTATACATAGTGTAGTTGTGTGTGTGTGTGTGTGTGTATTGGTCCGGCCACACCTGTCAACAATGATGCTTTTGATCGTTTTACCGTTTGAACGATTGTGCCAAAGGGCATATTTTAGGCATTTTGTGGCCATACTCATGTCCCCAACCATTGTTTCGCAAAATTTTGCACGAACTCGGTGTTTGGTGTTATATATATACAAATTAAATAATTATTATCGTATTATATTTCGTATTATGATTTTTTTAAGTGGATAAATGACTGTCACATAATTTGAACGGTTTAGTATATATATGCGTGGAACTCAAATTGAGTGCATAGAAGAATTTTTCGATTTTGAAACCTTTTAAATATCATTTTAATAAAATTGATTGGATTTCCTTTTATTGTGGATAAAGTGTAAAACATTAATTAATCTTCGATAAAACTAAACATGTTCATAATTACATTTACCTTGTATGATAGACTATCAAAGTTTAAGCTAACCAAATGTTCTTTTTTGAAGTGAATAGAGTTCATGATGTTGTGAGTTGAAATATAATAACCAAAATTGTTGTATATTTTTCATAAATAAAGACGTTTTAGGAATATATATATATATATATAATCATTTACTAAACAAAATATGAATGTTTAATTTTAATTAGGGTAAATTGCACTCAACCCCCTTAGTTATAGTGAAGATACCAAAAAGCCCTTAAGTATCAAAAATTACATAAAACACCCTCGACATTTGCAATCACCTTGCAAATAACCCTAATGATAGGGACAAAATTTACGAATAGACCTAAGTGTAAAGGGCGTAATTTGTTGAGTGGTCTAATTGTAATCAAAACCTAGCCATGGAGCTAGCAATCCGGGTTTAAAATGGGTGGCAAAAACAACAAATTTTCGTAAAATTAAGTTGAGGGTTTTGCTTGAAAGATCGAGACAAAGCAAACTATGGAAGCGATGGACATTACCCAAAAGTGTATTTAATAAGTTTGTTGATGGATTCACTGCGAAAGGTAACTTATGGAGTCAATTTTGGGGAAAAAAAATTGCAATAGTAGTGATAGATGTTGGATGCAGTAGTGGTAACTATAGTAAAATTAAACAATGAAAGATGAAATGAAAGTAAAATCAGTGTGAGAATCAAGAATAAGGGAACGAAGCGAGCATCTAAGTGCAATAAGAAAAATTCTTCAACAATAGCGCACGACAACAGTTGGTGCTGGAGTAGTTAAGTGGTGTGACGATCCAAACGTAGAACAGTTTTGTGTTACCCCCCCCCGCCCCCCCTTTTTTTCCTCCCCTTTCCCATCGATACAATATACAAAAGATAATATGATTAATTCGTGCATATCCTGTGATTTTTGGATTTCTTGTTTTTTTTTCCTAAATACTTGGAGGGGATATTTGTTATTACACGATACCTTGGGTGGGGGGTGTGTGTGGGGGGTGGGGGGGGGGGGTAGTGTAATTTACCCTTTGAATTAATCAGCTTATTTTTCGTATCTTTCAATTCATCATCTGAACTTTATCCGGATCCAAAGTCAGATACGAGGGCCACAATCCTCAACTTCAGAGACCAATGCAAAATATTCGATTCACACATGAAGCTTCGAATGATGTTGGAATGATATTAGCTACTAAATATCCAAACGAGGTCCATTAGTCAAATATTCGCATGCATTTCCTGCATTGTTTCCCAGATCAATAAACAAAATAAGAGGCCAACTCCCAATTAATTTAGCAGGATAAAAAATATTGGAAAAAAATGTCTGGATTGGAAAGATTGTCCCATATCAAACCTCTGCAGTCCCAGATCTGATTAGCCAGCCAGTGACTCGAAAACACGGGATGGTTAAGAACCCCCTCCAAAAAAGAGTGGACAAAATAAGATAACTTTATTTATGTCTTCTACACATAGACTCAATGTCCCAAGATTGCATCAAAAAATTCAGGAACCACATCATTATAGTTTTTGCTCAAAAGAATAATGATACTACAGTATTGACTTACAAAATCCGAGCTGATGTCTGAACCAAAAAAGAAAAAGAGAAATAAAATAAATCAAAAAGTAAAACAAAAACAAGAACCAACCCCCCTACAAGTACAAAATTTTGCAAGGAATAAAAAGAAAACAAAAGGATGGTATTTATGTAACCTTGGTCAATTCCTCAAATGCTGCTAGAGCACATCGAACTCCGAATACATATTTAGGGGAGTTGTTCCATACACTAGGGCAATGGCTACCAAAAGCTTTCTTCATAAATATTTCCTCAGCTGCGACACATGATGAACAAAATATGTATCCAATATTTTCAGAGATGAGGGAGAAAAACGTGAGAGTATTCGCTCTCTCTCCAGAGTTTGAAGCCAATGCAGTCAAAAGTGAGAATTGTGTTAAGAATCAGACTTCATGCCACAATCTTTTGTTTTTTGTCATTCTCGAGGCCAAAAAATTCGAACTTAGTATCATGACAGTTCCAGTGAATGTAACGCAACTCCATTTTTAGCCGTAGCAACACGTCCCCACCTCCCTAATCGGGGTTCCTGTCCAAAAGATAGCCAAATGTTAGATCGACTGATATAGCAAGTGTCTCATATGATGATAGTACCATGGGTCAGAACCCATGATCTTGGCTTTATGGAAACAAACCTTGAAAGTTGAAACCTAATACTAGACCAAACTGCTTAACTATCCGTACGAAATGTGGGATCATGCATATTGCAATATTATTTCCCCCTTACTAGGCATAGCAGAACCAGAATGTACTACTACTACTTCTGCTCTCATTGGCAGATAGAGTAATGCAACAAACAATCACCGAGGGTCCGAATATCTACTTAATCTAGACTCAAAAGAAAAGGTGATCGATCCTTTGTCAAATTGTCATCCAACCAGGGCAGTAAAACCCTTGTCAACTCCAACAATAACAAACAATCATCTACACATCTAGCAAATAACAGCTAGGAATCACTTAAAGGCTCTAAAGTACACGAAAAAGAATATTTTATAAGTCAATTAACATACTCAGCACTTTTCTCATATTCATTTTATGTTTAGGACACAATTTATCAAGTTCCCTTTTGAGTAAATGACAGGTTGAAACCTTCTCAGAGGAATGAGTTGATGTTTATGCAGTGGTCGTCACAGCTGTAGTATAGTTTTAAAATGCCAGTAAAAAAATCACTTAACTTGCCAAGTTACAAGTATCTCCTCATAACATTTAAAGAAGAAATGAAAAACCAAAGACAAGCACTTTCACTCATTTTGGAGGTAAAATACCATCGACTCCATGAGGTGGGAAGCAATAAAACTTTAGAGAAGAGAACTTCACCTGCCCAACACCAGCAATCAGGAATTTTCCAGATTTTGCAAACGCCAATGAATTTACAAATCCAACCTGTATTCATTGCAACGCAACATGATATAAGCCATAGAGCACATAATCATAAACATATGTATCAATAAATGCCACATAATTTTTCTCTATATCTAGTCTGAAAGGAGGTAAAAATTGTAAGCAAGACATGAAGCAACTCATGAACATTTATATGTTGCCATAATTATATGAATGGGATCATGTACTTGATCATATGGACAAGATTTGAAACATGGAATGCATTGCTACTTGAAGTTCGAGTTTTTACTTCTGGTTACTCAAGAATATGAGGCACACTTGATATTTCTGCATATAATGTCATTAACATAAGAATAAAAGTTTGAAACAATAAAAATAATTTAACCAACTATGCCAAGTAACTGAATCCACATTCATTAGAAGGTGATTTTTCTTTTTATCCCCTTTTTTAAACTTTTTGTTGGAGCAGGGGGGTGGGGTTGGGGACTTGGACATACGCTGTCTAAATAATGATCTATAGTGACTTGCACCTAGGATGAGAAAACAATACAGAAATGATTGCTCTAGAGTCCCAGAAGATGCAACAATAAAAGGCTTACCACGGGGAGCTCAAATAGAGGACAAATGCCTTTAGATTCATTCTCAATTGCCCAAAGACGTACTGAACCATTTCCGGCTCCTGACGCAGCAAGATCACTGCTTCTACATACGCCAACTGAGTGGACCCAAGAAAGTGCGGTCAAACCTAGTCTCAATGGATCTTGTGCATTATTTTCTGCAGAACATGAGTTAAGAATGAGGAACTGCATTAGAATCCCATGATAAGAAAAGGGTAATCTTGTGCCCTGTGACTCCAAGGAATTTGGAAGGCTAGATACCTTTATGGCCATTGGATAGTCCTTCATAATTATTCCGTTCAGGCTTGTGTTCATCAAATACAGCATGCGCATTTTTCACAATATGCACAGGCTTCTTCCGTAGTACATTCCAATGCTCAATGCTTCCATCATCAGAACCAGACAAGAACTCATCATTACTAATAAAACAACAGCATTCAAGTGAAGATGCAGGGGCTCGAAATATCAATTGTGATTCCTCCGGAACCTATTTTTCCAAATGTAATGAGAGAGGGTATCAAACGATAGCAAAAGAAGAAAAAATTCACAAGCCACAACCAGGGAAATAATAACTTCAGTTAACAGGATAAAACGAATAAACAGATGTCATCTTAAAAAGTTCCACAATGAAACCCAGAACTTCAAGTTTAAAGGCTGGAGACCAGCAGACTTCGTCCACGCTATTCTCTGATGCCTTAGTATCCAGTAGGCACATTTAACTTCACTTAAGCCATGTTTAGTTCAGTTGTACTAGATTTGCAATTCAGCAATGTGGAAAGCATGAGAGGAAATAGAAGACATAATGTTTCCCTTTACACATCCATATCACTTGATAACAACGCGAAGAAATGGGGGCAGGGCAGAAGCCATGGCAAAAAGTATTGCAATGATAGAAGAGTAAATACTTGGGTGCTCTGTTTTTGAACACGTTACCTTCCATAAATGCATGGTACGGTCACGTCCAACAGTCAATACACGTTCTTTTCTCAAGCTGTCAATTGTTAAGACTTCACTCTGGTGACCAAATAACGTGTTAATGTAAGTTCTATCTTCTGCATTCCAAATCTTGATAGAGCGATCAAATGAACCAGAAAAGAGTTCTGAGGTCCCTTGCCTAAATGTTAAGCATGAGACAGGTCCTTTATGTCCCGGAAAAGCCTGCAGATGAGGCAAGTTTTAGTATTAATGAAAAGAGATCAAAGCTTCAATGCAAGATTCTGTCTTAGCGCTGCAGATAGAAGTAGACGTATGTTGTGTATCATTAAGAGAATAAAGCATTTGCAAAATCCATAATACTCGAGAATCCAGGAGATACATGTGGTATTTTAGAAAAGACAATTAAATTATGTCAACCAACATGCAGCTAATTGAGGAATTAATGTGCAACATGTTAGTTATCCAGAATTTCTTCACGATCAAGTTGGGAAAACTATGTTACTCTAATGATACTTAGAAGCAAGTGCTGAAGTTTCAATATGCTCTTTATAGGGACTAATAGATTGAAAATCTCAGGTCCTCAGTGCATTGAACAGACCTGAATATGCTCACGTGTGCGGACATCCCACAAATGAATATGACGGTCTAGGCCTCCACTTGCCAAATATCGACCATCAGAGCTAACGGCCAACGCCAGAACATGTTTGCTTTGCTTAGTAGCTCGACCTTGTGGGTCCTTTACACCATGAGACTTCAAATCTTCCTCAGTAGGCCAAACATACTTTTCAGTCTTCCCACTATCAACATCCCAATGAACTATAGCGCCATCCTTGGAAGCTGAAAATCCTCTAGAGTCATCCTCAGATAGAGCCACGCTAGTGACAGGTTGCCGGTGTTTTACTAGAAACCGAAATCCTACACTTGCTTCGGGCTTTTGAACTCTACAAATAAGAAACAAATCAGTACTAATTCAAACACCTACAAATAATCGTCCAAAAGAAAAGACAATTATAGACCAGCTCACGAACTAAGAAATATAGCTCTAAATTTCAGAAATTGCCAATGCAATTCGTCCCCCTCACCGCCCAGTCCCAACCACCCCACCCCACACCAAATGTGTCATTACTGGACCTTCTGATAGCAACAGAGCACCATATGCAGTGAATATGCAACATTGACTTCAAGAAACCAAAATTGCATCAGCAATTGACACTGGGAAGGACAAAAAAAGACCGTTACTACATAATTCAAAAGCTCATGCATAAACACAAACCTAGAAGCAATAGCTCTCCGTACACGGCCGCTCTCCTCGAGCTGCTCTTGCTGCAATATCTTCGCAATGAGTGAATCCCTCTCCCCTTCTCTCTCCCTCCGCGCCTCATCATCATCATCATCCCCATCCTCCTCCGATTCACCTTCCTCCTCCCTTCTCCTCTCCTTTGCCCTAAGCGACTCCAAGAACGCATCCGCCAACCGCTTCTTCTTCTCCGCCGGCGTCTCCTCTATCTCCTCTTCCTGCTCCTGCTCCTGCTCCTCCTCCCCCCCTCTCTCACCCTTCGAATCGAACTCCCCCTCGTCGTCGCCGCTGCTCTCGATTTCTTCGTCGCCACCGCCGAACTTACGCCGCCGCTTCTGCTCCGCGGCGTCGAAGAACGGATCACGGTCGATCGAGGAGAACCGCTTCTTACTGCTGCTGCTCTTCCCCTTGCTCTGCTGCCCAGATGGCCTCTTCTTGTATAGATTTTTGCCCTTCATGATTGAGATTCTCACTCACAGCTTCGATTGAGCTTCCTCTCAGTTCTCCAATGGAACCCGAGCAAAGTTTTGTGGGAGGGAGGTTTAAGGGGGGGTAGGGTTTTGGGTTTTGAAATTGGAGAAAAAAGAAAATGGGGGTTTATTTACCTATTGGGCCTCTTTTATGGGCTTTACTTTTTCTTTGTTAATTGTTTATGGGCTTTTCTTAATTTACACAGTTCGGGCTGAAAAATAAATCAAATTCGAGATCGGTTATAAAAAATTCGATTGAGTTCGATTCGTTAAACAAAAGAAATCAAATTTGAACACATATTCTAGCTCGAACTTGACTCGATTAATAAAAATATGATAATATGAGTAAAAATACCAAATTACTCAGACCGTATTAGATTTTAATTCGATTAAAGTTCGTTTGAACTTGACTCACTTAATAATCATACCAATCTCAAATGAGACTTTAAACTCAACAAGAAATTCAAATACAATTTAAACACTATTTTTGTTTAAGAGAGTATTTGGCTAATATAAGCTCCTACATCTTAGTTTAAAAATAAGTTCCTAAAATATTTGGATAAATAAAATATTGTAGCTTATAAGATATTTTTGAAGTTTATAAGCTGTAATTTTGTTTGGTAAACATTAGAGATTTTATGTTTTTTTTTTTTTAGTTAGTAGGACTGTAACCTTTAAAAAAAATATATATGTATGTTATTTTATCTTTTAGGATTAGACAGCTTATAAATTGTTCGGAAAAAAAAATTAGGGGGAACTTACTTTTTTTTTTAGCTTATAACCTTGATGTGCTAGGCACCCTCTCACCCAAACACGTTAGCACCTTCCTAATTAACAAAAATTTTATAAGTGTGAGGCCCGATGCCCTCGAGAGAGCATCCGCATAAAATAAGGAGCCCCTAAGTGAATTTCATGAATGGGGATATACCTCTGGGCTTACTTCTCGATCGGATCTGCGGCCAGAAAGCCACTATAAGAGACCCTAATAGGCCCTCAAGGCCCTGTTCGCCAAACAAATGAAACTGAAGAATGAGGCATTGGGAGATAAGTAAGCTTTCAAGGGCAGGTTCACTCCATCGAGGGCATGAGTGCTTCCAGCCAATTGCTTTCGAGTCTGTCAACAAGACATGGGCAGGAATTTTAGTTAGCAATCCAACTAAGTGCTGCACCCTCCATCACCAAATCTGTACTTGCTGCACATGGGATCATCCTATCAGTCCCAAGAGCATTAAATGCTCTCTAATAAAGGCCATCTTTAGCATTAAATACATAAGAGATGCATTTAATGTGAACGAAGCCCCTATTAATGAGAGTAGGGCACAACTGCTTTTTGGAGTGAAAGAAATGACAAAAGCCATATCCACTTGTACTCCATAGATCAAATTAGTTGGATGATCACCATCAATCATGTCAAATCAAAGACTCACTCTCGTATAAATGGGCAAAAATATCTCCCAAATAAGGTATTTGGACATCATTTTTGCGTCCTTCTTCTGGAAGATTGTTGCATTTTGTATTGTTCATCTTCTCTAAAAATCCTAAAACTAACTTGAGCGTCAATAGCCTACGTCGGGGTAAAATCAATTTGTCTCACGTGCGTTCCTCTCTCTTTGACAGGTGGGCCGCTAGCATATCATTCGGAGCATATTAAACTCCGCCACGTGGTCAACCAAAAAGATCCAACATTAAAGCTCTTAACAATTTATTTTTGGAGCTTATATGCTCATCATCAGCAATTACAAAACAGAATTGGAAGATAAATATGAAGAGAAGAAACCAATGGAGACAAATGACATTAATATTCCCCAAAAACTTCCTTTGATTCCTGAAAGTTATGTACAACATTTAGGCTTCATTTGGTAGGATAGAAAATGGGATAAAGGGGAGGGGAAGGAAGAAAATTGGAAGGAAAATGTATATTTTCCTTTGTTTGGTTGTGGGTAGGCCTGGCAATGGGTAGGATTTTACCCTACCTTAACTCCTACCCTAAAAATACCCGATTAAACATACCATATATCCTACCCTACCCGATTTAAATATTTATTCATTGAATATGTGTATTGGGTATATCCTATTTTTATGATAGGGTATGGATCCTACCTAATCATATATTTTTTTATTTGTCTTTTTTTTGATATTATGTTTTTTTTAACTCACACACACAGTTAACATATACACACGCATTTACACACATTGCACACACATACAATTTTCATGCACACACTGCACATACACACTTTTTCACACACACACACACACATATTGTTTCACACACACATACATATTTTTCACACACACGCACACACACACGTATTTTTTTTCACACACACACACACACTTTGCACACACATATTTTTCACACACATATTTTTCACACACACACACAACATATATTTTTCACACACAAACAAACACACAGACACACACACACACACACACATATTTCTCACACACACACACTGCGCACACGCACACATATATTTTTCACACACACACACATATTTCACACACACACACACACTGCGCACACACACGCACACATATATTTTTCACACACACACACACGCATATACAGTTTCACACACACACACACAACACACACACAGTGTATGAAAACACACACTGCGTGAAAAAAAATACACTGCACACAATTTTGTATGTTTTCACACAATGTGTGTGTGTGCAGTGTGTGTTTACACACAATGTGTGAAAACTGTGTGCAATGTATGTTTTCATACTTTGTGTGTGTGTGTGTGCATACACACAGTGTATGAAAACTGTGTGCAGTGTGTGTGTGTAGTGTATGTGTTTACACATAGTGTATGAAAACTGGATGCAGTGTGTGTTTTCACATACTCTATGTATGTGTATTTTTTCACACATTGTGCGTGTGTGCGGTGTGTGTTTTTTTTTTCATATACTGTGTGTGTGTGCAGTGTGTGTGTGTTTACACACAATGTGTGAAAACTGTATGTGTGTGTGTGTGAAAAATATGTGTGTGTGTACAGTGTGTGTTTCCATACTGTGTGTGTGTGAAAATTGTGTGCAGTGTGTGAAAAATATATGTACAATGTGCGTGTGTGTGTGAAAAATATGTGTGGTGTATGAATACTCATTGGGTAAAGATGTGTGTAGTGTGTGAATACCCATTGGGTATCATTACCCAATTGGTAGGAGCGAGTAAGGCCCTACCCTAACCCATTCATTTGTAGTAGTATGGGTTATGATAGGGTATGGGTAGATTTTAAAATTTTAGGATATAGGTAGGGTATGAGTAGGGAATGAATGGATACGGGTAGGGTAAAACCCTACCCATTGACAGGCCTAGTTGTGGGAGGAAAAAGGAAGAAAAGAAATTGAAGATGGAAAAATAAGCATGGGGCCCACTGATTTTTTTTTTTCTCTAAAAATCGGACGAAAAAAGAGAGAAAAATAATACAAGGATCTCTATCAATTAAGATTTTCAGACTTACCCATATGTATAACTAGGTGTTTAAATAATATTTCATCTTCTACTAACATGAATCCTTGCATTTTTTAAATAGCAAATACGACGTGTTCATTCGTATAATACGTTAAGAATATATTTCACATATTTATTTATTTTATTTTCATTAAATTATCTACAACATAATTATATTTATAACTTAATTATATTTATAATTATATAAGATTATAGTTGTCATTTGATACAATGTAAACAAATATTTCATTATATTAATTTATATATTTTATTTACATTATACTTAATTAGTTTAATTTTATTAATTTATTTTAACACATGAATTCATAACATAATTATGATTTATAATGATATAGGGGTGTAATTATCATTTAGTACATAAATCATTTTCTTTCCTTCAGCTTTTCTATTCAAACAAACAAGAGAAAATAAATAGATTTATATTTTCCTTCCATCTATTTTTCTTTCAACCAAACATACCTATGGAAAATTAAAATCTACCCATTTTCTTTGCTTTCTTTATTTCCTCTCTATTTTCTTTCCTCTGCCAAACGCAATGTTAAGAAGCTTATAAGCTCCCAAACATCTCATAATATGTTTTTAAGAGTTTATATGCTCAACCATACACTCTCTCGACTGTATGTGTTTACATTCTTAATTATGCTAAGCAATTACTATTTAATCGGGAAACAAATATTATTATTTATATTATAACTAGCAACATCGCACACTCTACGTTTGTGCAATATATAAAAAATATATATTCCAATTTAGTACTTAATTTTTTTATAATGAAAGTATAAATATATTATTAATTTTTTTTATAAGAATACTTTTTTAAGAATTAATTGAAATAATTTATTAAATTATAATAGTTTAAAAATAAAATAATTATATGAAATAAAATTATATGATAAAGAATAAACACAACACACAAAGGAAAAAAAACTAAGTAATTGTAATTGGAGAGTGGTTAGTGGGTTGAGAACATGAGTTTTTTAAATTGGATATAATATTACGATACTGACCTTTTTATTTGCTTATTTATTGCATGTGTTTACTAATTAAAAGGGTAAAATTGAGACATCAAAATTTCATATCCGAATTGAATTGATTTCATGTGAATTTTCAATTTTAGCTATAATTACATATCTCTATTTATTCCACATAAAATCGAAGGACAAATTTAGTAAAATTACATAAATAATCGTTATTTGTGAGACAAAAATAACTTTCTTTTTATAATAGTATAGATAAATTTCAATAGGTAAAAAAAGCAATTTGGTAAAAGTAAATTGAGAACATCAAAATTTATCATCACACCAAAACAAAATCAATTGATGAATAAGAACATTCTAAAATTTAATCAACATTAGAATATATCGTTTTCAATACTAATTTTTATGTAATTATTCATTGAGTAACATAAATAAAGCGATCGACAATTGTCATTAACTAAATAAAATAATGCTGGCATTTAAGTTGACTTAAATTATAATCTCTCTTATTTTAAATTAATATCAGATTTAAATTATAAATCATAATTTTGGTAATATCAATTTTAAATTTATTACATTTCAAACTTCATCAGAATATATAGGCTATGTTTAGAACAAGGATTTTGTTAAGAAAAAGTGGGAGGAAAATAAAAATGATCAAAAATGAATACAAAAAGTACTATTATTTGAAGCAAAGAAAAAATTTTCCTTCCTATTTTTTTTACCAAAATTCAAGAACCAAACGGAGGGTTAATCTAAATAACAACGTAATTTGAATGATAGATATTTAATTATTCAAATATTTTAATCAAATAAAAATCATATTTCATACTGGGCCCAACCCATTGACATAGCCCAAATTACTTGCAGGCCCATTTAATTTATTCCATAACCCTTACAACTTATTGGGGCTAACTTAACAAGTCCATCTAAAGAATGTTACAATAGAAAATACAGAAAACGTGTGGGGCTAAAATGATAAATCAAAGAATAATGGGGTTATTCGGTAATTTGAGTAAATGAAACGCTTTATCCAGCCATCATGATCGAATTTTGCCCCAATTCCAAACTGAACACACACATTGAAACGCTCTGGATTGTTGGACAAAATGCTGGGAGGGTTGTACGGGGACCTTCCGCCGCCGTCCTCCGCCGCGGATGAAAGCGCCGCCACCACATCGGCGTCCAATGTGTGGTCGAGCAGCGCAAAAATGGCGCCGCCGACCCTCCGCAAACCCTTTCCCCCTCCGCAGACGATTCTCCGGCCGCCACATGCGAAGCCGAAACCGGCGCAGCCGATTTCCGGTAGTAAAGCAACTACTGTAACTCAGCCAGCCGCCGCCGACGAGAACAGAAACCCTAATCCGAGCTCCGCGTCGTTTCAGCCTGCCCTGGTCGGAGTCACCAGCTCCGTCGTTGAAGAGTACGACCCCGCCCGACCGAATGACTACGAGGAGTACCGGCGGGAGCGAAAGCGGAAGCAAGCGGAGGCTGAGGTGAGGAGAGAATTGGAGGAGAGAGAAAGGAGAGAGAGAGAGAGGGAGAGGGAGGAGAGGGAGAGGAGGGAGAGAGATCGGGATAGGGAGAAGGAATTGAGTGTATCTGGAGAGGAGGCGTGGCGGAGGAGGGCCGCCATGAGCAGCGGCGGAGGTGGTGTGCCGAGATCGCCTTCTCCGCCTCCAAACGGAAATGGGGGCGGCGAAGGGTTCAGCATTGGGAAGTCGGAGAGTGGTGGATTGGGATTGGGAGCTGAAGGGAAGATGACGGCAGCGCAGAGGATGATGGCGAAGATGGGGTGGAAAGTGGGACAGGGCCTGGGAAGCAAGAACAAGGGATTACGACACCATTGGTGGCCAAGAAGACTGATAAGAGAGGTGGGGTTATTGTAAATGCTAGTGAGTCTAGCAAGAAGGTTAAGAGTGTGAATTTCAGTGGGCCTCCCACAAGAGTTGTGCTTCTCAGAAACATGGTATGGATTTTGTATTGTGTTCAAAGAAACTCAATTATGTATTTTTGCTTAATTTTGCCTCATTTGTGATTGTGAAGTTTTTAGTTTTGGGAGCATGCGGTGTAGGGGGTTTCATTTGGAAATTGGGTTTCAATGATCCATGATATTTAACTCTTACCATAAGAAGGCAGTAATATGGGAATTACTTTACTGATTACAATTCTGGATTTGATACGTTGGAGCCTAGTTGTATAACTATAAGAGGGACGAATTGTAAGCTTGTTGACGTTGAGATACTGATATATGTGTGTTTAGTGGAATTGATGTTACATCTTTTGGATATTATTAATCTGCAGACGTGTTCTAGTTTGGGAGAGTGGGGAGTTAGGAACTGCTTTGGCTTGTTGTTCAGTCTTGAGGAGTCAGAAGTTGACAGTATATTGTTTGCTTTCTCAGAATTGAAACCTTAGATTGGGGTCATAAATACTTCCTATCAAAGCTTAGATTACTTCTCTAAATAGGATTTCTTTTCGTAAGTCAATGTCGAATACACTGTTCAGTTTTATTTATTTATTTTTACAATCCGTGATGGGTTTGTTACGATCACAATTACATTGAGATGCTACATGAGAATGTTCCCAATGAATAGCTGAGGGTTATGAACTTTATTTCCTCAATTTCCATTAAAAGATTATATAGGGTTAGATGCAAAACCAATATCCCGTATCAGTTTCGTTTGTTTGATTACATCATGATAGCATATGTTCACATGTCTCTTTCTTTTGTACTCTTTAAAGTTTTCTGATCCTGCTGGTATTTGTTGGACTGGTTCATAGTATCACCTTTCCTGCTTGTCATTCTTTGTCAATGTTCGTAGTAACATAGGTGTTTTCTTCCTCTTTTATTTTTTTTTCCTTTCTTTTTTTGGGTGTGTGCGCCATGTGCATGTGTCCCGGGGGGAATGATTTGAAGTTTGATTTGCCTCATCTTGTATGCATGTCGCAAGGCATGCCATGGATAATAATATTCTCGCTATATTTTGATTACTTTTTGGTGTATTGATTATCCCTAAATATTGTTGATTACATAATCTTTGCTGCTTACGTGATGATTTAAAGTTGGCTAGCTAACATACATTCAAGAGTTTCCTAAGTTTGTCTTCTACATATTGCTGCTTCTGTAAGGTTGGCCCTGGTGAAGTAGATGATGATCTAGAAGGTGAGGTGGCCGAGGAGTGTGCTAAATTTGGTAAAGTGACCCGTGTCCTGATATTTGAGATTACGGAACCAAACTTCCCGCATGATGAAGCTGTAAGAATTTTTATTCAATTTGAGAAAGCAGAACAAGCAACTAAAGCCCTCATAGAACTCGAAGGCCGCTTTTTCGGAGGTAGGGTTGTTCATGCTTGCTTTTATGATGAAGATAGGTTCAATAACAACGAGTTAGCTCCCATGCCTGGAGAGATACCTGGATTCTTTTGAACATTTTGGTAGTGTTGAAGATGTGAACCATTTGTATGAGTCGAAAGTGTGCATAATTAAAATCTAATCCTGGGTAGGTTGCTCAAAAGACTGTTTATCCTTTTCGCATGGTTGGTGACTTTAAGATTTTGCGTGGATTCTTCTTGCAGTTGATGTCGGAGTTGTATGTTGACACATTTGGTTTGAGGCCATATAAATTGGCTATTTTCGCGTTGTCGTCTAGAAAATGTTAGCAATTTTTCTTATTTCTGTCACCAGCAACATTTTGTAGCACTTGCTCTCAGGTAGAACATAGTTGGAGCTGCTTGAATACCGCGATTAACACATGGTCTTGAGTTTCATCCGTGTGTTCTTCTTGAAGTCTGATTTGATGGGTTGATTGCGAAAAATTCCCTGGTTAGGCCTGATATAAAAAATTACAGGTACCCTCCTATGTCTGGTTTTGTGACACTAGTGGCAAGTGGAATTTGTAATATGAAACCGAACAATAGGGTAGTATTTGTAATTTTTCAAATCGCATTGCGCTTTGTGGATTTTGTAAATTATCTGTGTCCTACTGATCGTCTCTTTTTTGTTTTTAATATGAGAAATAAGGTTGTCCAGTGATACTCTTAAAAATGAGTGGGTAGTTGTGGTTAGAGATTTTTTGCGAACTCTGGCTTAGGGCTAAATTACACCTTTAGTCCAATAATTAAAGTTTTTGAGGACATTTGGTACACGGACACGGCAAAAAATGCTTCGGTGCAGTGTCGGACACGGACACGGACACGGCTCCGACACGGCCCCGACACGTGTCCGACACGGCAAAAACCGTGTCCGGAAAAAAAAAAAAAAAAAAAAATTCCGACATGGTGTCGGACACGGCTGGGACACGGTTGGGGCATTTTTGATATATTACAAAGTGCAAATGGGGTCTTTTTTAAAATTTTTAAAAAATTAGTGGAAAAACTGAAAATAACAAATAATTTTTTTAATTGTATTTTATAATTTGTGTTAACTCTTTTACTTGCTTATATTTAGATATTTGAATGATGATGAATTCTTTTTATTTTAATCATGTATTTGATTTTAAAAGATACTTGTTATAAAGATGAATATTACTATTTCTCTATCACATACTTTAATTTAATAAATTATAAATATATAACATAATATAATATATTTTTTAGTAGCCGTGTCAGAGTCGTGTCGTGTCTTAAAATTTTTAGATTTTTCGTATCGCCGTGTCCGTGTCGTGTTCGTGTCCATGCATCATAATTCATGGTACCATATGTTTGTATCTAGCACATTTGGTTATTTATATTTTTAATTTTTGATCACGACTTAACAAATTTGGTCCTAAGACTTAATTGGGTCCTTTATTTCAGCCTCAAATTTGGTCCTAGCCTTACAAATTTGATCCTTAATTTTTTCGAAGTTGGTCCTCCGCTAATTTTTTGGTACGAATCGAAATTATTCCGTTTAGGTCACCCAAGCCCAAAAGATAACTATTTTATCCAAATCCACAACCATTTATCATCCATTAAGGTGACTCTCTCTCTCTCTCTCTCTCTCAATTAATAATGGTTGTACATTTATTTTTATGACGTAATGCGGACCATAAGTCACATCACTTGTATGTGAGCAAGCTGCTCAAAAGATTAGATGTTTAAATCTGGATTTTAAACCATATTGAGGTTTCTCCACTTGTAAGCTTTTGACCAATATTAATCAAATATTCCGAAAGATGAATTTGTTATAATGATTATTAAAATTGATGATAAATGATGTAATTATTGAATTCTATTAAAAAAAAAGCTTTAACCATTATGTTTTGTATTTTAATGGTTTTTTTCCCGAAAAAATTGGATAAAAAACACAACTGCGGTACAAATGTGATATGAATGTTTATGAGATACCAAAATCAAAATAGTGTGTAAACGGTTCAACGGAATGTTTCAAAATAGAAAAGATAACAAAATGAACAAATTAGATTAAAAAAACACAATAATATAAGGAAACAAATGTGACAATGAATGTAAGCGATTAACGATGTGCCAAAATCAAAATAGTGGAAAATGAGAATTTTCCCATTGGATTGAAAAAATAAAGTTGTTTAACTTTTCTGAAACAATTTTATTTTGGCACCACTCATGAGATAGAAAATGAGGCCTCAGATAGTCGATCTAACATCAAAAAAATGTTTTCAGACGGTAATTCCAGATTATATAAACAAAAATCCTCATTGGCCTCTGCTTAAACAAATTCACAATTTTTTTTAAAAATAATGAAAAAAAAATATAATCGCAAAAACCGGCTCCATGGATGAACAGATCATGATCAGTCCACAGGTTCCTATCAAAATTGCGAAATGATAAAACTCGATTTTGGTCCAATCATGACATCGCCGGTCATCGCTGAACACTACCGGCGACGTGGCATTGAACCATCAAACACAAAACAAAAAAAAAATTAAAAAAAAAATGAACAAAATTGAATAAAATCGAATTTGTAATGTACTCTCAGAGACCCGTTCCAAATCACGCACACAGCGGCACGCCGGAAAAGCACGCAGTCCCGGCCGATGAACACTCGCCGTCACAGAGACAGAGAGCGGCGCCGGCGGATGGGAGCGGTGGACCGGCGGCTCGAAATGCTGCGTTTTAGAGTGTCATACGGCACTTCCTATACTTTCGGGATTTCTTCCTCATCGGTAACTATAATCGCAACCAAAAAAAAAACATAACTGTGACAATGGTGTAACCAGTGTGCGGCGGTTTTGCAAGCTCTACGGCGGCGACGAGGCGGAGAGGGGAAGAGGATAGAGGATGAGAGTGGCCGAATTGAGGGAGTGTGGTGGTGAGAAATTATTAGGGTTTGGGGGATTTAAAAAGGGCGCAATTTGGGAAGTGTTTGGATGAGTTTGTGCGGCGGGAGTTAAAATCCATTTTCTTAGGGTTTGTAAAATTTTTCAACTTCGCCTTTTCTTTTTGATTTTATTTATTTATTTTATAAAATCGACTTGTGCCCGTCGGAGAAGTATGACCATGCTTGAACTGAAAAAAAATTTAAAAAAATAATTTTTGAACAGAGTTTTTTATAATAGGTCTTTTTTTTAATGCTAAATAATTTTACGTATTAAAAATGTTTTGAAATATATTTTTATTTGAAACTATTTTAAATAACTATCGAACAAAAGCCATTTTTTTCTAATTTTTTTTTCTAGCTTTTGTTTTGTTCTAAAAGCTCATTCAAATATATATATATATATATATATATATATATATATATATTTCTCTGAAATGTGTTTTTTTTATAAAAAAATAAGTACTTATTATCTAAGAAAAGCCTATCCAAACGGGTTGTATATTTCATGATTGTCCAATCAAAATTTAAATCGTCGTGTTTTGGTCCATTATGTTGTAAATAAGTTATAATTTAGTTCTTCTAATTAATTTTTCAACCAATTTTAAAAAAAAACACATGTATGAGAGGAAATTTTTATTAGCTAACTTTTCTTTTTGAATGATTTTAAACAAACATTTATAAAAATATTCTAAAATTAAGTATTCTCTAATGAAATTTAGTTAGAAAATTTATCAAAGGAACAAAGTGTTATTTATTTATGATATGAAATACCAAAACGTAATGATTTAAACGTAGTGATTCTATCATTAAGTTTTAGGGATATTAACCTTCTATTTTTTTTATTGTTTTTCTTTAAACGACTCATGCCTATTGGAGGCTATTTTATGGTTGTCCGATCGAAAAACAAAATCATAAAGAAAACAGTTACAAATTACGTAATTTTACTTTTGAAATTTCGCATTCATTCTTTTTTTTTTTAATCTCTTTTTGTTTGATGTTTTAAATGTTGATTTTTTAAGAGAAAAAACAACTCCCAAGTACTTTCTGATGAAAGAATTTATTTATCTTTTATTCAAGAAGTTTTACCTAAAGAGCTGCATTAATTAGTGCCGCATCGTTCAAAATTAGTCGGTGATAGTTCATTTAAAATATAAAACTAAATATGATATAAGTCAATCGAATGTGACCAAAGTAGAAAAGTGCCTAACTTGTAGAACCAAAATTGGAACTTGTGAGAAAGTATGCCTTGCTTGAATCAAATTAGTGTTCCGAGTCAAGAACAAATGAGATTGGGCAATTGTAGTGTATAAACATCCAGAGCAACAAAGAAAGGCATCTAATACTAATATTGTCTACTGAAACACATAAATTAGCAAATCCTAGGGTTACAAACACAAGTTGCTTTCTATTTTTGAGCCTTTTATCTGATCTCACCGGAGATGGCCGTAGAATCTGCCGCCTCCAAGCTACGTCGTTTCTTCTTTCCTTCTCCATGTCTCGACCTTCTCGGAGCCTCATCCTCGCTTTCGCTATCATCGTTATTCCTATAGCTGTTCTCGTTCCCAGCGCTATAATGATCCTCGTGTTGAGCTTTCCCTCTCTGCAGAGGTCCAACGGTGGAGCCTGCAATCTCGTGACCCTTAACTTGATCAGAACCGTCGGTCCTATCACTAGATGGTGCTTTATGATCCCTCTTGACGCGATTAGTGTTCTGAGAATGTTGTGGCGGTGGTGGTGGATAAAAAGGAGGCGCACCCATGGGCCGACCGGGTCTACCTGTGGTTGGACCACCTACACCCATCCCATCCATAAAAGGTGCCCGTCCGGGACCCATCATCATCCCAAACCCGCCAGAAGGCCGACCGGGGAACATCATCCCAGACGGGGGACCTGAAAAATCACCAGAGAATCTAGGACCATATGGACCAAAGCGTGGGGGCATACCAAAAGGATCAGGCATAGGAAAGCCATCAGGGTTTACGGGTCCATAAGAAAATCCATCACCCCCCATCATGTTAGGAGGGAATCCTCGCATCCCGGGGAAAGGACGGGCCCCACGTGCAAGAGGCATGTGAGGAGGCCACATCATTCCTCTACCTCTTCCTCCCCTGCCTTGAGCTCCAAATACGTGTCCGGCATTTTCATCCTCTTCCTCGCTTTCTTCCTCTTCTTCTTCTTCATCTTCTTCATTATCATCAAATGGTACAATGTCCGGGTTTTCAGTTCCATTGTCGAGGTTTACCCCTTTTGCCTTCTCCTCTTCTCGTTTCAATTCTGCTGCAAGTGAGACGGCCTAGAAAAAGACAATGATTCAGATTTCAATCTAAATCCAGATTCAAACAATTCACAGCAAATTGTACACAAAGTATACAAATGTAAGGCTCGTGTTGCTCCTCAAAATTCATGCAGATGAGAAGTCAGATGTTCATGCATGTAATTGACTAAAACATATCATAGATACAGCAGTTCAACGAGAAGTTTTGTATTCAAACATGTGAAATAAAAGTACCATAAGGTCACTGTCTGGCTCGAGGTAGAGCAATGAGGCCAACTGCTCGCCAATAGAGGGCTCAAGTTCTTGACAGTCTCTGCTTATCTGCAGTGGGATGAAAAAAGAAATTTCAGACATAATCTTTAAGTTGATAGTGTGTGAAAATGAAAAAGGAACATATGAATATCTCATTATAAATTTGGAAAATTAGAAAATGCTGTCATTGTTTGAATAATCAATTTTCATGGAGCCATTATCACAACAATCATTCTTTATGATATCTGGCCACAACATAGCTCACAACAGACAGAGAGAGAGAGAGAGAGAGAGAGAGAGAGAGAGAGAGAAAAGGGATCTTGGAATGTGCTCAAACTTAACATGGGATATTACCAAAAGACATTTACTTACAGCAACCACTATTACATGTTCTGAAAGATTAACTGTTCAATAGTAGTGAAAACTTAAACGTTCCAGTAAACTTTTACTTCGTATGTCTCCAAATATCAGCAATTTTATTTCATAGGATTCCCCTAATAACACAAGCATTTAAACCCTTTGGTGCTTGTCTAGAACTGACATTCAGCCATTGTGAAAGAAAATAAGAACATTTATTTTTACCCAAAAAAAAAAAATTGTCTGCCTTCACGCATTCAATTATACAGAACCAAATGAGAGCAAGACAAAACTCGATAATTTCAGAATATATATCAGATCTGTCGCATAAACAACTTTCAAGATGTACCTTTACTGGTAAGTTCTCATTATATGGGTTTCTCAGATGCCGAGTTTTGTCGAATGACAATTCACAGAGCTGCAAGCATGTGTCATGGTTGGTTAATGATTCAGAAGCTTCCATTGTAAATGTAGTATATAATGAATCAGAAGTAGCAATACATAAATAGCCCGACAATACCAAACAGAAAGTGCAACTCCAATACACTACATTGAAGAAATCCGGATACTTCTACCATGAGTAGCAGACTTCAAATAACAGTACTGAGAAAATCAATGTAACATTGAAGAAATCTGGATACTTCTACCATGATACAACAGTTCAATTTTACCAAGTAAAAGGAAAAGGCGAATGACAACTGTCTCATTCATTATAGATCGCAGTATATAGATAACGGATACAGCAGCAGTCTACAGGACAACTGTCGTAATCTGGTTATAACATCGATTATGAGTATGAGAATGCATGTTTTACAAATATTAATGATCCTATTTATTAAATGTTAAAAATCCAAGTACAGCAATCAATTCAAAAAACCTCGACAGGCTAAAACTAACTATATGAAGACAGTGGGAATGCATCACTCTGGCCACATGGCAACAAAAAACCTTGACAAGTATGCAAAGCGGTGAGGACCTTTAACCATTTCACAGCGAAATTTCGTCCGTAATGAGCAGTTCCATGAGCATGCTTCCAGTTTCCTCCACCAACAAAGCCACCAATTCTGGATGTCATCTTTGCACAACCCTATTAAACCAAATATAGTTGCGTCACCGTAAAGATAAATAGGTAGTCATTATGTTATACTGAAAAATGTAAGTTTATCATGTTTGCCAAATCATAGCCCTTCAAAGCAGTATCTGATGTCAATAACATGAAAATGACCTGAAAATGTCTGGTCTTGTTAACTGAAAAGATCAAAATGACATTCTCAACAGACTCAAAAGCTTCATTAAGCTTAGCCTCATTGCTTCTCTGAGTTGCCCATACTCCTTGTTGTACAGACAGTTCCAGATTCTCCCTGTTGCAACTTTTCACCACAAAGTACCTATAATAACACACACACATGAATCATGCGTGTAAGAAACTGTGCCTCAACTGAACAAACATTTTCTCTTCTGTGCATGAGCACGTGCGAGCATCAATGTGTGTCAAAGCTGAACTTACAATATGAGGTCAAATTCAAAAGAACCACCTGCTTCACACCATGTAAGTGCTACCCGGTATTAGAAATCTACCTAAACCTAAGCTATTACATATCCTGAGGGCCATGCAGATTTGATACAGTGAAAATCCAAGAAGCAACAAGGTTTAAGTCCTGATTTGCCATCAAAGCGCACACTGGAGACAAGAAGTTCTTTACACTAAAGAGACACGATCAACTTTCACATACTAAAATAGCTACCCAGTTTTGATCATCATTTTGTTTCTTTCTATGCATCAGCTCATGAGATGCTAGCCGCTTGAGTATACACCCAAGTGGTGTATGAACCATTCATAATTTCACTTTCTGACATCACCATATACAAATCTAATGGTTAATACACCACTTGGATATAGACCACATGGGTGGCATCAAATTTCCCCTATGAACATACTCAAAAGGTCTGGTAATTTGCCTTTACTATTGCAAATTTCAGAACAGCAAACTCGTCTGTTACCTCATGTTGAGGAACTCTTTTTAGATGATTATAATTTTCGCAAAATGAGAAGTAGCATAGGGGACATAATATATCCTAAAGCAATATATAAATGAAAATTACTGTTTTTTTTTTAATACTTCTTCAACCAAATCCATCATAATAGCTAAAAGAAGAGCCTCTCTTTCTGGACTCTCTATGCAAGATGCTTTCCTATAAACTTGAAAAGCTTCACTCAAATCACAGGCCATAAATTGAAGAAAAGACAAAGCAGCATTGCTATGCTTTAACAATTAAAAATGTTGTATTGGCTAAAGTGCATGCATATCTTTCACATCAACTGTCTACTACATGTTGGTAAGAACAAATACCAGCGAAAGAACTATTTTTAATAAGGAAAGCTATTCATACATCATCCAGAGGGTAAGGGAAAAACAATTAAACACAGGAAAACAATTATTACAGCTGATACTGGACATATCTCTTAAATTAACATCATTATATAAATACACGAATCGAATCGTTTCACCTAATTAAAGACCTTGTTCGGAACACACCTAGATGTTCCTTGGGGCAGGGGAGTGGCTGTCCTACTAGCTTGATTTTGCTGGCCACTGGGAATATTCTGTATTTGACCATGGCTGCCCTGCTGCTGAGACTGCTGTGCTGGTTGTGGTTGTTGTTGAATGTTAGCAGCCTCTGTCGTGTTGGTTTTTCCTACTTGATTTGTACCATTGGAGCCCGGAGTAAACTGGGATTTTTCTGACTGTTGCGTATAACTAGTGTTACGGTTTTGAAAAAACTTGTTAGAGTTGCCATAGTTGTATGAAGTCAATTGCTGAATTTTCTGAAGAACTTCTTCCATAGGAGGTGGCGGTCCTGGCAATTTCGCATGCCTATACCTACAATCAGGACCGTTTGGACAGAATCCCAATTTATACCTGTTACACAACATCACCAAACGGAAAACAGACTCATAAGGAGCTGAGAGTTCAAATCATGAAAATGAAGACATAAACATGTAATCCATTTTCCCCCTAAAGCACAGGTAAATGAATGAAGGATGACCAGAGACGAGAAACAAACAAATGAACCTGAGACATTGTTTTTAGCATAACCAAAATATCTAGACACAGAAACAAACAAAACAGCATTCATACTGCTAGATGAAGACAATTATCACTAGAATTCAAGAAAACAACGACACATAATCCAGGGACGGAGCCAGTATTTTTGATTGGGGGGCAACAGTCAAATTTCTATAAAATATTAAAGGTATTTATGTGATTTAGGAGGCGAAATTCAAAAATTTTCAATTTGAGGAGGGCAACTACTCCCTCCAGCCCCCTTTGCCCCGTCTCTGACGAAGTCAAAAAACCGGCACCGCACACTTACATATTACATTCTTTGATATCCTCATTCGTATGTTTGTACACGCAATCCTGCTCGCGGCACTCCCCGTACAGGCGAAAAAACCGGCAAACCGGCATCCGGGACTTGTCGTACTGATGGAGGAACCCACAGGCGTCCCCCTTCATGCACAGAGATCGCAGCCAGTGCCGGCACACCGTCTGCCGGAAGCTCCGCCTCCCCCCGCCACCCATCCCTTCCGTCGCCTGCGTCGCCGGCGCAGCTCCAGCGGTAGGGTTACTAGAATTAGCCGCCGCTGCCGTGTTCGCATCCGCTGACGATTGTACTACGGGTACCGATGCAGTTGGATGTGCGGGGCCCGTATCCAGCCCGCCCTCAAAATCAAAGCTTAAACCGCCTTCTCCATCATCCATTTTTTGCAAACAGTCACAAATTTACGAGTTTCTGCGTTTGTTTGTATGTATATTATATGTGTGCTTGTGCGTGTACGCGAGAGAGAGAGAGAGGGGGTTGTGGGTGGGGGGGGGGGGGGGGTTTAGAGAGGCAAGAAGGGGGAAGAGAGAGAGAGAGATTATGGCGGTTTTAGCCTTAGAAAAAAAGTACTGTATACTATTATCAGATTAAGGTCGTCCAACTATTGATGCGTTGTGGTGGACGCTGCCTTGTCGCTTCAAGCTGTTGAACCTTGCTATTTTTGACCCGGGGGCAAAACCGTAAAAGTGGGTCTGGCGTTTTCACTTTTACGAAATGTACAACTTTTGCGGGAATAGGGTTCAACCGCGCGATGCTGAATTTGCCCTTGGTTGCACCAACGCCAGTTTCCTGCTGAAAAAAATACGGCAAATTACACTTTCTACCCCAAACTTTATCATTTTTGGCACATCGTCCCCCTAGAAATTAATTTCTTGCCTTTAGGTTTTTTTTCTTTTCTTTTTTTGTTTTTAGGAATCTTAACCACTCGATTTCCAACCCAATAATGCAATCTCATGGCCATGAGCACCAAGGACTCGTCTCATCTAACTACATCACTTCAATTTTTAATCATTCGATTCCTAACCCAATTGATTCATTCATAATTTTAAAATTCGAATTCCTACATTACTTAAAATTTAGCATCTCATCTCATTGAACCAATAACTAATTTGTGCCTTTAGTTTTTAGGGATGCAAAGGAATGGTTCGTTTGAAAATGTTCAAGTTCGAAATTGAAAGAGCCTGATTGAAACTTTAGTTTACTCTCGACTCACTTAAAAAGAATTTAATTGAGTCATGTTTAATGAATTAAATTGTTATAGATATTATTATTCTTTTATCATGTATCATCATTATTGTTATATGTTATTGAATAAATCAGCATATAATTTTTATTTTTATTTTTATTTTATTATACTTCATAATTTTTGTTACTTATTATTAGTAAAACAATAATATTATTATCACTTTACTTCATAAAGTATCATAATTAATACATATATATATATATATAAAATCATCAATCAACTTTATCATATTATTAAATAAAAAATATAATATTATTAATTATTTTACTAGTGTGTGAAAAATAAATATCAAATATACAAAACAAAAGTTCCCAAATAGGTTTGCGAACTCTTGAGAGCAGTTGCATTTGAAGCAGAGGCGGAGCCAAGGGGGTGACGGGTGTGATCGTCTCCCCCTCAAGTTTAGATCGAACTAAATTTTATATGTATCTTTTTTGAAAATTTTGAATCCCCACCAAAAATAAAAATATATTTAATATTTTATAGAAATTTGATCTCGTTCTCCCCCAACAAAAAATTTTGGTCCCGTTTTTGAATTCAAAGTCAAGTTTGAGTCAAGCCTTTTTTGAGTTAGCTCAAGGCTCGCATTCCAGCCCAACTTAACTCATCAAACTTACATTCAATATTGCATTTTTAACCCAATTGAGTTTTTTTTTTTGCTAAATTTTCATAAATGAAATCCATTTTTAACTTGGATTTTCTATGTAATAAAAATGATTGTTGAAACGAGTGCTCTTTATGCTCAGAATTCGAACAAGCTTGTGTTGCATGAATTCGAAGGCTTAAAGCTATACCGTGGATTAGAACGGATAGAATTTTTATTCCAAAGTATTGTTTTATCTACTATTTTATAAATTACATTCGTGCCATGTATATAACATTACTTAATAATAAACTTGACTTGGGATCTTTAAGCTTAGTGTATATTCATATATTGGAATATGAGATGAAACACAATTTCAAATCTCGTATGGGATTCGAACTGTATCAATATCATCTTTATTGATAAACAAAATACCCTGTACATTTACAATCTTAAAACATAGCAAAATCAAACATTATTCAACTAGATTTTCATGATTTTTGATCAAAAACGAAAACAAGAAAAAAAAAAAACTATATTTTCATGATATAAGAGTCTCCTTTGTATCTGCAACACCATGATCATCGTCAGAGCTGGGTTTAGCAGTAGTTTGTGAAGGTTCATTTCCTTCCTCAACCTTCTTATACAACCTATCATCAGCTCCGGCCACGAAGGCCTTGGCCGTGTCATACGAGGCGTGCAATCCGAAGATGAAGTAGTAAACCAAGAGAACCGCGGTCCAAAGCAAGAACCTCACGAACGAATCCTTGTCGATCGATCCGAGGAGGAACACGTTGATGGCGATGGATAGCGACGGTATCCAAGGCACCAACGGGACTCCCCAGACCTTGGGCACGCGCGCTTGTGGCACGAAGAAGGCGATCCCCGCTGTCGATAAGAACCACACGGGCACGGTTATGCAGTATCCGACCCAGTGGGTGCTGAGCGCCCAGTAAACAGAGGTGGCTCCTGAGGACGTAAGAATTAGGAAGAGGAATGCAATCAATTTGTTGCGGTTGGCTTTGGACGTCTCGCCGGTGACATAGTATCTCCGGATGATGAGAGCGAGCGCCACGAGCATGAAAATGATGAGCGTTGAGATTGAGAGGAGATCCGACAAGATGTCTAGTTTCGTGAAGAAGGCGATGATGGCGGAAGCCGCGAGCATGGACACGGTGGCGTTGACGGGAGTCCCCGTCTTGGGGTTGACCTTGGCGAACCACGGGGGCATCATGTGTGTGCGGGCAATGTGGGTGACATAGCGGGCCTGCCCCACGGCGCCGACCAGCAGGCCCGACGTCATCCCCTTCAACGCCCCAAACGCCACCACGTATTGGGTCCAATTCCAACCCACAAGCTCGAACGCCCTTGAGAAAGGAGCATCAGCATCGATTTGTTTGTATGGGGTCATGAGGCATAGAGTCACAGCCATCAAGCAATATATACCCGTGGCGATCACCATCGAGCCCACAAGCCCGATGGGGATGTCCCGGCCCGGGTTCTTCGTCTCCTCGGCCAGGGTGGCGACTGCATCGAACCCCACATACGCGAAGAACAACACCGCAGAGGCCTTGAAGATCCCCCGGGGACCGTAGGGCGCGAAAGGTTTGTAGTTCTCGACTTTCGCGTTCATGAGGCCGCACACGATGATGACGAGTATCACGACAATGTGGACGACCGAGGCGATGTAGTTGAGACGAGACGAGCCCTTCGTGCTCAGGACTGCGAGAATGCACACGATTATGCATATCCCTATGGCTATGGGGTCGAGCATGTTGTAGCCATCGGCGAGGCCATGGGCGTGGATGCGAAAGTCGTCGCCCTTGTGGTTGCAGAGGGAGGCGAAGTAGGACGTCCAAGAACGTGCCACCGCAGCGCCGCCGATAACGTACTCTAGGATAATGTTTCCGGCGGCAACAAAGGCCATGAAGTCACCAAGCTCCACCCTCAAGTAGGCAAATGAACCACCTAAGAAATTGATATTTAGATGAGATCAACGTCAATATAGAGTGCTTGCAAAAGTTAAATTTTAGGAGCTTCACCTACGAAATTTTTTTTATCAAGTTTTAGGTTCTTTGAACAATTTTATAAGTGAATCACTTCAAATGATCAAATTCATAAACTAATCACTTCAAATTTTGAATAATTTTGTTCTTTTTTTTTTGTTATTAAGGGGCTAATTAACAAAATCCCCTTGCAGTTGGTTCCAAAAACCAAAAAAACCCTTTCATTTTTTAAAATTACAATTATCACCCTTACAATTTGCTTTCATGTTGTAACCTACATCACGAGCCAGAGTCCCAATTATGAAAACCCCACCACCTACTAGTCTAACATGGATGATTGTATTTCCAATAGATAGAGTCTATTTTTTGTAATTGAGGTAGATCTCAGGGTTTTTTTTTCAATTATCCCTCGATTAAATCATAAAATTCAAATGAAAGTACCCAAAAATCACTCGAGATTCTTTATTTCAAACTATGTTTTATCTCTTGTTTTGATGCATGGATATACGTCAAATGAAAAAATTTCAGGTCAAGTGTATAATATAGAAAATAATTTTATACATGTGGCATGACTGGGTGTTATGTAATAAGAGATGAAATACTATTTTGAAATAGAAATTCTTATCGATCCAAAAATGCAGGGCATCCACAACATTGACCTGCAACAGGGATCTCGACGGCGAACTCGGTGTAGCAGAAAACAGAGAGCAATGCAGAGATGCCAGAGACGACGTAGGAGAGCACAACGGCGGGGCCGGCGGAGTTGCGGGCCTCAAGGCCGGTGAGGACAAATATTCCGGCACCGATGACTGCCCCCATCCCGAACCACATGAGGTCCCACCACGTGAGTGTCTTCTTCATCTCGTGCTCGCTCCGCCCCTTCACCTCCAACTCCGCGGCTATGCTCGATCGGGTGAAAACCCGATCCACCAGTCGGGCCGGCGTCTGCTTCAACGCATTGATATAATTGCCCCAGCTCCGGAAGGACTCTTCAGGGAGAAAATCGCCCTTTGTGCAACCACACCCCCTCCTCCTCAACCCCGTTGCCTCCGTCTCTAACCCCATTATTATCCTCTTTATTTTTACACACCTGAAGAAAAAACAAGAAAAAAAAAAGCAAGCATTTTGAATAATTCATTTACACGAACACATGATGTCCATGTTTGGCAAATTCCAGTCTGTATCCAACTCGATCGAATCAATATCAATCACCAAATCAATGAATTACACTTGCCATGTAAATTGATGTATAATTCACAGAAAATGACTAATCACGTGGAAGTATGCTAACATTTGCTATATAATTGATTGGTTTCGATCAAATCGAGTTTGGCTTAAAGTTTTCTGTGCATGTTTCTACACAAGGAACCGATTGTTATTCACATGTAGGGCTAGAACCAGAGGGAACAATCGTCTCCACTCAAGTTTATATTGAACTAAAATTTAAATATATTTGTTTGAAGATTTTAAATTTTGCTTAACCTAAATCGTATAAAAGTTTTTGAATCTTTTATATAAATTTGATCTTGGTCCCAAATAAAAATTCTTGACTCCGTCTTTACATATATATGTAATATATATATATATATATAAACATTAAAACATGTATATACAACATATATAATTCATATATACACACATATATATACAACATCAGAACAGAACAAACGATTGAAATCCTTGATATCCATGAATACTTCATTAGGACAAATTTATGAGATTGTTGCACGTCGACAAAATCGAGGAGAGAGAGAGAGAGAGAGAGAGAGAGAGAGAGAGAGAGAGAGAGAGAGGACAGAGAAAGAGAACCTAAATTCGATGATCGCCAGGGAGTCGATGGGAAACAATTTCCGGCGACCGGAAATTAGGTGGGTGAGGTGAGAGATGGGTTGGTATACATACATATAGACACACACACACACACACACACAAGAAGCTCCGGAAGTTTGGACCGTTTGTGTTGTATAGGACTCTGCCTTGTTTCAAGGCAAAGCACTGATGGTGAAAGCTTCACATGTTTTCCAGTTTGTGTAATTTTTAAATAGAAAAATAATTGAAACTAACTAAAAGAAATATTTCAAAATTAATGCACACTAAAGTAACGCTTATTTTTAGCAGTGAATAGTCCATGAAACAAAGCTTCACATGTCTTTCAGGTTGTGTCATTTTTAAACAGAAAAATAATTGAAACTAACTAAAAATAATATTTCAAAATTAATGCACACTAAAAGTAACGCTTATTTTTTAGCATTGAATCAACTCCATGAAACAATATTTATTGCATGTCAGCGAACGCTCACACATAACATGTAATAGATAGGCTCAAACAGTATGTTAGATTTGATCGAGAATATGCGTGGATTTTAGCTCAAATTCGGTTTGGTGAACTCAATTAATTTCAAATGAATTATGTAACAAGTGTTAATACATATGTAATGTGATTGATCACTTTTTTAAAACTTTACACCAATCACTAGACTAATGTAAATTACTTATCACTGGTTTGGCACGTGGAAAATATAAATTACCAATAAACACTAATTCGATCGAGCAGAGCCTTTGTTGGAATTTTCCACCTTTTTGATAAGTGTAAATCACCCGTTACATGATTAACATAGCTCAAACCGCACCAACCTGAATTGCTTACATATATTATATAAGTGTGTGTATATATATATATATATATATATATATATATATAAATTTATCTCTTTTTTTAACTTGAACTCTTCAATGTACAAGATAAATTCACTAATCACATTTTAAATTATTTCAAATTTCATTAATTATTACTTTAAACATTCAACATTTTAAATACTTTCTAACTGTTAATTGTTAAATTATGCATACACTAAAACTGTGTTATATTAGTCAAAATCTTAAAAAGCTATGTAGTTAATCAATATTATTTTCAAAGCTTGATTTAAATATCTTTTAGTTTTATGAAATCTATACATTTAGTTTTTATACGTTTTGTTTATACAAATTATATTTTATACATTGAATTTTTATCATTAATTTAAATATTTTACTGATATTAGAAGATGACATTTTTCTTACTTTTGTCTAATTATTTATTTTTCTTTTTTAAAACTAAACCGAATCGCTATAGGCAGTACATTCATTTTTAATTTAAAAAAATCATAATTTGAAATACATTTAAAAAAAAACACACAAATGACAATTCAATTTTAAATATGTCCAGAAAAAGAAAACAAAAACGAAACTGAACCACGATCAACCCAGACTACTGATACTGAAAATTGAAGCATGATACTTAACATTATTGAATTATTTAAAAGAAAAAAGGACTAATATTAACAAAATTTTCTTTAACAACAATTGTTCTACAAAGAACAAAGAGATACAAGTATACAACCCAATAAATGTGTCAAAATCAAATGGGCTTTGTCAATAAACAAGTCTCGTCTCCCATGAATAACACAAAACTACGTAAACAAAGTGACAACATCTCTTCTGTATCCTCTTACCATCAAAAGCCTCGGCACATTCTCAACCAACAAGTCCATATACTCCATGTAAAAATACGCCGGGTGGTTCAACGGCGGCGGCGGCAGGCTCACCAGAACCACCGCCGCCATCCTCGAATACCGCAAAATTGTCGAATTCAACTTCAATGTTGTGTACAAGAACTTCTCGACTTGCTGCTCATTCACAACGACAGCCTTCCCATCAGCCGTTAACGGGGTTCCGTCTCTCTGAGCCCTCTCCTTCATTTCGGCCATATAACTCCCGATTCTCTCCCGGGCCCCATTGAACGCCTCCACCGACTCGTCCTGCTGCTCGGCCTGAGCGTCCCATGACTTCATCGAGATCACAATAACCTCGGCCTGCATGCGGAGATCGTAAAGGAACTTCTTGACATCAGCCTTGAGCTCCTCCGCATCGGAGTCCTCCTCTGCAATACAAAAAACCTGAATTTTACAGCTTTCGAAGCTTTCTTTAGTGAGCAGGAGCTGCGAGAGGAGGAGCATTAGACCACCATCGCGCACGATCCAGTACAAATCAATGGTCCCGTATTGTCTTTGGTACTCGTTGGGCCACTCGTCGAGACCTTTTACGATAACAACCGCCTTGTTGGCCACAATGCAGTCGTTTATTATACCTACAAACGTGGAGGGTATTTCAGTCAAATTCTCCCGGCGCCATATTTCGGGGTAGCGCATTACCACAATGTTGGGCTTTAGATTGCCAAGGCCCATTGTCTGAACGATGCCACGAAAGCCATCGGACATGGTGGGGGCCACAACTATCTCCGCAACGCCTTCACATCTTTTGTATTCTATGTATGTACTGAGTGCCCTGCAGGCGGCTTTTGCATCCTCGGCGCATTCATGGTACTCTCCGTCGAGGATAGAGACAAATATGGACATTCCTCTGCCTTTCTTCTTCATAAAGTTAGCAAAATCAGCAAGTTTGGGGTGGCACGGTACATTCTCCGGCAATTTACCCCACGGCCGGCATAATATGAGGGGGATTGGGTACCAGTTCTTGGGGTGTACCTGGTTTGCTGCATGCATATTTGGATAATGAGAAGGGCAATCAGGAATGTGAGTGATACAAAACATTCCAAACAATCCAATTTTAAGAAAGATAAGTTTGTCTAGATATCTCATAAATAAACACTGCAAGTGGTGGGGGTTCGAATTAAGTGTCATTGAAGTCCCGAGTTCGAACCCTCTTGTCCTCTCTCCTTCCCCTTCGGGTGAGTGTGTGTGTGTGTGTGTGTGTGTGTGTGTGGCGTCTCGGTTGATATCTATAGGGTGTTTCGACTTGATTGTATCATAAAAAGACATCTCATAAGTAAACTGAAGAGCACATAATTCTGACACAAGAGATCTAATTATTTGCCAGAAACATGAAAATAAATAAAACCACACAAACCTCCTAAAGATCGCAGACTACGAAGAGCAAGTTGAAAGTAAGCACTCTTGAAACCATCGCCCCAGTCCCCAGCTTTTCCTTTGACGCTTACATAATAATATATGAGGGTCACCAAGGCTAGAGCCACCACAGTGAATGCCCAAGAAATCAAAAACATGATAACTGCAAAAGAAAAATACAAGTAACAGACATTATTCCACATGCATATTATGATTCCAGGCTATATTATGTATGTATCTCAGACCATCTTAATATGACTGTCAAGAAACTCATTCCGATTTACACTCCACTGCTCAAGAAATCTTAAACTATTTCAGGAATTATGGCGGAAGGCATTGAAACTTACGTATACAAATTAATGCTCCAACAAGGGAGAGACTCCAGTGGTGAAATTTCCACCGAGGACGCCAGCTGGGAGCATCCAGCAGATCCAAAAGAAAGCAGGACAAGTTGACGCCCCCATAGCACAGAAGGTAAAACATTGTTACGGTAGGGGTAACAAGGTCCAGATTTCCGATAACAACACAAGCAATACAAAGGAAAGCTGTGAAAAAAGTAGCGATATGAGGCTCACTCCCATCTGCCACTTTAAAGTAATTAAGAACGGGTAGGATATCATCATTGGCTATTGCTGCAAGAAGTCGGGGGGCACCGGTCAGGCTCTGTAGAGCTGCACCCAAGGTTGAGAGAATAATACCGATATATGTGATTGCAGGGACAGGCCAAGCAACAGTAGCTGTAAGTAACCTGCAAAGCAGATTAGATATGCGCAATCAGAATATATTGTTTAATTTAATTATCACCAAGAGGTACTTTGTTCGGTTAGGTGGATTCGCTACTATGACCTGTCCGTCAAAAGTTTATCCCTGGTTGCAAGGGCGCCAAAAAACAGCACAGTAACCAGATATAGACCTGTAGTAGTCAAAGTAGCCGCTAAAGTCCCAATAGGAATTGAGCGCTGAGTGTCCTTAAGCGATGCAGACCGATTTGAACCTGCCATAATCCCCGTTACGGCAGGGAAAAATAGACCTACCAATGCACTGACAACAATAAAAAGGTATACAATTAGAAGGTGTAAGGCATAGTCCCATTGGTCCAACCTTGAATAATATGCTGGCATCACTAGGAGATCTCATATTTAGACTATCAGATCATTAGAGATGGTGTATATCATCCATTTTATGGGCCACACTTAAATGTCTATAGTAAAACACTAGTTAGCAGATTTCTCGAGAACGTAACTAAAATTTTCCATGATAAATAACAGAGGCAAAGTTCAATGTGCTACAACTATTTTCGTCATGTGAATTTAGGCTTATATTATTGTTCCATGTAATCCATATCCATAACCTCATCCAATAACTCAAAGGCAGCATAATCAGTTTTAGAAAAATTATCACAAAACCTATCATGCAGGGGAAATCGACTCCACGAATAATAGCATAACAGAATGTGAAAAATAATCAAAGCTAAGATCCTGAGTTAAGGTCTGCAAACGAAGAGCCAATTAATTTATTTGACGGGACTGAGAATTTGATCCTTGAACAGGACAGAACTAGGACATGCCAAAAGAGAAATCAAAACATGAGATATATCAGGATGCCTAACTTGAAACTCCAATATATTTTGCCATTAGGATCAGGGATTCCAGCATTGTTAGTTGTTTGATACGCTGGGCTCCAATTATCTCGAAAAGATTTCAAACTCAATCCTGTGATTCCATCTGTACCATGTGTAGGAACAAATTATAAGTGCATCAATTCAAAAGAACCTAGAGATGCCATTTATAGTCAAACTAGAAATAATAAAAGATCCAGAGCAACCAAAAGCATTGAGATTAAATTTTACCCCAAAAACAGAAAAAGAAAGTGTAAATGGTGGCAAAAGTAGACAAACTAACCTGCTGGATGATTCTTCCTTGCCAAAAATATCCCGATGAATATGCAGAACAATGAGAACAGGACAGGTAAAAGAAAGGCTGGTGCAACTCTGTTGATCATTTTTACACCACCAAATACGATGAAGCATAGGATGATTGTCACAATAATCCCATAAATTTGCAAGTCGTGTAAACTTGGGCTGGTAATAGGTTGTGCAACATCTGTGCCGTTTATCTTCACAAAAGTCTGTGTATCTACAAGAATGAAATAAATTTGGAGCTTTTAAGTCATAAAGCTGGAAAACTGAATTTAAAACAGAAAATATGACAGTTGTTCGGGGGAGCCATTTATTGAAATATGATAATAAAGGACTTCATTAGGGATTTAGCTTTACAAAAAAGATTTACCTAATATTTAATTGATAGGCAAGACTTCTACAAATCTGTTGATAATTCATCCCCGACGTTTGGATTCACTGTGAATGTTAGTTATAAGGATAGGTCGTTTTGAATGTTAGTTATAAGGCTAGATCGGTTTGAACCTTTTATATGTTACGAAATTGTTGAATGTATGTTGAGTTAAGACAAATAAACAAGCTTACAGCTCAAAAAGGAAAAAAAGATAAAAATCTAAATACTGAGTGCAAAGACCAACCAAAACCTAGCCTGATATTTACGTACCCGCATTACGCTACAAGACTAAGTGGTATTTTAAAAGTACAAACAAGTACACTACCATCCCTAATCATGGAGATGATCCAGATGTGATGAACAAGGGGTGCTGGAGAGTGTGCTTTTACGTATATGCATCTCTTTTTCTGGTAGGTAGAACGTGCAAAGTTTGTACTTCTATTCATTTACTTATTTTTGATAGGTTAGAAGTTTGCATTAATATGTCATAATCTTGCACAAGAATGATAATCTATAAACAAGAAAGGCTTGACAAAGAAAAACAAATCTAATAAAATCTTTACAGATCAAATGGAGATCATTTTCCTCTGCATTTACCTCGGAAAATCCCTGCCTGTGGTAAAGCATTTAGGAAGGTTTCCACAGCTCCCAAAACATAACTGTATCAAAATGAAACATGAAAGCAAAATAGATTAGAAGTAAGAACCAGAATAATTTCCTGAATCAGATTGTGAGACTGAAAAAGGAAACAGGAATCAATACTGTATACTCACAGTGCACCAGCAAATGCATTTCCAAGGAAAAAGCATAAACCAATGCTCACTCCAACTTCCGGACCCAATGCACGACCAATGAGATAATAAGGTCCCCCTCCCTGAAGAACAACAGATGGTTCACAAATACATGTGAAAAATCAAATGATACAGCAAATCATTGCATCAAATTCTTCATAATTGACGATCGCTACATACATCCCACTAGGAACAAGCACACAATTTTACTATTTACCAATGAAACGTATCAGAAGATACCTTCATTGCACCATTTGTGGCGATTGCACTTAAAGACATAGTTGTAAGGAAAGTACATGAACCACAGAAGGCAACCAGCAACAATGATTCACCAATGCCAGCCATACCAACAATCCTAAAATTATACAGTGTGCATTAGATTATAGTTTGAAAATATATAGAGAACTGAGAAAAAATTAAGCCAACACAAGCACAGATTGAAATTTATCCATTCTACCCTAGTCTCTACCAGTTAATATAGCGAGTATCAGGACAGGGATTTCAAATACCCAGTATAAAACATTCGGCTAAATGAAACTTACCATGAAAATCGGATATAGTAAATAATTCCCAAAATATTTTGCAAGCAAGGCACAAAGACACCCATCATTGTCCCCAATTTGACACTGTTAGCCTGCGTGATAAATAACTTGCTTCAGAGGACATTCATAAAAGAGTTAAAAGACATGCAATCCATTTTCATTCACCAAAAGACAAAACCATAGCTCTAATTAGTAAATCTCCACGCCTTATGGGTGTGCTCACAACCTCAAATAACATGACGTCACACTCAAAAAAGGGAACACAATCAGAGAGGAACCATGCATGACAAACTTGGAAACAGTTGTTAATGGAAGAGGGAGACTAGACAAGCACAAACTGCCATAACCAGAGTGCACTAGGGTGGCTGTTGCTTACAACAAGATTTATGCAGATGAAGGGGACCTTCGTTTCAACTAAATCAGGTCCCTGCTAAGGCGCTAACACAAAAAATTAAGACATGCAAAGTTTCTATGATATCAGATACGATGACCTGTTCCTTTTTTGTTAAAAGAAAAAGGCAAATGTCTTGGGTTTTACTCCAAAATGTAAAATAGGTAATTGATGATTAAGACAACTTTTCCCAAAATTTTTATAGGAAATCAATTGATTGAGACAAACTTGATCTCACCAAAAATAGACCTTGTACCATAACCCAAATATTTTGAGTTCGGCAATCCATTACTAAGGGAAGGTGATCTAGTCTCTGAGTACTAATTCATAAAATAGTATCATTGTTCTCACCAGCTCCATTCCACCTTTCACATACTTTCAATCAAAAAATTGCTACCAATAAAACCAAGTCAACTTGAAGTTGCTTTGTCATCTTCGAAAGATTAGATGCAAAAGGCAGCAGGAGGTACTAAAATAATTACAAGTATGTGCATACCACTAAAACATCCATGGGGTATTCACACAAAAGACAGTGCATATTTAGCAAGACAGAATATTCACTAGTACCTTTCGACGCTCAAGATTAATTGGAACATCCTCTCCATCTCTAGGACTGGATGGTGCTTGAATTTGATCACCTGCCATACTGGGGTATGAACACTCATCAATATAATTCAGGCTGTAGCAAATGAACTATTGCTATAAAATATTACCAAGAATGCCGATTACAGAAGAAAAAATCTTCATCTCAAAGAGTGTGTGTGAGCATTAGAACATTGAAAATATTACAATAAACACTAACTCCAATTGATTGACTCAAATTTGTCAGAAAATAATGTGAATGAATGAAATAGAATGATCACTAACGCCACACCTTTTAAGCCCCAAAATGTTAACGAGTGAGTCAAAACCAAATAATTCCAACTTGGATTCAGTCTGAGAGCCATTGATGCCCCCATGATTAGGTACTGACTCATCTCTTGCCTCTGTCTCCGTATCTGGCGGCATGCCCACTTTAACTTTTCTACAAATGCACAAGGTCAGCACAAACATACAATTTAATGTCAAATATACACAAAAAGAAAATAATTTCAGAAAAATGATATAAATAAGCATCACAAAATCATCTGATGCGCAAAACATTTCAAAAGACACTATTATGGAGACGAGCAACTCTTAAAGGATTTATCAAGAAAATTAAAAACTTGGAGCAAGACACCTCATACATGGCACTCACTAATATAACAGTTAATTAATAAGAACTAATACAAGGACATATTGCTTGGACGTTGGTGTCATTCATAGTCCCAAGTTTGCCTCCAGGCAAGGAGCATCTAATTTTCAACTGCAGAACCTACACTTTTTGTCAAAAAAATCGTGCGAACATCGACGGGGCGTAGCGAGGATTTTCTAAATCAGCTCTCACCACCTCACTTAATCCTACAACGGAAACTCGTGTCGAGGTGCTGAAAGCAAGCGAAGAAGCAGTTCTTGAAACCAACCCCATGGATCAACAAAGGCTTGTTTTGTACCACTACACCAAATTTGCCGTCACTGAAACACAGGCTTACCCCACAGATTAGCCATCAGCACATCCATAAGTACTTTAAGAGTCCCCAATCGGTCTGTTACTTTAATGCTTCAATTGGTAACTTAATTAAGTCTGAAAGAAGGCACTCCTTCCATAAGAACTCCCTTCTGATATTATACGGAAGCATTAGTTAACCCAGTGTATTCATAGCAAAAAGGCCACTAATCCTAATACTGTTACGAAAAATATGTCCTCCTCAGGTGTGATCGAGGTAAGCATCATTCCACCTACCGAAGTCAGAGGAGCCACAGTTTTTCGCAATCAAGAGACCAGCACAAGACATATTCCCATCCAAATTGCTAATTTTTCAAAATTACAAATGTCAGAGGAACAAAGAAAGAAGGGACCAAAACCATAAATGGTTGAATTTCCATGGAAAATTTTGCATTTTCCCTTCATTCAAGACCTTTTACAGTTCCTGCAACTTATTATCTTGGTTCGCCACCCATAAAATCTCTCTCTCTCTCTCTCTCTAGCCAGTCTTCAAATATGAGCCGAAACATCTACACTTACTGTTGATCTTATGATTCAGGCAGGGGTACCAATAAACAGAGCAATCAATTGGACAGAAAATAAAAAAGGCAACTACAACAAACTAATAACTTCGAGTAAATACTTACTTGAGATCATTGGGACTGTCCGAAGAAGATGCCCCACCGCCGGGATTGATTGACGACATCTCAAGAACCGCTCGATCTTGGTCGTGCGCAAACACTGGCCTGTACTTGCGGCCACCCAAACCTCTCCCTGATGAAAACTCATGATCATCTGAAGCTTCTATATCCACTCCATTGTTATCAGCCGCCATTGCATTAATTCAATTCGTTGAACACCGGATCTAAATTTCTTCAACTGTATAAGGTATATTGAACAATATGGGTCGAGAAATAGGCGGCGGACACGGGATTCAGATCCAAGAAAAGGAAGAAAAAATATTGAACGATCTTTGAAAATTCAAATACGCGGATTGAAAAACGAAACGAAAAATCTTGGATATGTTTGTCTATTTTTATATAGAGAGAAAATGGGTTCTAGAGAGAGAGAGAGTGGTAAATGAATTTTCTTTTTCTATTCTACGTAAAGTCTCACTTCTGCGTCTATTTTAACCGATGGTGGCGCGTGGGTGCCACGGTGTGAGTTAACGCGTCGGTTTTTTACCGGGATATGCAGTGGGACCCTAAGTCCAACCCTGCGGTTCTCTGCGGTTGAGCACAATATGTCACGCTTTATGTGATTTGAAAGTTATAGTTCAAATTGTAGTGAATTGGAACGGACCTTCACGAGACACGCCGGTGATAATAATTTTATTGGGCTGATATGTTATTGGGCCTAACCGCGTGCTGCTCTTTTATGGGCTTTAGCCTATTTCAATTTCATGGATTTACTTGGAGAGTGTTTGGCTGAACTTATATTTATTTTTTTAAGAGTACTTTTTTACTATCTCAAAAAAAATTAATTTTAGTTTATTTTTTTCAATCCTCATTATACTTGAAGAAATATATAAGCTCTTATTTTTATCAAATAAATTTATAGTTTATAAACTACAAAAACATCTTATAAGCTATAGAGTCTTATTTTATCCAAATACTTTGAGAATTTATTTTTAAAATAAAATATAGGAGCTTACAAGCTCCAAAAATATTTTATAAGCTCGCTCTTTAAAATAAGTTTAGTGAAACACTCTCTTAATGTACATCTATACACTAAAATAGACGATGAAACATAATTTGAAATAAAAATTTCATATGCTCAGTACATGGCTCTTACCAACGATTTATCATGCCAAACGGGGGAAGATTGTGAATGTGTGTGTGTGCGTGCGCCTGATGAGAACATGAAAAATGAAAGCTTTAGTAGTTTGGAAAAATATTTTATAAGCTCGCTCTTTAAAATAAGTTTAACGAAACACTCTCTTAATGTACATCTATACACTAAAATAGAAGATGAAACATAATTTGAAATAAAGAATTTCATATGCTCAGTATGTGGCTCTGACCAACGATTTATCATGCCAAATGGGGGAAGATTATGAATGTGTGTGTGTGCACGCGCGTGTATGGGGAGACGATGAAAAATGAAAACTTTAGTAGCTTAGAAAATTAGAAGGGGCAATAACAATTAGCCTCCAGAAGCTTTGGTGTAATTACATTCGAACTCCTTATAGTTTACATAATTATGTTTATCTCCCTAAAAAATAATATAATGTTGATCTATCAAAAAACCGAGCTAGTAATGTAAATTCAAGTGATGGAACTACAAACTGAATTTGATAACGTTTTTCTATACGATGTTGGTTGCTTTTCTTATTTAAAAAATATCGAATTCAGTTTTAAAAAATATTTGGGTCATTTTATTTGGTTTATTTGATGCTCGTATTTTTCTAGGTTTGATTGTTATGTGAGTTTTCTTATTAGAACATTTGAAACAATTGAATCAATAGTGACTTAAGTATTTGAAAGATTTACCAAGAAAACTCTTAACACCTATGAATTAGATCAAAGCCCCAAGACGCTATGATAATGACAGAATTACACCGAATTAGAGTTGCACGTTGTGCTGTAGGTGTTGAACGTCATGCTTTGGGTGTTGCGCATTAGTGTGGAAAATGAAATCCCGCCTCGCTGCACTTTGTGGGTTTCATTGTTAATGCAATTTGACTTAATTTTCCCCATCAAAAAAGGGGTAATTTTACTTTTGCCCCTTTTGATGTAGAGGCTTGAACATGACAGTAAAAATAGGACGATATTTAACGCATTTGTTATTTAAATTTAAAATTAAAAGTAAATACCAACTTCCATAGTTTTCATTAAAAGTTCCATCTGATTTGGGCATATAAAATCTAATGGATAAAAACAAAATGCATGCCCTTCCTTCTCTAATCCCATTAGATCAAATCGTATCATAAGCTGTTTCCTTTATATGTTGTGTTTGGTACGGAAAAGTAAAAAGAAATCGCAAAGGATGAGGAATTGAAGCACATAGTTCTACCATTTGAAGCGACGAATACTACAAGAAAACAGGCAAAAACCTACGGAATTTTCCTACGGAAACCCAACGGAAAAAATCTCTTGCAAATACCAACGGAAATCCTACGGAAGTTGGGAACATGCAATTCCATTGGTAATCCGTTGGTACTCCGTAGGAAAATTTGCCAAGAAAATGGCGGGAGAAGTAGCGCCATTTTTACCAAGGGATTACCAAGGGAAATTTCCCTAGGTAATCTCGTTCAAGATTTTTCGAGGGATTCCCAACGGATATTTCCTTTGGTAATTTTTTTTTAAAAATTCCCGACGAAATCCCAACAGGAATTTTCCCTAGGTAATCTCGTTCAAGATTTTTCGAGGGATTCCCAATGGATATTTCCCTTGGTAATTTTTTTTTAAAAATTCCCGACGGAATTCCAACGGAATTTTCCCTAGGTAATCTCGTTCAAGATTTTCCGAGGGACTCCCAACGGATATTTCCCTTGGTAATTTTTTTTAGAAAATTCCCAACGGAATCCCAACGGAATTTTCCCTAGGTAATCTCGTTCAAGATTTTCCGAGGGATTCCCAACGGATATTTCCTTTGGTAATTTTTTTTAGAAAATTCCCGACGGAGTCCCAACGGAATTTTCACTAGGTAATCTCGTTCAAGATTTTGCGAGGGATTCCCAACGGATATTTCCCTTGGTAATGTTTTTTAGAAAATTCCCGATGGAATCCCAACGGAATTTTCCCTAGGTAATCTCGTTCAAGATTTTCCGAGGGATTCCCAACGGATATTTCCTTTGGTAATTTTTTTTAGAAAATTCCCGACGGAATCCCAACGGAATTTTCCTTAGGTAATCTCGTTCAAAATATTCCAAGGGATTCCCAACGGATTTTTTCCTTGATAATTTTTTTTAAAAAATTTGGCGTGGCAAAACCGAGGGAATATTCTCATTTTTACTCTCATTACTCCCTCTATCCCCCTCTTTGAAAATCTAGCCAAATATATTGCAAAAGTTTTGAATTTATGTACGATCCAAGTAGGGTTGTCAAAGGATCGGATCTGGAGCAAATTAGTGCAATGTAGATCCGAATCCGAGAGTTGGTACCGGCTAAATATATAAACTTGTACAAATATATTATATATATAATAGAGATCTTTAATAACTATTAAATTGTTCCTTTAATGACAATATATATTTAGAATTATATATAAATACGTTTACGTATAGTATATTTAGTAAAGATCTCTAATAAGTATATAGATTATTAGTTGTATATTTAATGATATTATATAATAGATATCTCCAATAACATATCTTATATGTGTATATATATTGTGTATGTAATAGAGATTTTAGTTTAGTGGCAAAGCATTACATTTCCATCCAAGAGGTCATAGGTTCAATTTATCATCAAAATAAATGGCAATGTATATCGTTATAACAAATTTATCCTGGAAAAATTCATATATCATCAAAATAAATCTAAAAATACAAATAAATTCGACTTTTAAAAGATGTATGAACAATTACGTTTTTAAAATTAAGTTTCCGTTGGTTTTCCGTAGGTAATCCGTTGGCGAATCATGATCGAAGTTTCCGTTGGTTTTCCGTAGGTAATCTGTTGGCGAATCATGATCGAAATTTCCGTTGGTTTTCCGTAGGTAATTCCCTAGCAAAAGCTTACCGACAACACTTTTTCTGAGGGAATCCATTCCATAGGTTTTCCGTGGGTTTTCCGTTGGAAAACGTAAATTCCGTAGGTTTTCCGTAGGCAAATGGCTGTTTTCTTGTAGTCGAAGAAAATTTTACTTCGCGTTTTTGTTGCTGAAATTCAAGAACCTAACATAGCAGTTGACACTGGCTGTTTCTACCTAAGTATTCCCATCTTTTTGTCTTTGAGCAGCCTTGCGTAGCTTGTTTAAGACAAGCTTCTCGTAAGCATCGAATTCAGCTGCAGTAAGTACCTTTCGAGGCGCACTCGTAGATGGTGTGCTAGTTACTGATGAAGGAGCCGCTGAAGCTTTGCGCCTTGCGCGAACTTTGATTGCATGTATTTCCTCTTGCAGCTTTTTCGTAATTTTTTCTTTCTCCAGCTTCGCTGCTGCTTGTTCTTTCGCAGCCCTCTCCCTTCCTTCCAATTGCAGCCTCATCTCTTGTTTCTTAGCAGCTGCTACTTCTTTCACAGCACTCTTTTGTTCTTCCGGTTTCATCTTCTGCTCAACTTTTGAGAACTATATATATCTTCTCGATGGTAAATTTAGTCGCAGTACCTAGAGAGTTCGTAGGGCCAAATTTCTTTTTATTTAGGGTTAAAATTTTGGGATTTAAAACATTTTACTCCCTAAACTAGAATCGTGATACGCTTTAATTACTATTATTATTTCAAATCAAACAAATCGAGCTCAAGCTTGAGCCTGATGTGCTAGAAATAAATAGACTTGAGCTCGGCTCAAATTTATAAATAAATTATAAGCTCAAGCTCAACTCGGCTCGACTTGTTTGACTCGAATTTATGAATAAATTATAGGCTTGAGGTCAAGCTCGAGTTCGAATTCAAATATTTTTAGGTATTTTATTATCTTCAAGCTATAAGCTCAATCTTGAGTTCGGAAATCAATATATTATTTACAATTATATATATAATTATATAAAAATAAATATTAACAAATGAAAGATCGCGAGCCTACGAGTGAGGATTACTTGGCTTGAGTTCAACTCAAAACTTTTACATGCTTGACTTGAATTATTCGAATTCGAACTCAAATCTTTGTCAAGTCGGCTTATCAAGCTCGCGAAGAGGCTCGATTTGTTTGTATCCCTTCTTACATTTTATTTATTTATTTTTTTTGGTATTAACCTCCCACACTATAAGAAAATGAGTAAATTTGTGACAATATAATAAGTGATAATCAAAAAATTGTCATTAATTACATACATTTGGTGATAACAAATTGATGTTGTCACAAAATATAGTATGCACTATGTCAATTGTAACAACTTTTTGTAAAAAGGTGGTAACATAGTGCAATAGTGATAATTAATGTCAAACCTATTGTGACAACTTAGTGGTAATAGAATCTTGTCACAAAATCCTAATAACAATTTTTATTGTCACAAAGTTGTTACTATAGGTGTGTCGCTAATTATTAATAATAATAACTAAAACATTACTTCTTGTTACCATTGAGTGATATTATAACAACATAAAAATTATTGTCACAAAAAAAACTTAATTAGTTACAAAATAGAATGTATTGTCATTTAATATAATCATTGATGACAACTTTTATATTGTCACTTTTAAATCTTGTTAATAATATTACTTTTTCTTGTAGTACCAATTCCCACCAATTAATCGACTAATCTGGATTCCAAAGGCTCATATGAGAGCGATACTCCCAATTCAATTCCTTCATTCAAAACTCGTGAATTGAACCCTAAGCATTATTTAAAAGATTTAATATCTTCACTCCCACGTCTCTAGTTCCAAAAACAGTGGGAGTTCCACTCTCAAGAGACTGATGGTCTCCATATTGACATGAACTTTCTCTTACAAAGTGAAATCATCACAATTTTTCTCTTAAGCTTTGTTGATTGATTGAAATTACAACAAAAATCAGTGTCTCCATTACGGCTGAAATTTTGAGTATAAAAGACATTCTGGTGTTGATTGTTGCATGTAGAAAATAATAAAGTAATTCAACTTAATTAACTCGAATTCAAAAGCTAGCTTGTTAAGAGAGGATAATTCAAATCATTACAAAAATTATTGTGAAGATCACGTTATTTACAATCTATCTGATATATATATTTGCAAATGTTTTGACAATTTTGAGCTTATAATTGCTGTGAAAAGTACGTTATTTACAATCGATCTGATATGTACTGTATCTATATCATTGTCACTAAATAATATTATTTCTCTCTTCAAAATCTGTAGGTCAAAATAAAGAAAAGCTCTGGGCACATAAAATTCTCTTCAATGGAGGACATTGGTACAGATCATTTTTGATTGTTAGTTGCTCAAAATCACTTCTTGCAAAGGGATGCGAGAAAGTGTGTGCGTGTGTGCGCCCGCCTGTGTTTATAAATATATATATTTGCAAATGTTTTGACAATTTTGAGCTTATAATTGCTGTGAAAAGTACGTTATTTACAATCTATCTGATATGTACTGTGTGTATCTATATGATTATACACGCAGTGAATGTATAAAACACAAAATCACAAATCTGCGGCTGATGGTGCCACATGATGTTGTTTACCATACATACATAATAATGTCCTGGATCTATTTATCCTTAAGATGTTGTAATAATAAGTGATACTCTTTGAGGTGTGATATTTTACATTTAAAGTTGGTTTGGGATACGATATGCATGAAGTATGAACTGGGAATATATATATATATATATGTATTTTTTAATTTCATTTTGAATTACTAATCAAATTTGACCCTATTTGATTCAAATTTACCACCTCTATATTCCGTATAGAAATCCGTTCTGTATTGGCTCAATCCGGATCCTTTGCTATAAAATGATACTGCATCTTCTTGATTAGTCTAATGGACATTTACCTCGTCTTAGAGGCGTGAGGAGTGTAATGATTAGGATTTGAATCTTATTAGATGCGCGTGCATGGCGTGGGGAGTGTAATGACTAAAGTTCAAATCCTATTAAGCGTGCATGCGTGGGTTACCGTTTCACATTAAAAAGCAAAAAAACTCCTATTTTTTCAAAAAAATAATCGGTCATTATCTTTTTAAATCTCCATTGAAGTCCTTTGTCCAACCCATCAAGGGGCTTCCTTTTTTTCATCCCTCTCAGACGAAGACACACTACATGGAGACCTGTATATACATATACATATACATACATATATATATATTATTACAGTGTTGAAAATTGTAATTAATTTATAATTTAGATTTATGTATAGACTATTATGATTTAATTTTCTGCAATTGTGTTGAGATTTGAAAAAGATACGTCATGATATAAATTTTAAATAGGAACGTGTGTTTTTATTTTTATTAAATATTTTATTGAATATGCTTGGGATGCAAATATTACCTTAAGATTGATGTAACTAATATTTTGTTTATTGAGATAGTTACATTTCAAATATCGTTGTAGGTTCAGATTTGGAATCATACAACCATATGTAAATGTATATATACTGCACTCGAGGGGCTGTAATCAAATTAGTATATTTTCTTGTAGGGTTAAATTACGTCTACACCCCTTGAAGTATAGCGTAATTACATTTATATTAATCAATCTAATCACCAAGAGACGCATCTCATCAAGCCTGACAAAATCCCTTAATCAATTTTGTTATTCCACTAATTTTCATAGAGTGATTTCACTTTACACCACAACAACCACCATTGGATATTACCATTTATAACTTGATACCACAATTACTTATTTTTTGAGATTAACATTATTTACAAATTCTACATCTTAAACTGATCAAAACTATGAGAATTCCAAATCAAATTCATGTGAAAAAATTAGATACACAACTCGCAATTACGCCCCGTTTTGATGAGGGGTGAATTTTGTGAAGTTAATACATACCTCAATGGGGTATTTGTAATTTTCAAAACAAGAAGGACTAATTTGTAATAACACTATACCTCATGCGATTTAATGTCATTTGCGCTTTTTTTTATACACACACACACTAATGTGGTAACTTAAATGCAATGTTTTAGAATAAATTTTATACATTACTTGCTACTAATGGCGATCCAAAGGCCAAGAATGCACCCAACCTAACAAACTCTTAACGATCTTTCAGTCACACTCAATTTTGGCCGAAGGGAATCAAATCCAATTTCAGATTTTCGTTTGTCATTTATTTTTATGTTTTTGAGATTATGAGTTCCTATCACGTTAGATGTTTTCAAGAGAAAATATAAGAAAATTATCCCAAATTCTCTCTCTCTCTCTCTCTCTCTCTCTCTCTATATATATATATATATATATATATTCTATCCTCTTCAGTTCTCATCTCCTTAAAATTCAATATCTACTCTATGCGATATCGATTTTTTTGCAAAATCCCAGCATCCTCACCTAACTAAGCAAGACATAACAATTGATATCAGAGCCGTGTTGAATGTGGCTTGGGTAGTAAATGAATCGGTATAGGTTATAGGGGTTTAATAATTTTTTTAAAAAAAAGAAAAGACAAAAAGTATTCGTTGCTACGTGTACATATGTGTGTGTACAAGTGTGTGTGTTTGCGTGCCCTCATTTTCACAAGCCCTCATTTTCATATGATTTTTCTTATTATCCTATTTCTCTTTCTTTTTGCTTATTTTATTATTTAATGAAAAACCTGTTTGGAGAATTATTAATAATTAAAATTTCATGCAGAATTAATAAATACTTAATTATGAAATGAACATAACTTTGCATTCTAATAATATTTTCCTGGACACTTTCATTTACAGCTCTAAGGCGGGTTTACTTCTGTTGTTATTTTGATAAAGTATACAATTTTTGAGAGTTGAATAGATGAAATAAAATTTTGGGCAAAATACACTTTGCCCCCTCATATTATGTCATATATAACACTTACCCCTTATACTATAGAAAAAATCATTTACCCGCCTAAATTGATTGCCTTAAATATTACTGACAAAATTGCCCTTTATTTTATCATACAAGTGCTTTATCTTATTACCTTAATATTAATATGGATAGAAATAATTGATTTTAATTTTTTTCTTGGTAAATTATATTTTTAGAATGTCAGATAACTTTTTCAATTATAAATGTCCATTCATCAATTAAAACGTGCATATCATAAAGAATAATAGATAATTAAATTTTATATATAATAATATTAACTAATTAAGTGAAATTCGTTAAAGTGCTTTATTTTCAAAATATTGATAGCAAAATACTCCACAAATTAATTATGCAAAAATAATTAACATAAAGTTGTTTGAAAGATAATTTATTTATATTTTATTTAACTATTTATTTTTACATTAAAATTTTTCATATATACATGCTATACTTGAGAAATGAACGTTTATAAATTAGAGAGTTATTTGAGAGTTTTAAAATATATGGTGCTGAGAGAAAAATATAAATAACTAAATACACTAATATTGATAATAAGATAAAATACATACATAATGAAATAGAAGGTAATTTTGTCACTAAAAATTAAAGTAATCAATTTCAAAGGGGTAAGTGATATTTTAGATAGTACGGAGGGTTAAGCATTGCAGATGGCAGAGTACAAGAGACTAAAGTGTATTTTGCCCTAAAAATTTAGAGGTATCGAGAAATTTTTTGAAACAATAAAAGGAATTCGTAATTAGTCCAAATCTTGAAAAATATTGTACCTATAACCATAATACTTCACCCTGATAATTATATCCAAAAATTAAATTGAACCTATATGACGTGCCTCAAATCAAAGAAATTATATCCAAAAACAAATTGAACCAACATGACGTGCCTCAAATCAAAGAATTGGCTTAGAGTAAGATAAAAAAAGAGTCGAAACGGTTATGGTCTGGTAAATTCTGTTACCCTTTATAATCCCAATCCTAATCATAGTAGGATTTTAAAACAAATAAATATTAAATATTAAGAAGCCGAATCAGAATAGGACTTTGAAATACTTCAAGTATTAATACCAGATATCATCTTCCAAATTCATATCATTTCTTGCAGAGTTGTTGATTCAAAATAATTCGTCTCAATTGTTGTCGAGTTGGTCATTTCTTGGCGAAAAATCAAGTCGGTTATTCACAAGGTATGGCGATTGAAATCAATCACTACGTTGTGTTGGGCTTGCTGGACTGCGGTGGCGTTTCGGTTTCAGAGCAAGAGATCAATCGAGCCTAATCGATTGAAGGCTCGGGAACTCCATCCCGACAAGAAACTCAATGATCCGAACGCGCACGTCAATTTCCTCAGGCTTCAGGCTTCATATCAAGTTCTCAAGGACGAGGAGTCTAGGAAGTCGTTCGATCATCACCTTCGTTTTCAACTTCAAGCGAAACGGGGGAAGCCTCAAGATTCTCAAGATTCGGATTCCAAGCGCCGCAAGATGGCCTCGGATCTCAAGGAGAGAGAGCGGTCCGCGGAGAGGGCGAAAGCTCATTTCGAAGAGGAAGAGAGAATACGGAAGAAATTGGAGGAGGAGATAGCCGCGATTCGTGCAATGCACGCGCGCAAAACAGCGGCAGCTTTTGCTGCTGCTTTTGCTTCTACAACTCCTCCGAAGAAAGAAGAAGATAGTATTAGCATGAGGGCTGGATTATTGGATAAGGAGAAGATTGTTAAGGTTTCATGGGGTAAGATTGGCGGTGGTGAAGAAGACTACTACACGGAGCAGAGAATTCGAGAGATTTTCGAAGAGTTCGGTGGCGTGGAAGATATAGTCATCAAAAGTGCCAAGAAGAAGAAAGGATTTGGCGGTGGTGGCGACGGCGGTGTAGAAGAAGATACAGCATTCAAAAGTGCCACGAAAAAGAAGAGACCGGCGAAAAAGAGAAGATTGGCTCTATTAGTAATGGCCTCCAAGGCTGCTGCTGTTGCTGCAGTTACTGTGAATGATCATGTGTTGGGTGATGTTTCAAATCCTCTCTTAGTATTGCCTCTTCAATCGACTGAGCAAGATGGTCAGTTCCAGGCATTCGAAGATTCAGTGTTGGAGAAGATGAAAAGGGCTGCTCAAACAGGGCAAACACTGTAGGGTTATGATTCTCATGTATTACAAAGCAATTTGCAATTTATGTGTTCCTATTGTATTGTACCGAAATTTGATTGCTATGTTATTGACCTAAACTAACCGGTTTGGTGTCATCTAATTTCATGTTATGTTTCAACATGTTTGCAATGTGATTTGAAAGTTTTATCTATATGTTCTAATAGCAATGTTTTGGTTTAAATACACACCTATAGACGAGTTTATTGCAGATTTAATCAAATTACTCAAGATGCCTAATTTGTGTATTCCCGACTTTTTTACTCTCCTAATGCAGGGCAAACCCAATCTATCAAGCCTATATATACAAGAAGCGAGCGAAGGCGAAGATCAACATACCAGTCCGAATCACGCACCACACCACAAGCGCCAGCATCTCTTGGGCAGCTGTGTTGAGTTTGTGCCAAAGTGCACAAGGGACCCAATTTCGCTGCCGCATCTAGATCTCCTTGCCAATGTTTAGCAGTTAGTAACTTGGAGGAGTTTAATGTAGTGTTATGAATTTTTATCCTTGCCTCAATTCGTTCTGCCGATGGCCAATCACCAAATAAACAGCGCGATGAAAAAACGGACATGTTCTCTTTTGCCACCATTAGATGCTTGCCTGAACAAAAGCATGTGCAACACAACATCAACCAAAGGAAGCCGTATAGCAAAAAGAGCACCAAAATAATCCCAAACCTCCCTAAACTAATGCGCACTCCAGCAGCATGTGAGAAATAGTCTATTCAGCAGCTTTACAAAAGACACATTAGCCAAACCAAACAAGAAAAAAAAAAGACACATTAGCCAAACCAAAAAAAAACAAAAAACACATTAGGATGCCAAGAGAAATTTTGAGTGCTTTGCTCTCTAAACTCTTAGTTAATTTGATTGGAAACTATTCAAAAAGAAGGGTCCAAGAAAATGTTAAAATTTATTGTGAATTAAGAAAATATTTAGATAAATTAACTAAATTATATTAAATATGTTTCTCATCTTAATTTATGATAAAAATTGAAGGAATTGAATATGTTTTTACGAGTTATCTTATACAAATTGAGCAAAGAAATTACATTTTGCCCCCTTAGTTATAACATAGATAACATGAAACATCGTAAATAATTAAAAATCTTGCAAAAACACCACTCAAGGGCAATTTAGTCATTTAAAATTGGCTAGGAAATGAGCTCCACCTAAAAGAGGGTAACTTTAAGACACACCCCGTGTATTAGTGTGTTGTAAGTCACTTCATTAAGGACACAACCTTCCGAGAACATATTGTCAACTAGCTTAACCGCCCAGGCCAAGTCACCGTTCCAGCAAAGCCCATGAATCAACCATTAACACGAGCTATTAACACGAGCCTGCGGGTTTATGGAGGTAAGTGCCACTTGCAAAGTAAACACTTGTTAACAGCAGTTTAAATAGCCAAACTCTTGTTATCCTTTAAAGTAAACGACTCCTAAAGAGTATGAGGGATTGTGGGATGCATTCGTAAGCACACTTAAATAACCACATTCAACCCTCACACTTAATGAGGGGGTGTTTGCAATAGTTTAAAAAAAGCACTTTTATACTTTTTGCTATTTTTAAGCAGTGCAGTATAGTTTGGTGTGCTAGCTTGTGCTTTTTTTCAGCAAAAAAAGCTAGAAACTAGAAACAACTATAAACCAATTTTTTTCCGCTTCTTAGTATTAGTATCTCACTTTAAAGCACTTCTCAGTTTTTCTTTTTTTCACACTCTCCAACTACTTTTCACTTTTTTTTTTCAAACACTACATGCTTTTACTACTCAACTTATTTTTTTTCAACTTTCTCTACAACTTTAACTTTTCTAAAAGCAGAAGTTTTTGCAAACACGCCATAAATAGAGTATAGATAAGACTTTCAAACTTGTTGAAACCTGACAATTAATGTTCTAACAAACTTCAATCAATCAAGTCTACAAACACTTTGATCAAAAGAATTATGACCACCTCATCTATCATAATTTGTCGACAACCGTGAACAAGCTTTACAGTGGTGGGACAATTAATGGAATACTCATTTACACACCTCAAATTCATGAAGATCTTGAAAAATGATAATGCACTACCAAAAATTTGCGAAGAGCTTCACAAATATCCTTAAGAGAGGATATCATGAAGAAACAAATTATAGGGGGATGAACTTTCATATAAAGATAAAATCTTCCCACAAAAAACAAAATCCAGTATGGGGTACAATCCACCCAACTAAGTTACAATACATACAAACATGAATGCCAATTAAAAGGTTTCAAAACCCAACCCTATATATCAGTACATCAAACTAACAGAAACAAGCACCTTAGTTTAGATTATCACATGCCAAATGTTTGTTCTAAGCAAGCTGCCACAAGATGCTATAATTTTTATATTCAACAAGAAATTTTTAAACCATGCAAGCATAACAAATACTTACTTACCAACTACCAGTTGGTCTAGCGGGATGAGATGCTAGATCCCTTAATCAACGTATCATGACAGACTGACTGACAGCAATAGAAGCATGAGACAATCACCTGCCCAGATCGAGGCAACTTCCATCAGGAAAAGAATGAATTTCGGCAAATGTTCCACGGCCACGCTTGATTATTTAATGCCTTGTGGAACACAACCTGCTCAGCAAAAGTAAGGGTATGTCATCTCTCCAGCATGCCCTTTAAGTACAAAAGATGGGTTTGCTTTGCAACAATCATATTAGTGCATGGTATACTCAATATGAAACAGTCAGATAAAATGAGTTACAACCAAACTGTGAACAAGTAAATTTAGGAGAGATTGGCAAGATTTGCATACAAAAGACAGTTTTAATAACCATCAAAAGCAAGCAGTCTGATATTTCGAGTTTCTGAAACACTGGCATGATTTAGCACAGGTCTATCACAGACACAGTAGATGCATATGGAGGTTGATGTCTTCAGCAGCTCCCTTATGGCCATAGTTGCATAACAAGAAGCTCGGAGGGTAAAGCTCAACTTGAGAGCCATCTGACTTTCCTGTGTCTTAGAGGCACCTAGAGATTCCTCTATGTGAATATCCTCTTTTACATCACTTTTAGTTTCTCCTGTACCTGCCAGTAGCTCAAAGCTATCAGCTGAAAAAAAAAAAAGGAAAGCTTCAAAAGAGAGGATGAAAGACCATGGAGGCATTTGCATGATGCTAGGATGACAGCAGCGTGGAGGGAATACACAAGCATCACGAATTATGATTTGTAAAGAACAGCTGAAGTCAACCAAAAATATAGAAGATTATTTCCTACAAAAAAAAAAACCACTAGGATTTACCAGAGTTTAGGAAGTCAACAACACCCCACCACCCCCACCCCCCAAACCACCCCCACCACAGTGAAAGATAGAGGTTAAATCGCGAGGGTGGGGATGGGTAATTAGAGTAACAAATCTCATGGCAACCTCTCATCACTTTAATGCCAATGCTTATGAAAAAGTACTACGAATGATGAGAAATCTCTCATCTTCAATTGCATTGATGTACACAGTACTAGTGGGATTATGGCATCACTGTTCTTATTTTATTAGCAGACGATGTACACGGTTAGTTTATTCCCACAGCTTTCATGACAAACCTGAATGAAGGACTATGTAAGGGATCTGCAATTCACATGCATAACTCAAGCAGAAAGGCAGGACAAATATGATATTGTAAGGAAGATCTTTGGGGATTGAAACTAGTAAAAGGAAAAAGAATGAGATGGCCAGTTAAATTACCCCCAACACTATAGGACATTCTTTAAAGTTCTGGCTCCACTGAAAACAGCAACGGAAGCTGTCCAGGGCTCTGCAATCACTCACCGCCTTCATTAACAATCCTGAAAGCCGTGCCTATAAAACCAGGAAAATAGAGACGAGCATCCTCAATATTTTCAGTAACATACACCATCCAAGGTACAACGAAGAAAAAATCTTGCATTGTAGATAAATAACTAAACAAAAAGTCATGTTATAAGTTGACACCAAATTGAGGAAGGGCATTACTTTAAGCATCAACTTTGTAAGTTGACAGTACAAGGACAAACAAAAATAAAAAATCCTGGAAGTGAGACATATTATTTCAAAACGACTAGAAATGCATATCAACTAAAAATATTCAAACTTGTAGCTTCGGCAAGCAAGTTCAACCAATGAGTACGTATAAGATTCACAAATATATCTATGAGAGGACGTGACTGCAATATAGGGAACATATACTTAGTACTCAGCTTCTATGGTTATGCAATCCAACAAATATGGTTGCATGAGACGAGCTACAATCCAATCCTAGAAAGCAAGTAAATAATCTAAACGGCTATACAAACAGAAGCATCAAATCTGAAACCATTCTCACAAATTAAATTACCTCACCTCACCCTAACGACTATGCAAGTCCAGCTGCTGAAGCGACACCGACAACCATTTATCCTGAATCTGGGCAAACACCTTTTTGTTGAGGGGATCAATTATGATGCTTTTATTCCCAAAGGCATATATTTGCTGCTCATCTTTTGTTCTTTCAACTTTAGGCTTGAAGACCAAGCCACTATGCTGGGTATGAATTTCAATAACTTCTTTCAAGCTCATCTCAACCCCACCACAGGTCCCCCTCTCTGCTTCAATTCCATTACCCGAGCCCGCTTCTCTGTGAGCCATTTGCGGTGGCACCACCTCCATGCCTTCCACAGCTTGGTTCATCATCTCCAGACCAACGGTAAGCCTGTATCGAATATGCTCATTCACCTGAATAAGTTCCGTAGGCAGAACTTGTCTCCAGCCAACATACCATTCGGCCACTTCATCAAGTGCGGGTTTCAAGCATAACCAATCGTACAGCACTTGTTGCCATTTATCAAAGAAAACATCCATTAACAGCAGCATGTGATGAATAGGAATAACAGTCACCCATGTCCTTACCCAATAGAACTGCTCACATATCTCATTAGCAACCGGAGGTATTTCCAAAGCATGCACCACAGCCAACAATCTCGGAGTGATGTATCGAGCCATTAGACGCTCCCAACTGGCCAGATTAAACACAGCTTTCCAAGGAGCCAATATGTGATAGGCAGACATATCGCTGGGGTGCCAAGCTTCAAGAACGCTAGCCAATCTATGGTGTATCACGTCATAGCAGCCCTTAGCCTCTAACTTGTGCCCCAATAACGGCAACCATGGATAAATCCAAGAATGAATAGGCTTCGTTTCTGTATGCGGATTCCAAGAGTTGACGACGGCTGATATTTTCGTCATAATTAGGGTATCTAATATCATCTCCAAGACAGGAGGAGGGAAAAGTTCCCCCCAAGACTCCAAGAACCTAAGCATCGGCTCTGGATCCCGTGCCTCCCAAGAATCGGTCACACATGCTCTCAGATTCGGGATCACGGCTTCCATGAGCAGCCGCACATACGGTGAGTCAGAGAGATCATGATTCGACGAATCCTCCTTTTGTAATAGTAGTTTCTTCCACACGAGTACTGCCTCAACTCCATGATTTGGATTTTTGAGTGGGTTCCATCCTCGAAATATTCCAATAAATAAGGGCAGAGCATATCCGCATACGATCGGTGACAAGTTACATAACAATGTATCATCATCCTCAATCGTTCTCTGCAAGTATTCAAAATCACTAGCAAGAGATTCTAACGTAAGTGTTCCCGAAGAGCTCCTCTCACCTATTTGGTCAAGCACCCTCACGATGACGGAAGGACCGAGCCCGAACAGATCCCTATACGCCATTGTTAACGAGGGGGCTATGAGTCGATTGTGGAGGGAAAAAAAAAAGTTGACGAATTTGGGAATTAGGGTTTGTAGCTTTAGGTTGTCGCAAGAGAACACTGATTTATCTATACCTTGTAGCTTTGTTTGTCGCAAAAGACCACTCTTATTTATCTATATATAGTTTGCGGGAGTCCGAATGGGTCTCGGCTTTTCCTTTAGCGCGATTCCGAATGGGTCTCGATTTTTTATTTGACGTTTGTAATTCTGATATTCTTAAACCACCCAATAATTATTTTTTAGAGCAAATTATAATTATCACTTTTAAAGTATAATAAAATTATAAAAAATATCACAACGTATGAAAAATTACCATTTACCCCCTTAATATTATATGCCGTCTAACAATGTGTACATATCACTAGTTTGACTAACGGCTACCGTTAGACAATCTATATAAACTTTCGAAAATACCCCTAGGGTATTTTTGTTATTATGTATTATAATTTGGGAAACTGTGTTATAATTTAAAGAAATCATATGGGGTTAAATGTAATATTCTTGTTATTTTTTTAAATTTGTAGATTAAATTCGTTGGTGGATGGTGTGCATATTTATCGAAATATTAGTTTTAAATTGGTGTATTGAACTAACGTGAGGTTTTGCTTATGTAGTGCATAATCTGCTGATAAAAATGCTATTTACCTACCATACAATACTCAATTTTTAGTAATAAAATAAAAAATCTTATGAACAACTCGAAAAACGCAATAAATGAGCACTAAAAGTATAATTGTGATTCTGTCATAAAATTTAGTATTTACTTATAAAAACATAAAATATACATTGCTTAAAATGATCATCGAATAAGTCAAGGGGTAATGATAATTTCTCATACGCAGGGTGTTTTTTATAATTTTGTCATACCTTAGAGTGGTAATTGTAATTTGTCCTAACTTAAGTAAGGGCAAAAATGATATTTTCTCTATTTTGTTAAACTTAACATTAATCGCCTAAAATTAGGGAGGTAATGATAATTTATCATACGTGGGTTTTTTTTTTTTTTTTGTAATTTGACTATATCGCGGGGGAGATAAGTATAATTTGCCCTTACTTTTTATTTCCTCTATTATTTTTTTTAAAATAATAATAGTTAAAAAAGATGTATATTTGCTTGAAAAAATTGCAAGAAATTAGTTTTATATTATTAAAAGTTAACTATTTAATTAAATTACATCTCATTTTTAGTTAACACGTGCATCGAGTGTGTCCAATGCGCTAGTCTTTATAAATCAAATAAGAGTCGTTTATTGGGAAATTTAGTTGAGAATACCCTCTTATTACCAAAATTCAATTTAAATTTTTATGGGAGTGTACAATTTGATTCCATATCGAATTCATCTACTTCAAATTACAAAAATTATGACCAAATAACAGCCATTTAATATATCTTACTTAATTACATATAACAAAATTTAAATTGAATTCAAATTCAATCTAAATTGAAATCCACCAACTATTTTAATTAAAAAAATTATTATTGGCACTGCATAGTTTTTTTTTTTTGTATTGACAAATTGACTAAAATATCCATTCATCTTTAAAACACTATTTTTATTAATTTCAAAGGTACATGTACCCTTTTATTTATTATTAATTATTTTCACCTTTAGGTTATGAAAAACATCCAAGATCACAACATTAATGTGAACTCTTTAATTTTTTTATATTTTTCTTTTTTTGTCCGACTTACTCGGTACAAAATAAATATTACTTCTAAGATATATAGAAAATTATGGAATGGAAGAAAACAAATTGAATATGTAAAAAAGTTGGTGATAAGTAAAGTAAAAGATATTATATAATCCCATTAATGTTCAAATATGCAAAATACTAGAAAAAACATTAGATTATATATTCCCACAAATTCTATTTTTCCTTGACGTTATCTAACTTCAAACAAACTAAAAGCCTATTCCACAGAAAAGAAGAGCTACAAGACTAGTCTTTAAAGCATGATCTCTCGTTCACAGTTTAAATTTTTTAAAATACTAATCTTCTCTATTTCCAAGCAACTAAATTTAATATGGCAAATAAATAGAAAAATATAATAGAAAATATGTACAAAATATTTGCATAAAAGACTACCGTATTATAACAAGAATGTTATTGGGATATCATCAAATTAAGAAGTTGAATAATAATTCTTGAGTTAGCGTGACAAAAGTTGAAAGAAGATTGTGAAGAATAGTTTTTTCAACAAATAGACTATAAGAGCATTTTTGTCCAACAAATCATTCGAAATTAATATTTGAAAATGTTAGGGGCCGAAGTTGAATATCAAGATTTTGAGTTGGTTGAATGTGCGTCTAGACTCTAGGCTAATTAGGCCGAAGGTGTACTCGATCTACTGCATTATCAATTCGCCACTAATAACAAAATATAATATTTTACTTTTATCTCAAATTGATTTTCAAAATTTAGGATGTATTTTAATTTTTTGAATTCCTCAAAATAATAATATATATCAACAATTCTCAATGATTATTTGTTGAAATCAAATATAGGTCTTTTATTTAGATTACTAGTCCAATCAAAATATAAGCTTTTTTTTTTTTTTAAATACAATTAACTTGAAACGCCGTATAAATATCTATTGGAAAGATACCCCACACATGCACGCTCACTCAAGAGGAAAAGAGAATAACATAAGAGGGTTCGAACTCAAGATCTCACTAATATATGAATAGTGACTCGTGCATGGTGTGTGTGTGAGTCACTATTCATCATTTAAAAAAAAATTATACGAACAATGACTCGTACATATTCATCGATTAAAAAAATATATATATGCCTAGCAACTCGTACACAATGTGTACGCGTTGTGCTAAAATGATCACATTTTCCCATTCTAGGGTAAAATGACAAAAAAAAAATTACATTATTTTGATAAAAACTTATCAGAGGGGATATTAAAATGATGAGGTAAAAAAAAATAATCTCGGACATTTTTGTGATGGAAATATCGACCGCAAAGTTCTTTTATGAATATAAAAATTAATCACAAAGTTCTTTCATGAGTCTTTTTTACACCAAAACCATCAAAATATAATGATGCAATAAGAGAGATTAATGCAAAGCTTAAATTTTGGTGTGTTAGTAGTGTAACAATTCAGGATATGCTAACTTGTACATAAGAAGCTGCAAGAAGAAATCAAGGAATTACTAGAATTAATTTATTCTCTTAGTAAAAAACTTAATTACTAGAATTATTTTATTCTCATATTGAAGGAATTTAACTCGTGAACGTAAAAGACTTTTGTTTATAGAGCTAAAGAATATCTAAACATCAAGCTAAGAAAACCATGGCCACAACACCATGCCATTATACCCATTATATACACTATTTGTATTATTTATATTATATTTATACTATATATTAAGAGTGAATAGCTTTGATTTTTCTTTTGGTGTGTTTATTTGTAAACTTTCCTGGATACCCTCAATAATTTTTTTACTATACCGTCTCTCTCCTTTCTCTCGTTTCAAACATGTTTTTTTTTCTTTTTATATTTTCATCTTTCTCCTCTATTCTATCAGACATTTTCTTTTCAAAATTTCTTCTATTTTATATTTCTATCCAATTTTTAATCAATTTTTTTTTTAATTTTACTTTTTACTTATCATAAATTCAATAGATAGGTTATAATCATTAACAAAAAATGTATAAATAATAAAAATGATTCAGAAATATATATATATATGTGTGTGTGTGTGTGTGTGTGTGTGTGTGTGTGTGTGTATAAAGAGAGAGAGTTCAATAACAATTCAATTTTGTGCTTTTAAAAATTTAACCATTTAAGCAAATTATATCCTTTTTTTTTTTTGAACAAGCATCAAGTGTACACGATGTACTAGTATATATTAAATGTGAAGGCCTTCGATTTTTTTTTTTTGTTTTTTGTGTGTGTAACTGTGATATTCCAAAAAATACCCTTAACAAATAACTAATCTCCTCTCTTCTCTATTAGTTACCTATATATCTCAACATGTAATTTTCTTTTCCTTTCTATTTCCTCTCTTCACTTTCACATTTCTATTTCCAAAAGTTTTTTATGCTTGATATTTTTATTTATTCATTAATCAAAAATTTTATTTTATTTTAAATTTATTTTTTTTGCTCATCATAAATTTATTGACTATGTTAAAAATTAAAGAGATAGTATAAATAATAAAAATAGTTATAAAATGTATAAATTTTTATAGAATATTTAATTAAAAATATAATTTTATGCATTTAAAATTTAACTATTTAATTAAATTATATTATTTTTATTTTGCACACGCATTAGTATCCAAGTTCTACCAATACAAAAACCTGAACACGAAACATATACATCTATTACATGAATATTAAGTTACAACTGTCGTATACATTAAAGTTCATGACTTGTAAATGAGCCCTAAGCTGTTAAATGACAAAAATTAGTTTCATCTATTTGCCAAACTACCATAACAACCCTAGTTAAAGCTATATTTTCCTAGTAGAGCCTAGTACGCATACATCAAGTATGAGGCTGTATCCGGATCGATTCACTTCGGATTTTCTGCTACACAATCGTACTGCATATTCTCCTTCACTCATCAATACAAATCACATTTATTGGTAAGCCGAGAAAAACTTCTGATGTGGAAAAATATTTCAAAAATTCTTTCTTAATCTTAACCGTCTACCAACATACATAATGTGTATTGGTGAGTTGAGGAGAAGATGTAACATAATTATTTAGCAGAAGATCCAAACTGCGATTGATGCAAGAATTTTGCATCCATAACAATAATCTATTGCAATTAGTTGTGTAATTTTGTTATAAATCTTTCAAGCCTAAAGTATAGAAACAAAATTCTATTCATATCTTAACTTGGTCCCAATCAACCGTCCCATATCCAACAAAATTATCTGCCTGATGAAACCTGTCTCCACCAAGTCTACTCATGATGGCGAAACCTGGAAAACAAAAGCTACCCATTAATGAATGACCATTTGCAGATCAAGAGAGAGAGAGAGAGAGAGAGAGAACCAAGTTAACAAAGGTGCTTGGAAAGACAAAAAAACAACCTCTAAGAATTAGTGTAACTATTAATTAATTGCATTAATGAAAAGCTTAGTTGATGCCCATATAAATAAGGAGCCTGGTCGGGGTATTAGCTAACCGGTAAAAAGTCAAATTTAAATTTATTTTTGACAAATTTATAACTGTTCTCTTGACATGAAAGTAAAACCGAACAATAAGCAAGTTTTACCTTCGATCATTTTGTACAATGCGGACCACCATCTCTCTATGGAAACATGGTACTGACCAAGGTTGTCTTCGATCTCTTTATCATGCTTCCCTTCTAATACTCCCTGGAGAATTGTAACGGCATCCCTCGTTTTCTTGAGGATGCTGTCCTCTTCATTGGTTACTAGCTCCACAAGATCGTTTTGAGATGATGTGAGACCAACAGAGAGCGCAAACTGGGCAGCTGCTGCCCAATGAGACGAGGTGAGCCATCTTTGTTGCTCGGGCAGTTGCTTATCTCTTTCTAATGTTCCATCCTCTGCCCGTCTATTTGCTAAGCTTCGAAGATAATCAGCATTTGCAGCCCCTGTACTGTGGACCATCTTTGAGAATGCACTTTCTTTGTTTTGCAGCAGTGTTTCTGGCGTATCAAATTCCACCACCTGAGATATAGAAATCATTGGTCACATGAGACGGGACAACAAATGAAGAAGTCGGGACAATGTTGCATACATTCTTTGATCGGGTATCTTCTGAACCAATTAGACCCTGTTTGGATGAGCTTTTTTTTGAAAGAAAAGAACTTATTTTTTTATCAAAGGCACTTCAATGGGGGAAAAAAAAGTGTTTGGTTGGGCTTTTTCGAAAAAGCAGAAACTAAAAATAAATAAAATAAAAAAGGTGCCAAAAGTGGCTTTTCTGGAAGTCATTAAGCTTCCAAAGAAAAACACTTTTTAAGTATTTTTAAATTACTGCATCCAAACGCAAAACTACTTATCTTAATAATAAAAAATAAAAAAAGCTCTACTCAAACAAGTACGGCTTGATAAGCACTTTTTTTTCCTTAATCCTATCCAAACATGCCCTAAATCTTGTTCACACTATTTCTCCTCTCAATTAAATTTAAAATGCCAAAAAAAAAAAAAGAGACGGCCTCATAAGAAACAACACATGGCTCACGATACCTGGCCGGCATCAAGCAAAAGGATTTTGTCACAATCAATGATGGTATTCAAACGGTGAGCAATAATAATCATTGTGCATGATTTAAATTCTTCACGAATAGTCTTTTGGATGAGAGCATCAGTCCTGACATCAACTGAGGCCGTTGCTTCATCAAGAACAAGAATTTTTGACCTGCGGAGTAATGCTCTTGAAAGACTTAATAATTGCCTCTGACCAACACTGAAATTCTCCCCTGCTTCTGAGACCTTCAATCCAGCATGAAAATGACGAGCCATATCACAACTTATTATTAAGAAAATACATGTGCATGTGAAAAAGTTATCAGAGTGTTATTTGTAATATTCGAATAAAGTTGATTTCTAATGATTTATATACCTCAGAGTCCAAGCCCAAAGAATTCCTCCTGACGGCATCTTTTAAATGTGCCCTTTCTAAAACCTCCCACAGGTCAGCATCATTATGTTCATTGAATGGATCAAGATTGAACCTAACAGTTCCTGGTCAAAATAAAACAAGGATCATCAGATATATATATATATAGAGAGAGAGAGAGAGAAGGAGAGGAAGAAGAAGAAGAAGAAGAAGAAGATAGGGCAGTTGAGTTAATTTATGTCAACACCACTACTCTTCCAAAGAATCACACATGCAATGCTTATTATTCTTGACATGTCACCGTTCAGGTTGCTGTTGTCTAGCATTGTGATTGAATCAAGTCTACAAGGGGACCAATCAGTCGAATCTGAACCATAAGCTTACAGCAGCAACATTATATATCAAAAACTTCATACGCATAAAATTCATAGTCTTACATAGATTTTACAAGATTAGCATGCACTTCAATCATTAGAAGTGGTTGAAGAGCCGAAATTATATGATAACTTGAATTAATACTACAGAGCCATGTTCAATTTGCTTGATGGGATGAAGGCCCGGATGATTATTTAGAAGGATCAGGAATAGCGTGTTGTTTAATCAGTCAATAGTCAATTCATATTTAGTAAACCCTTATTTTTCTTTTTCAAGTATTTACTAATGACTATTTAAAATAATCATACATTTCTTTTTCCAAAATAACCCTACTTATAAAAAGATTCGAAAAATCATATCAGGCTATTCCAAATCATGGGTCTTTATCAATGTAAAAGAATATTTAATTAGCCTAAATATAATAATATCATAGTATTACCATGCAAAGCGAAAGCGACCTAAAATTGTGCAAACCTGAAAAAAGAACAGGTGATTGTGGTATGATGCCAAGAACCCTCCGGAGGTCCACTAATCCAAACTTTGAAATGTCACAATAATCAATCAAGATTCTTCCCCTTTCCAGCTCAACCATTCGGAACAGAGCATTAAGCACACTCGACTTTCCTGCCCCCGTCCTTCCAACAATTCCAACATTGTCCCTTGGAGGAATCTTGAAGGATATTCCATGCAGAACAGGAGGAAGTTCTGGTCTGTACCTCAAAACAACATTATCAAATTGAATTGATCCTTCTGAAGGCCATCCTGGAGGCGGGTGATTTTCCTCAACAATGGCTGGACCTTCTGAAGGCAACTCTATATACATGCCGACCCGCTCCACAGCATTAAAACTATTTTCTGCTAAACTAGAAAGCCTCAGTACACCAGTCAATAGGCTTGTAATATTTAATGCATAACTGAGAAGCAAACCCATTTTCGAAGCAAATGCTTGTTGGTCATCTGACTCTCCATTTTGCATGACAGCAAAAGTTGCAGTCAACCAAATCATAAGGCCTCCCAGTGTCTCTAAACGGATGGCGAGCCAGCGATTTCCACTTATGGTAACCAGAGTGAATCTAACATTATTGTCCATGGACGTCCCATTGATGTGGGCCATTCGATCATATGCTTTATAGGCACGTATAGTTGACAGACCATTCAGAACTTCACCAAACTGTGCGTACACAGGAGACCTAGTAATGGAATCTAATCGTTTTACTTCACGGGCTGTGCTCTGCACACATCAAAATGCTTTTACACATCAAATTCTTAAAAACTGTGAATAAACAGTAATAAAATATCGAAATAGTGAATGTAGTTTTCAAGTATCAAAATGCATGAAACTCTTGTAAAGACATATGCTGCTCCTAACATAAGTTCAGTCAAGGGACATTTAGGATATATGCAAAAGCCATAATTGACCTCAACAAAATTGGATTATAGATATAACATAGAATAGAAGTATCTAAGCATTCATTTGCAACATATACTCCAAGACAGAGTACCTATAATTAGACAAGTAGGAAAGGAATCATGAAACATACTGGAACTAATAATCAAAACACAAAAGCCTACTTTTAGAAGGAAGAAAGCCGCGTTTTTGTTACCTGGTAATACAGGTAGGCACAATAAAACAAGACTAGAAGAGGCATAATGGCCCAGAGAGACAACGTGCTCACTATTCCAATCAGGACAAATGTTGACATAAGCTGTGACACTTGATTCAGACACATGTTTACAGAAGGAGCAATATTTCGATCAATGTCGCCTAGATCCTTGGCGAATCTATTGATAATTCGCCCAAGAGGATTTGTGTGAAAGAAAACCATTGGCGCTCTGATGACAGAATTGAGCATGGCAGCATGCAACCTTTTGGCAGCATAAAGGCTCGAGGTAATCAACCAAAATGAATTTGCTAATGTTGACAAAACCTGAGATTCAGGAAGATTTTAAATTTTAGAAGTGAGGAACAGAAAAAAGAAAAAGGGATCATCATTATAAGCAAGAACAAGCTAAAATAGTAGGTGTAGTTTAGATTAAAGTCAAAGTGGTGTGAACAAAACTTGCTTGCCCGAACGAAAGGACCACATAGACCACATTGTAGAATATGGGTCCATATCTAGTTGAACTGCTTTGATCTGTCCAGTAACTTAGCCATGCGCTACTTGAAACTCGTAGAACTTCAGTTAGGACATAGCACGCAAACAGAATCATAACAACCCATGAACCTCCTAAAGCATTTTTGTATCTGCAGCAGTTAAAAAAATAACATATCAAAACATAAGCAGTATATACAAAGCTTATATTTGCTTCTCCACTTTTCACAGGACTATACATACTGATTTTGCAGGAGGTAAAAAGGTAGAGAAGAACACAGTTTTTAACTGGCTGGAAAGAAGGGATATTCTTTTAGCATTAATGAGACAGGAGTGCATTTGAAGGAAGTTACTTATAATGCAGGTGGATTATGAAAAAAAAAATTCATGAGGTGGGAAAAAGATAATCTTGGAAAAAGAAAATAATGATATTGACATCCAAACTAAAACAACAAAGGACTTATAAGATTTAAATATAGTTCTTTTAATTGACTGGTTGCATATGGCAAACAATATGATATGTCACATGCAGGATAAAAAGCATGGAAAAGCTATGTAGTGAAATCAATAATTTAAGCAGTTCTGGAGCTTAACAGTTCAGACACATAGATAGGCCAACTCTTTGTGCTGGTTTAAGCAATCACATAGATCTGATTATCATCAGATAAAAATGCATACTTGAATATGCATTTGAACAAGTAATGACAATATGTGGAGTGTCAAAGTAATTCATATCAAGGTCGTAAAGTACCTCATTCCTCAGAAGATCGAATAAATCATTTTCTAAGAACAAGGAAACTTCCAAAAATTGTGCTTTTATACAGATTATTGGAACACCAAATCAATCAGAAAGGGAAAGACTCTCTCACCTCATCAGGACATCCCAACTGACAACACCAGTTTCACGCTCTTCCTCCTTGATGAGAACAGATTTGTTTTGTCTCTTGTTTTTTGCTTGATTCACATCCGTAGATGCCTCATCGTTCAAGATATCACTAATAGGTTTAGAAATTCTATTATCATTTTTTTCAACATCTTCCTTTTCTTCGACATATTCTTCCATCTTTCCAGAATTTTCCATCAGTTTTTGGAATAGAATGCCATTGTTCGAGAGATACTCAAACGTTCCTTCCTCTTTCACCATACCATCATGCACCAGGAGAATTCTATCTACTTGTGATAAAAAATACAGCTGGTTTGTGACTAGAACTCTTGTTTTTCCTCTTAATTCTCCTTTGATGCATTTTTCAAAAACCTAATGGAACAGATTACAAAATGATAGATGACGCAAAGAGCAGAAAGTTCGAGTTTCAATAAGTAAAATGTGACTGCAAACTGCAAGTATCATAAACAGAGTGGAGACCATGAGGTAAGAGTAAACTAACATTAATGTTCACAGTTACATTAATGTTCAGAAATGACAACTCTGCACAATCCCATCAAAATACGGACCATTTCTTCATTTAAACAATCGAAACAAAATGAAACATTCTAGCCAAAATATTTAAGATTTGACACCAAAACAGTGTCTAAAGAACAAGCGATTTTTTATTTGATTGATGAATTCAAACTTGCTGATTTTGAAGTCAGATAGTTTTAAGTGCACATTTTACTCATAAAGCACTTACCTGCTGCCCAACATTAGCGTCCAGAGCACTTAAAGGATCATCAAATATGTAAACATCTGAATTGGAATACACAGCTCGAGCCATGGAAACCCTCTGCTTTTGCCCTCCACTAATGTTGACCCCGCGTTCTCCAATTTCAGTAAGGTCACCACCCTAATATGGAAATATTTCAGTTGGCAACATTCTAGACAAGAAAGATCCTCAAGTCAAAAATAACCAAATAGCTAACCAGAAGATACTTATTAGCATTCTTACAGGCAAAAGTTCAAGGTCATGCTGCAGCGAAGTCAAGTGTATTGCCTTCTCATATTTTTCAGGTTCGAATGGGGAACCGAAAAGTATGTTGTTACGTACCTTTTAAAAAAAGAAAAGAGGAAGTAAATGTCTCATAAAGAAAAGAACCGAATCACTATAGACCAGTGCTAGAACCAAATCAATGAGATTAACCAAAAGAAAAGATTCGGACAGCACTATTTCACTCACTGTAGCATTAAAGATCCATGAAACTTGTGGAACATAGGCAACCTTTCCTCTGATGACAACAGTTGAACCTGCAACTGGAGGAAGCTCTCCCAGCATTGCTGATACAAGTGATGTTTTTCCTTCTCCAGTACTGCCAACAACTGCTACCAAGCTGCCAATTGGTATGTCCATGTTGATATTTGATAACGTGAGCCTCTCTTCCTGTGACAGATAATATAATGTGTCACAATTGTACAAAAATATCAAAAGCAGAACTATCAACAACAGCACACGGAAACAAGACTACAGCTACTGAAAAGAAAAAGACTTCCAGTTGCCTTGATATGATAACTGACAAATGGCGGTGACCTGGAAATTTTATTCTTTGTGGATTAATATAAAATTATTACAGTGGTGCAAGTTATTCTCACAAACACCGTGTGAAGAGACACAAAATCACTTCAAAACAGGCAATGAAGATGCCCATACGTTCAGCACTGAGTGTTAGTTAGATGTACATGCCTGAGCAGGGAAAACTGCATCTAAAGCAGCGCACAAAAGGAGATCACTTAATGAACAAAAACAGGTAGGTAACTGCACTGCAACTAGTATGTTCTCAAGTGTGTTGGCTACATTTTGAGACTTGATTCTTTCAAGAGTTCAAGAACTTATAGTGGAAATCATTAACTCTTCGGCGTTGTTCTGAAGTAGTTCAAAAATCAAAAATATCTCAACCAGTCAACAGGTAGGGGGCTTATTTGTATTTTCATGAGCAAGAACAATACTAGCAGACCTTTGACTCCCAAGAAAAGTTTCCATTCTTGATTGAGATAGCTGGTAGTCCTGGTTCAATGGGTGGGTTAGGCAGAAGAATTCGGTCTTCAGCTAAAAGAAACTCCTCCAAACGTTTTAGTGACACATTTGCATTGACTACCTGGTAATTATAAAACCAAAGGCAGATAAAAGATGTGAATACACTCTTGTTCTCCACAAAATAAATCACACACACACACAGTTGCACAGGGAACAGGTGAGAATCCATTAGTGATGTGAAATCGATGAACGCCTAAGCTGATAAGATTTTTTGAGGGAAAAATTCAAAAGACAATACCTGCGTTATTGCAAAGGCAAGCATGTAAAGTGGAGAGCGTAAAACAGCAAACAGTGAAAGAGAAGTAAATGCTCTTGCAGGTGTCAAATGTCCTCCAGTTAAAGTGAATGCCCCAAATGAAATCACAATTACCACCACAGGAACACCGTTAAGTATGAAACTGTTCAACTGCAAATTAACAAATTAGTGTCAACAAAGAAGGAACATTGAAGGAAAAAAGAAAAAGGAAAGACAGAAAACAGGACAAAAGAAAAATCAAAAGTAAATCTAAGTAGTTTGAAGAAGAAGACCATACGGCTCCCAACAGCTGAGCTCTCCGGTACCAAGATAGCTCCTCCTTACGGACAAACTGAACCTTTGCCTGAAAACTATTCTCCCATGTGTAACATCTGAATCCATTTTGGCATGTAAAAATGCTTGTAATTAGATATTTAACATAGGATGTATAGGTACATAATTTTCAATAAGTGAATCTTACTTGACAATGTCCATAGCAGCCAATATTTCATTCATTAGTCCAATTCTCTTGTCTGTGTGTTGCAATCCTTCTCTTGTCAATATTTGCATCTTGCTTATTATAAATGTCTGTTTGAATAAGTCATAAGCTCCAAATCAAAACTATCGCAGTCAACATATAAGCATTGAGATAGATTTCATAAACAAGTCAAGACACTAAGAACCAGAAAACCAGAAGATGGATATCAGAAAATAATTTTATGAGCCTATCACTAGTCATTTGGAGGACAAAAGCAAATAAGCAAAACCAGAGAGGCTAAAACTAAGTATGAGGATCTCATACTTGTGTGGGGAACAGAAGAACAAGCATCAGTGCACCAAGAAGTGATGCAACACCCAGCTGCTGGAAAAGAAGGATCAGCGCAACAATGATGCGGAATGGAGCTGACCACAAAATGTGGAGGGATTGGCATACTAGCTGCAAAAAGAGATGAAATATAGTCAGTTTATCATAAAATATGTATTCAAAAAATAATGAAAGTAGATCCATCGATATGGGGGGGAAAATTATCTGATAGAAATTACAGGACATCTTCATCTACAACTTACAACTCAACTGAGTAACATCCTATTTCATCTGTAGCATTGTAAATGGAGAAGGTCCTCATTTACTAAACTATAGAAATATAGAGACTGACACCCTATCCTACTGTCCCTTGAAAATTGCTGGCTAAAAGCATCCCCTGACCAAATTTTCCGTTAGCCAGAAACAAAAAAGAGGAGGGAGGGGGGGGGGGGGTCTCCAACTTTAGCTCACAACTTATCAAATGTAATACCTTATTCCATAAGCCAGATAAGTGAGAAAGAGATATTGATATTTCAGTTCATATCATCCAAATGGATATTCAATAGCCAAAATAGGTACTTTGCACAAAGAATTCAACAATCACTACCAGCAAAAACTATTTTCATCATAAAGTGAATAAATCAGTCTGTAGTGAATTTGGACTATAGACGTTTATAGATGCGCAAAATCTTTGGTGCATATTGGAGGCTCCCCCTTGGTGCCACACTGCCACTAAATAAAGAGTACATTGCATATTGTAAATCATAACTGGCAACAGAGTGAGACTAAATTATAAAACTTAACAGGTATTTGAGCATCAGTCAGCAAATTGAATAGAAGAAACATGCGTAAAAGGGATGTATTCATTCAATGATGCAGAAAACATACCTGAAGAGCTTCAGCATCTGTTGTCATTAAATTAGTAATTTTACCAGATGGAAACCTTTTGTGACTCTCATGAGTCAGTGTAAAAGATTTGCGTAAAACTGCAGCAACCTACAAAACATGTTTTAAATGCATGAGAGAATTTCATAGGATCAAAGAGCTCAAAAACTTGCTTACCAGAGTAGATCTTAGACGATAACCAACACGCATGACATTCTGAAAATACTGAGCTTCACATAACACGCCAAAAACCTGAAGGACAGAGGCAGAAATGTTGATATAAAAGCCACTAGTATGTATGTTATCTTGATAAGAAATGGGGGGAAAGGAAATTTTTTAAAATAAAAAAAAAGCGCCGTGCAAATAGAAATTTGAAATCATTCGAACATGGAGGAGATAACGTAGATAAGAATAACAGAACAGTGACCCAGACACAAATTAAAACACTACATAAATTGTGTTTATTTAAAAGATTCTATAAATGACCTGAAGAAAAACATTCTAGAGAGTTCATCAAAATTACTTCCAAAATACCCCTCGACGTGATATAAAACTATCAAAATAGAAATAAAATAAAATAAAATAAAAAAGACGGGAGAGTTTCAATTTTCTACGCCAATGCATTGGCTCTATAAGCAAAAAAATTCAGTAAAGTATGTCTTCGATTGGCTAAAAGAATTTATAGAAACAATTGCAGTGTCTGACAATATGATGATGCAAACAGAGAATTTATTACATACCACACCAACAAAAATTGAGAATGCATAGATGTAACCAATCCAAGCTGGATCCCCTTGTTGCATGGACTGTGATGTCACCAATAAGACAAATGAGCTTTATATGCACACAGAGGAGAGTGAAATGAGGGAGAAAAGAGTGTAAGACTATATAAACACAAATATATATGGGTTTGGGATGGGCAAAAAATGAAAAGGTAAAAACAATCTCAATGCAGCTAACCTGTAAAAGTCGGTTCAGTAAAAGGGGGCCAGTAAACTGAGAGATATCATTCCCTATCTACAAGTTGAACAAGAATCATAGCCGTGTTATAACAAAGAGGAGTTTCCAAATCTAAGGATTCAATATTGACTACCAAATGATCAGCGTAGTCAGTAAGACCAACTGAAATCAATTATTACCTTCCAGAAGCCTCCCCACCAAAACCTGAGAAATTAATAGAAAACAAAGGAAGGAGGAAGGTTGTCAAGTCTTTTGACAATCAATAATACAAAACAAAGGAGTTTGTCTGAACAGGTCTGAATAAGATGAACGGAAATTTTCCAACCAAGCCTCCAAGATTACCTTCCCCCAAGGCTATGATTTAATGCTCTTAAGAGCCAAGGTTTAGGTTTGCGAATCTCCTCAGCCCAAGATCTCTGGAACCTAAGAAAATTAATCCAAATATTATTTTGTGCCACAAAATTCTTTCAGAAAAACGGGCACACAAAGAAAACGAATTAATGTATGCATTAATGCACATACGAGTCATGGATTGTTTCTGTTCTATCCCAAGAATCAAGTTTCCATACATCCTTCCCCGTGAGAGGCCTTTTATATCCCAGCTGCATAATTGGATTGATCCATGCGAAAGTGATTTCTAAGGAAGAAGAAACCAATCATTAATTGAAGGAAAGATAAATTGATATCTCAGCATCTGCAACATGATATCAGCATCTGCAACATACTAAAATGCATCATCAAGGCAATGAGGCAATAAATAATAGCAATGTCTTGTAAGTACTAATAACATACTAGAAAATATGTTCACATGTCTCTCAGGACATACATGCTCTCCTCCAGGAAGTTCTTCATAGGCTGTACTGTCCACAGATTCCATTTGCAAGGAGGAATATTCCGGATAAGGATCCAAGTCAGGGATATATACAAGCAAGACTACACCAAATAAAACCTACATGATCAGAAAAGCATAAACTGAAGTTCATCAAATTTTGCAAAGATAAGCACATTTAAACAGAAGGGATCGATAAGAAAAGTAAAGGTGAAACAAACCCGGACAGCAACTTCAATGATGTAAAAATACAAAAGAGACCTGCAAAGGTAAGATACAAACATGCAACGACATTGCAAAATCAGAATTATAAAATTTTAGCACATATTACTCAAATTGATCCATCCGAAATTTAATAACTTATTAATAACTAAGAGCACAAATTATACAAGCAAATAAGCAATATGGTTATATTCATACTTGATTTGGCAACGATTTCAGAAAACCTCACAGCAAGTAAAACTTAGACAATAATGCCGACTTTAACTTACACCAGACTCACAAGACCAACACCACCTCCAGAGGACATTACATCAACAATAGTCTATTCAATGCTGGTTACTTATCAATATATGTTGTTGCAATATTGGCAGCTGCCATAAGAACAGGGATAAAAAAGTAGCCTATCATCTTTTATATTCAATAGTTCATAAAGAGAACTAACCAGTCATAATAATCCCTGACAGAGAAGACAAGATTCAGCATCACGGCATCCCCTACCAGGGCATAAATAACCGCAAACCTAACAGGCCACCGGGATTCACGGATGTAAACCCTCATTTCCAGTCCAATCATGACAAGCATTGAGCACCATGCCACAGATTCAATGATAAGAGAAACTACCTAAAAAAAAGAAAAAAGAAAAAAGAAAAAGCCACATGTATCAATTGGAACAATCATGAGAGGCATAAAATTAATTCATTTGCATTTGGACCAGAATTATACGGATTTTAGTCAATGTTAGCTGATAGAACACCGCAATCTGCAGTTTTTCCAATTTAGTTCTATTCATTTTACCTAATTCACAAAAGATGGGGATAACTGAAAACACTGAAGTGTAACAAATCAAATTATTCTCTATAAAATACAAATTTTAGTTTATTTAAGGTTCGACTGACCCTTATAAGTCATTTACCTTTGTTCATCTCTACTACAGAATCTAAAACTAAAACACAAACAGAACAAAGAAATTGAAAACATTTACCTCATATGGAGCAAGATTATGCTGACCATCAACACTTAACACCGAAATCCCCATTACCAATCTGAACAGAGGCTCCGCAGTGCAGTAAAGAGCCAACAATCCCAACACATAGTTGCAATATGACCTCAACTTGAATCTCTGAACCGAGAAATCGTTCTTTAACCGCCATATACGGTTGAAGCACACCCCAAAAAGAACCAGGTTCGAGATACAGATCACTAGAGAGTCCACAGCGCAAGGTGTGTGAGCTCCAAATGCATTTCCCAGGGCTTTGGACCAAACTCCATCGTTGACTGGCTTACAATACCACTCAAATGGCTTGAAAGCCATTCCAAACGAACTCTAATTCCCCAGAATTGTTCAGTCTACAAGCACATATTTCCCGTATTCGTATTCAACCAGAACCGGAACCAACGCCGCCGTGCCGTCCGCAACCGCCGCCGGAACTCCGATTGTCGGCCGAAGATACACTCCTATTTATCCGATGCTTGCAATCACCCAACTCAAGAACTATAAATAATCTATATATATATATATGGAAAAAATGTAATCTAGTCAAATAACTCAAATCTATACATGTGTGTGCGTGTGTGTGTAATGGTATTTGCCTTTAATTTTGGGTTTTTTTTGGTATGTTAATTACGCGGATATTTGATTACCGCTATTTTCAAGATTTTCTAAATTTATATTTAGTGCTCTATTTCATTATTATTTAAATTAATATTTTTTAATTGCTGTCTGAAAAACAAAAAAAAAAAAAAAAAGAAAATTGCCTTGTACGTTTTAATAAGCAAATTTATTAGCAGGATAACGCATATATTTTACTGTTGTTATTTTGACGATATATCATATATATATATATATATATACACCTTTTTTATGGTTTCGTGCTTTTTAAGCAACTTTACTCCCGACGTAATATATATCCTCAGTTTTGGAATCTCTTGTGTACTTTTCACAGCTCTTTATCTCCAGTGTCCTTTTCTCCAGTGTAATCTAAGGGCATTTTTGATTTCATGTAATACAATGGAATATCACATCATAATCACTATCAATCTCTATTTGATTTGTATGACTCTCTGGAATTCGGGCCTGCTTCAACTCCACTTGGCCCGGTGTATTATAACGTAATATAGCACTTGGGAATCTCACCCCAAGAGGTGAGATTCTGCTGGATTGATAATTATTATGTCTGAAATTACATTTTTATCCCTCAAAATTGCTTTGTTTTTTACCAAACTCTCCTCACTAAATGAAAATACCAAACTAATAAAAATCTATCCAACTATTTTAAATTAAAATACTCAAATATTGGGGAAAAGAAAAATAATTCTTGAATCTTTTTACCCAAAAAAAAATAAATTACCTAAGGATAAATTTGACATTTACCATATTGAGTCACATTTCCATCCAAAATCAAATAAAAAAGGAATATTGGATAGTCTTACTTCTCCTACATATTATCACAAATCAAACTTAAAAATTCAAAGTCCCCAACTTCCAAAGCAGCTATAAACACTATTATATACTCCAATACCATACAAGAAATCAAAAATGCCCTAATTCTTGTCAAGATTTTTTTGGGTGACCATCTGATATCTGATACTCTCGTTGCGATCGACTAAATCCGAAACTAAAATAGACAGAAATTTGTACAGACAAACTAAATCCAGTACGAATATAGACTGAACCTCTGCAAGCAATATATGTGATTGCTCCCAATAATTATTTTTTTTTTTACGTATACAAGATTTAAATACAAAACCTTACTTTATCATTGTTTAAGTGATTTAGACCCCTGACGACTTCCAACAACCATTGCTAATTCATGCCAAGATATGTTAAACATACGTTAAAAATGAAATATAAAGAAATATAGCAATATGTTTATTGAAAAAAATTTAAATTATGCATTTAACAAATTGAATGTTCTGCTTCCACAAAGATATTACAACTATTCAAATAACTCTGTGCCCGAATAATTGGATGATTGAACACCCAATCACGCGGTGGGTTTGTTATTTTCATTTTTATTAGATTTAAATACAAAGTATGGTCACACTCGTGGAAACAGTCCAATAATCAAAAGTTTGCACGCGGGGTCTCTCTCTCACACACACTATTCCTTTTTATTATATTATTTTTAACTAACCTAAACTATACTCTATTTATCCCTTCAAATTTGATGTCCCAAATCCCAATTACACTTGCACACACACGTCCACGATTTCACATTATTAGAACAATATTCTTGCTTCGACCTGATTTATTGATTAGAGCTTGATACATAAGTCGCCACGAAAATCACAGATTATCATATAAACCTTATATCATTCACAGGGCTCCACAGAAGAGAGAGAGAAGGGGGGGGGGGGCGCTTCTGGTCACATATTACACGTGCAAAAACAGCAAATTTGGCCGTGCAACCAGCAACCAGAAGATGAAACAATGTCAATGCAACCTAGTCAGTTCTTCTACTCTCTTCATCAATTCATCCACCGGAACATTCATCGCCTTCGAAATCTCCTCCATCCGATTACGACTAAGATCAAGGAACGACTCGATCAAATCCCCATCCAAGAAGTTTTTAGCATCAACGGTTTTCTTCTCGTTGCAAAAAGATCTCCACTGCTCGTGGCTCAGCCCGCCCACGCCCTTAATCACTTTCCTCAAATTCGTTTGCAGCTTCTCCAAGAAAACGTACTGCTCGTGGGGGAGAGAAGCAATGACCCCGATGACTCCATTGATCGTGCCAAATATGACAGTCGGTATCTGGCCCACATCAGAGTCGGGCAAACGCATGACAAGAGAACCGTGTCTAAAGCGATTGACAAATTCACCTAGGTGGTATTCACCGACCACCTCAAGGCGGCCCCGCTCCTCGTCTGTGGCACCTTCGCTATTTTTACGGACGGTGAAGAGGTTGAAATTGTTCTCGGCGCCGAGGTAAATGTCATCATCTAGAATCTCAACAGCCGTCATCCAACTTGCATTGTAGTCGCGGGCCCGTTCCTCAATAGCACTCTCCTCATGCTGCAAAGAGAGAACCAGGAGTTTGGAACAGTGTTGATAAAATTAAGGATTTAACCCAAATGTGGGCTTTGGACACGGATGCCACAAGAGAGGGGGAGAGAGAGAGAGAGAGAGAGAGGGCGAGGGAGGGAGAGTCCCCTTATCTTCAAAATAACTATTACTCCCTGAGATTCGAGTCATTATAACAAAATGCATGCATGGAGGAGACTCAAACTTCAAGTGATAATGGTAATTTTTGTAACAAGAGGGACTACTATGTAATCGAATCAAACCTCTCAGAGTCTAGCTGTAATTTACTCTAGAATTAGCAATCGGAGACGAGCAATCTGATTATAGAGACTTGCTCGTATACTCTTCCAGAGAGGTTAGATATATTTACCTTGTAAATAAGCAGAGAGATGGATTTCATCAGGTCACCCACCACAATGAAATCCCCTCTAGTTTGTACATAAAGAGCAAGTATGTGCCCATGATGCCCACATTCAGATTGCAACTCATGAGAACCATCATCCCGAAGCATCCACTTGTATAACTGAATCTTCTGATTAATTGCAGCAAGCAGTTTCCCATTGAAGGCATTAAGAGAGTAAACAGCCCCCTTAGTTTCCTTCTCGGCTATCAGCTGAAGTTTTCCATCTTCTACAGCAAAAACTAATACTCGGCCCTGAAATAATTAGCAGGAGAGAGAGAGAGAGAGAGAGAAGGGGGAAAAGTCAATAGTGAAAGCACATGAGCAGCTGAATTTGGGCCGGAAGGAATAACTTGGACAAGGAAAAAGGAAGTGGGAAATGAAGAAGTAAATATCCATAGCTTTTGGACAAGGAAAATATGAAAACAAAACGAATGATGAAAAACAGAAAATGATAAGAGAAAAGAACAAAAGCAACACATCACCATAATACACAAAGCAGACATGCATAATGTGGGCAAACAGAGCTAGTCTTTGCAACTTACCTTGGAAGGTTCATTCTCTCCTGGCACTACATATGCAGTCCCAACACAGTAGTACACATTACTGTCATCAGAGAATGAGCAGCTAATGATGGAGCAACCTTGCTCAAACTGATCGAGTGGGTACGTTGATATGAACTCAAAAGTCTGGTCATCTAACAGGCGAACAAAAAACATTTCAAAGTCTTCTGCATTTGTCAAGTTATACTTTATGCTACATATTGCAAAGGTCTGGGTCTGTTCCTGATGGCATATACGTCGTGCTTGCTCTCCAAGCGGGATAGATCGTATGTGAAGCTTTTGAATGTCATCAATGGTGCCAATCGTTAGTTCACCTTCTTTCGCAATTGCAAGGCTGTGAAAAAAGGAAAATTTCTTATCAAAGCTTTAATTAAGCCGCATCCCGATGTTAATTATCGAAAAAATAATAATTTGTTTTTTTTTGTGGGGGGGGGGGGGGGGGGGGGGGCTGCTTATAATCTGAGGATAAAGGAATGCCTCAATGAAAATTTTTAAAAAATTCTGTCTTTAGTTTAGGAGCAGCAGATCAACTACTTAAGAATTCACAACTGTTTAATCCCTAGCACAAACGGTAGCATAATTAGGTTTAAGATCTCACGAACACACTGCTGGCAGTCCTACAACAAAAAAAGACCAATTGGTGTTTTCAGTCCATGATATCAGAAGAATCAAATAACTGGAGCTGAAGCAGCTAATCTGAATGCTTAGACTATTCTCCACAAGATATTAAAACTAGTAACTATAAATTTTGTAGGCTACAGCAAGCAAAAATCTGCAGTCTCGCACCTTACAACAACTTCAGACAACGAAGAACTATCAAACAATGTTACAAGAATGTGATGATACTTTACCTGTCAGGGAAAGCAGCAGAATTGAAGGGGCACATATGACTCACTTCTTTCAGATTTACGTTGCTGTAAAGCAATTTCTTGTTACTGCTGTAAATGACAGTTGGTCTATCAGAAGCAGCAAAAACATGGGTTGCATTCTTTGATGAGAAAGTGCAAAGTGCAATCGGTTGGGTCCCAAGAGACACCTTTTTCCTGTCTGTTAGCTCGCCATTACTTGTATTCAATACAAAATTCAAAAGATGTCCATCTCCAAGAGCACATAACAAGTAGCACATCTGAAATTGAAATAAAGTAAACAGTGTCATATGAGCTCCATCAGGAATGTTGTAAACTTCATCTCAGAAGCAATTAGTAAGTTCATTAACATATCCAATCTCTTCCATTTCAGATCCATAACTGTTTTATAAGGCAAAGTATCTGATAGCTTTCCTTGACTAATACTTTGACTTAAGAAATTACACAGATTAGGGTTTCTTTTACAGAGGACCACATTCATCTCAGAGTGAATCTTAATGTATACATTTTCAAAAGTTGACATTCCAAAAGAAACTCAGGGTGGTCAAAGGAATATATACATATATATATGCCATTTTCATATCTTGTATCTGGCAAAACAGCCTTATATCAAGAATCCTTATCGAGCCTTTATGCAAGAGAACTATGTGCTCTACAGGCGAATTTCACAAACCACTTGCTGTAAACATTCTCATAAAATATATTTATTCTCTTCAGAATGGCCAACTCAAGTAGATCCCACAATGTTCTCAGAAATGGTCCCATTGACAACCCCTGAAAAGAGAATATATGAAAAGCAAAAGACTTCCTGTTCATTTCAAACTATCAAGGGAAAATAAAATATCCAATAACCTACGGTGAACTCACGATGTTTTTTGAAGTGCTCCACGTTTATAACCCAAAAAGTACATATGAAAGCCAAATACTTCCTATTGGAATATAAAGGAAAATCAATATTCACCAGGCCAAAATTTCTCCACAAAAAACTCATACACAAAAGAGAGAATCAACATACACATAAAAGCTACATTAACATAATTAAGAATGAAGCCTACCCCTTCAAAAGAACACAGAAGAACAGACCGAGGAATTATCTCCCCTCCCAAATACTCCTTTGTAATAAGATTCAAGTCAGGAAGTGAAAAAATCCTAACACTGATATCCGTCCACATCCCCACTGCTGCAAGTTTACTATAATTTGGATTATCACCAACTGGATTAATGTCAAGGCATGAGATTTCGTACTCCAACTGGGTATTTTTAACTTCAGTCAACAATCCATCACCAATTTCTAGATAGACCAAATGGCCACCACCAGTAGCCAGTATAACCTGTCAAGGCAGATGTACAGAAACCTGAGGTAGCTGAATAAGAGCTCAAACAAAGTGAACACAGTGACGGGGATGCAAGAAAGCAGTGAGCTCCAGAATGCACGATACAAAGTTAATAAGTTTAACTTCTCAGACAACCATAGAAAAGATACCAGCAAAGTATAGAAAGCCAAATCAGAAGTTAACTATTTGTGGTATTGTGTTGGTAGTAACCTGAGGATTTGTGGAAAAAACAGCCCTTGAAGACAAACATTGACCAAAGTCCTATTTGACCATGCAGTCATACTAAAAATAAAGTTAAGAAAGTGGAATAACTGAATTTAAGTCTTGTGTGATTCCTTACAAATCAATCTGCCATCATTAGGAAACTTCAACAAACAATTCTTTTGCCAGGTAAAAGCATTTCACTTAATGGACAGTAAGAGATGTCCCCTGTATACATGTGATTTTAAGCATTTAGCCATTTGTTTTTCATTTCACCACAAAGTCTTGTTATTCAGCTGATAGTCTACTGTCTACAGCTTGCCATAATCAACCAACAAAAACAAAAAATAAAAACCAAAAAAAAAAAAGGTTTTATGTGTTCTAGCTCGTCAAACATATTATTTTAATTAACATACCTGAGTTGCATTAGCTGTGGCAACATTGACTGAATACCCTGCTGGGGCGAACCATTCATGTCGGAGCTCTCTAGAGGTAGAACTGACCAATCTCACTGAGTTTGAAGTAACCTACATGTTTCATTGGTAGTTGAAATGTAAGCCACGGCAATGAACTTAACGAATAGATGAAAGTAGATCAAAGCAGTTCCTAAAAGCATTCACCACAACAATTGGCAGAAGAAGTTAATGTTGCCACTCCAATTGCCAAGACAGAGAGAGAGAAAAATCCATCATTTAAAGAAACAGGGGCAAGCATGGCCTTCTTAACCATGAATAATCAGCTCTTTTTCGTAGTAATAAGAAGCTTAATCCCCAATTGTACTTCAATGAGTTTTTTCTGATCTCTCAACAATGATTAATGTGATTGCATCGCCCCTCTAAATTACCAGAAATCAAAATAATATTGCCTATTTTAGTGAAAGAAAGTTGGAAAAGGATTCCACTCATAGCCTTCATTTGCTTTGGCAGAATCCAAAGGACAAGTGTATGTGGGGAATCTTATGAGCAATATCAGAGGAATAGGCAGGAAAGTATAAGGATACCGCATCCAGTTTGTATGTCTAGGATTTGCCGGAAAGAATTCAAATCGAAAGTTTTTGAGAAGGGAATCTAATCAAAACCTAAACTCATTTTTTTTTCTTTTTTTTTTTTCTGAAAGTTGTATTGCAGGATAATTGCATATACTCTTAAAGGTTGTAGATTTTGAATGAATTTCAGAGATATTCAAAATTATACACATAGATTAACCTTCATATAGAGCCTGGTGAAGATTAATGTGCAGCCATTATTTTATTTCTTACTTTTCACCTAAAATAATAAGGCATTGCCTGCTAAGGGATGACAAAACACATTATTGTGAGACTCTAGACTCTTAAAGCAACAAAACATATAATCCATCCACATTCATTAGAAAACAACCACTGTGGCTGATCCCAAGCGCACAGCCACTTTGCAGGTAATCATGATAAAGCATTACAAACTCATCAAACTTAGATGGAAGTCAGAAGGCCAACGGAAGGATTTTGATCCTACAACAATCATACCTGCACCAGTTGATCATAAACAGCATCATGACAAAATAATGTCTGCACATTTGAACAAAAACCTTCTATCTCAGTTTCCTCCAACTCATCCTCGAGGTTCATCGCCAAAATACGCGTCTCACTAATAAAGCTTACAACCAAGAAAGTATCATATGGATCATCAGTAGCTGATCGTAATGACCACATCCCTTTGATTCCTTGAAGCTCTACAGACGCCTATGAATCACATGACATCAATTAAAATGAGGAAATAACAAGCACAGGGTATTTTCAGCAAGATGAAACTTATCAATATAGGACCTGCTCATTTATCCCAATTCCATTGCGAACAATGCGAAGAGAGCCATCTTTGTAGGCCCCTGAGCAAGTTACCACCTGACCTTGACCTTGTCTCTCCAAATCAACCACACAGAAGTCAGAAATTGACCCCAAATTGACATACCTTTCAAGAACTTCTACATAAGAACCTTTTGCATCCGGATGGAAATTCAGCTTTATGAGCTGGATTAATCATGAGATAGACGATCAAATCTATATGCAAATAAATATAAACAACCTGAAATAGATGTTCAGCAAATGAACAATAACTGCAGTTGCTTCATGTATTTACACAGGAAATAATATGCGACTGTGTAATAACATGCATTTGATATAAAGGTCCTCAGATAAAAAGAGAGATTTTCTTTCACAGAGTATTCCAGGTTAACAAATTTCTACTCACCGGCTCACTGTTATATTAAGTCAAATACATCCCAAAACAGTTTCAGCAAGATAAGAAAATTACCGATGAGACCGATGAGCAAACAAAAAACACGTGCATAGCATAACAAGATAATATGAGAATATTTCAAGAAAACAGCAAACCAGCCATCAACTCTATTGTCCTCAGGGTGATTAGATCAACAATAAAACTGATCAGGATTCATTTGTTCTGTAAAAATTTCAAAAAGCTGAAACCAGGACGGAGAAGTGTTATCTTCTATAAAAGCAGTCCCTTGGAGCAGATAAAAAGACTTGATTGAACAAAAGGTGAAAGGATCACATTTTTACTTAAGATGATGTGATTTTGTGGGAATAACATCCAACTTTACATTGTTGTTACATATAATTATAGGATACTTATGAATATAGTGAACAAAGGAGGACAAAGGTGAGAGAGGTACCGAAAGGCATGCACATGGACAAATTTTGTAACTCAGGGTACAAGAAAATACATTAAATTGCACATGAGCACTTACTATGCACACTCCTAACTGCATATCACAAGAACAGGAAAAAGAAATAGATTGTTCCTAGAAAGATAAGCTAGCTACATTGAGAAGATTAGTAAAGGAGATATAGTCTACAAACCTGTGAATCTCCCCAACTTGAGCCAACAAAAACAACACCATTATCAAGATATGAAATTGACGATGCAATAGATGTTTCCCCCAAGAGCTCAATTTTGAGTCCTGTAACTCTTAAGATCACGAATGCAAAAACATTTAGGCATGGCAAACAGTTCGCACTCAAGCCAACCTCTTAGAAACCAAAGTGAAATATACTTCAATGAAACAATGGAATAGAAGATAGCAAACTCACCTCTCCCTTTCATGGATTATGACAAGTAGGTGCAGAAGACCATCATGATCCCCTAGTAAGTAGCGAGAACCATCAGGATCAACCCTACCATAAGCTTTTATGAAACACTAAAGACATAAACATGAATGAGGTCAGGTATTGTGATAAAATGAGTTGCCATAGAGTAAAAGCAGAAGATGTAACCCACAGGTCTAATTGGGATTGCTTTGAAAGCTGAGGCACTGCAATACACAATAGTTGCTTCGCCAATAATTAGGACACCACAGAGCGGAGGTGGCACTGGGATTAACAATGTTGTCCCATTATCAAGATTGTTTTGAGACCATGGGCCCTCAACAAAATCTTTATCCTTCAAAGAGACCTCATACGTTTTCACATGACGAGCTTCCTTGTTATCCTGTTAATCAAAGCAGTGGTGATGTGAGAAGTCAGAAGCCAAGAATAAATTCTGAAAAATGACAAATGCCCAACAGAAACAATATCCACAAAAGTATGCATTTGTTTTGTCAACAAGGCTTTATGTACTCATTTCAGAGACATTATACTTCGGAAAGAGAATCGCATATGGTCTAGATCACAGTGTTGATATAATTGATGAATGCATTACTAGGACTCATCCCAAACACCCACATGTGCAACATAGCTCAAAAGGGAAGTCCTTCAAAAAAAATCATCAGCATGTACAAAATATAGAATAATGCATTCATTTCTCCAACCGAAGCTTGAAGAAAATCAATTGATGACTGGCCTAAAGTAACATTTATCTGGTTTAGCAAATAAACTCCCTCCATATATGGCAAGAAGACAGCCAACACACAAATGTTTTTAGAAAATAGGTGCAAAAGTAAATCGAAACCTGGTAAAGTACAACAATGGTTGGCCTTGGGCAGCCATACAAAAACTTGATATCGACAACATTTAGCTCCTCAAGCCTGAAAAAAAGGCAATGGGTTACAATATAAAGTTGAAAGAACATTAGAACCAGTCCATCTCAGATTGACAAGATAAATATCACATAATCCCGACATTCTGCGCAGTATAAACTTCTAATTCTATTTAGTATCTTATATAGTTACAAATGATACTTCTATGTATAAATGCAGGTCAGAGTTCATCTTCTAATTTTATTTAGTATCTCATATAGTTACAACGAATACTTCTATGTATAAATGCAGGTCAAAATTTCATCTCCGTGCCAAGTGCCACTTGATTTCGCAACAAACGAGAATATTACATTGTCAAAAAGCCAATAGGACTAATAAGATGCAACATGGTCCGACATCCAATTTACCGAGATAGTGAGAGATCAAGCTAAGAAACAAAACGGATGTTTAATCGGGCAAATGGCCAATATTGACAAATATAATCCTATGTGATTCAACATAGATGCAGGGACTCCATCTTCTTTCCATAGTTGGCATAAAGACACGAGGACTTCCTGCAGCAAATAAGCATCAGCCATGCAAAGGCAGGCACTTCAAGTTAAATACAAACAAGAAATAAGGAGTTACCAAGCTATACATCATGTAAAAACGCAATATAAACCACAACATCAGACATTTTTCAGGAATAAGAAGGCTTAAACTACTCCTGGTACAGAACTACAGTTTGCTACGGGGAAACAATCACCTAATATTGAATGCTTCCTTGAGCTGCCCTTTGTTGTCAAATGGAATGACCTATAAGACAAACAAAAAATGCTCATAATATACTGGGAAAGAAATATGTGAAACTGTTCAATTTAGACTCTCAAAAAGAAACAGAAAGAGAAATTGCTGACACTGGAGTGGTATTAGGACCGATACCTTGAATAATCCGTCGTATAGATGAAGTCCAATCAATCTGCAATCTGGATCAATTATGCCACTCTACAATGAAAGACATCCAAAAAGGAATAAAACAGCTAGATTTTCTTAATTAAACAAATTCGAGCTAACATCCTAACATGAATATTTCCAAATAACTCAGTTACCTGTCCGTGTTCTGTGGGACGACCTATTCGATCTGAAACATCCCCCATTGCCCTAATTTAATGGTGGATGCCACCACAATACAAAGGAGATTACTTTTAGTAATAATTAATGGGGACTCGGAAATGGCATCAACACCAACAACCACGACTGTATTTTAATCCTAGAAGGAAAGATTAGCCTGAGGTCTCATTTTGATGCTCAAAAAAGATTATTTGAGGCAAGCTCGTTGGTATGGAGGAGACTCGATATGGTAATCAAACTATTTGGACATTCAAATCATCCACAGTATATTGCAAAGAAGGCAACCACTGACTCATGAAATTGAGATATATATATATATATATATATATATATTAGAGGAATACTCAAGAACAGAGAGTATCAACCTATGAGCACATTGTGACAGATCCATGTTTGAGGAAATATTCAAAAACAGAGTGTAAACCTACAAGCAGACAAGAATTAAACGAAATGATTGGAAGTTTGAAAGATAGCTGCCAGACCTCGTAATGAGCTCAGCAGCCTCAGGATCCCATTGCAGAACACAGAACTTATATCTTTCTGTAGCTATGAACAGAAGATCTTGAGTTTCTCCCTGTCCAGTTGATCAGAAAGTAAGATTGCTGTCCTTAAATTTTTGAAGTACACAAGGACAAAACAAATCAGACTATAAATTCTTAATCAGATAGATTGTCAACAAATAAAAGTTTCAAATAACCAATTTTTGTACTCACATGTGGGCGGAAAAGCTCAAGCGTGGCAATTCTCCCATATATTGGGACATCCAACATAGCCTGCAAAATACCAGAGTTTATTTAACTTATGATTTTACCAAACATCCATCATAAGACAGTTCTATGTGAAGTTAAGCTATAATGACCCAGAGAACTAGCACAAGAAATAGCCTAAGCATGAGCTCCCACCCCTCCCCCTCCCCCAAGAACTTTATCTGCAGAATTTCCAATTGTCCACCTCATAAGTAAACCAGCCTTTGCAACTATCCCCATTCTCAAACCTCCATAGACTTACCTACTGCTCTCACTTACAATCTTGCTATCAGTGCACCACCATAGGGAAGCTGTCAGTCTGTTGAAGAGTCGCACATATCTTCCCTTAATTTCTAATCCATCTTCCTAATCTCTTCATTCATATTGTGCACCCACTATATGTTAGTGTCCAAATAGGCAGCGGATAAGAATCTTACACCAGACGGAGAAACTACATTCTAGCCATAATGCCTTTCCCATACCAGGAGACTGAGTTATGTCAATGAAGTTCATAGTGTGCTGCAAAGACGATTTACCCTGCCCACACAAATATTTGCTCTTTTCATAATCTAAGGTCATAATTCCTGCATACAGATTGTGCTTAGCGTTTATATCTCAAACTTTTGTAAGCAAATCCTTTCTTTAGCCATACTTCCTCATAACAATCCAGGAAAAAGGGTTGCTTGTGTGAAGAATTTAGAGTAGAAACCGAAATATAAGTCCAGATAACATAAAGTTCCACGGAGTCTTTACCTTTTTATTTTACACATACACACACACACACACATATATATAAACCTTCAGTTTTTAGTAGCTGTTCTTGCACGAATTAAAACAGGCGGCGTTAACTAATTCCAAAGTAATCTTATGCAACTAAACTTGTACCTGTAAACCTTGGGAGGTGAGTAAATGAATCTCTATTCGGGTGCATTTCCTGAAAAAGAATTCCAACCACATAACAGTTGAAATGCGTTTCAAATGCAGAGATCAGAGAATGAATTAAAAAATAAAATTTTAAATTTTAAAAAAAACATATAGTAAATGAGAAAAATGTTGAGTTCCACTAGAACAGCATGAATACATCAGAGACAAAAACTTAATCCTAAAACAATTCCAATTCTCTATGATCTTTACAAACAAATAATTTTGCTTTTCACGGCGTCAGAAACACCATTAATTTCTGAACTGCTACCGAACTCAGAACAATAACGAAATTACAGAAACGAAGCAGAACGCGAAACTTCATACAGCGACAAAATTCCAAAAGATAAATGCGGATAGTACACAGAAAAAAAAATGCGCGTTGTACTCTGTGTGTGTGTGTGAGTGCGTGCGTACGCGTGTGTGTGTGTGTGTGTGTGTGAGAGAGAGAGAGAGAGAGAGAGAGAAAGGGAGGAGTAACGTGGACTTACGCAACGATGAGATTGACCTCCTGAGGAGCGGTGAAATTGCCGACGCAGGAATGAGTAACGTTCGTCGGCTTATGAGCCGTCACCACATAATTCCATATACTCATCTCTATCCACTGTGTCTGTGTGGCTCTTCGTCTTTCAGAAAAACCCTAGACCCACTGTGTGTTGTGTGAGTGTGTATTGGCTACAGTGGAGGTTTCAGGCTAAACCGGTAGAAGCAGAGAAAAGAAGTAGCACTGGCAAATTTATGCGGTGGCGAGCAAAACGGCGTCGTCCCGTTCAACCGGGTTGGGTGAAGGAGACACACGTAAGGGCAAAACAGGAATTTCAAGTGGTTAAGGAGAATACGACGTCGTATGGGAGATTATTATATGGGCTGGGCCCGTAAAAAATTGTCTTGGGCTAAGTAAATTGGGCTTCATTATTTGCAATTTGCACCCACCTCCCCTGAAATTTTGATTATTTCTCAAGGACCCCCCCTTTTTTGTGGTTTAGCATTATTCAATGTAAGATTCTCAAAAGATATATTTTTTTTTTTTAATGAATAAATGTGTGATTTTCTAAATAAAAATATGAAAAACACGATAAAGCAAATACAGAATTTTCGAACTCTCTTCAATTGTAGAGAGAAATGATAATAATTAATATCAATAAGAACTATATCGTATAAGGATAAATGGCATATCATATCATGGTGATAATTACTAAATAACCAAAAAATATTAACTATCATACATGTAAATTAACAAACTAACAATAAATATTAACTCTCGTACGATTTGTTATGCTAAGATGGCTATATAGTTAAACTTTTATTTTGTTATGAAAATTAGGTATATGTAAAATTATGAACCTAGTCAAACTACGAGCATTTTGATTGTTTTTATATTAAAAATAATCCACATTCTGCAAATAATTTTTTTGTACGACAGGCGAGGACCAGCAGGCCCGTTCTACCCGCATAATAGTTTAAATTTTGGGTAATTACGTCTACGTCTCTTGAGTTATGTTACAATGACAAATTAGTTCATCTTCTTTTAAACATTAATAAAAATATCCAAAGTATAAAGTTTATGCAGACATGGTAATCAATTCAACCACAAAAAAAAAAGAAGATGCGTGTCGTTGAGTATAACAAAAGTTCTTAATCAATTTTGTTATTCCACCAATTTTCGCAGAGTAATTTCACTTATAATCACCACCGAATATCACAATTTATAATTCAATGACGCCACTAATTTCTTTTTTCTTAAATTGATTTTACACATAGTTTATACATATTGGACTTATTAAAATCATATGAATCTCATCTCAAAAACTCCACCGAAAATAACAGAAATACAACTTTCAATTATATATCACATTGATAAATACTAAATTTTGTTAAATCAATACATACCTCTACCACAAAGACTAATTTGTGATTACACTACATCTCAATGAATGTAAATGTAATTTGCCATTAATTCTTTTACATAGTTTATTACTTTATATTATACAATGTTGTTCACCTCTCTTGAATTATGTGTGCTTTCCATTTCATATCATTTATTTTTCCTTTTTTTACATATACTTTCCTTGTGCTAATTTTGTTATTGTTTCTTAATTAAATACCAAAGCGAACCTTAAAAAAAAAAAGATTGATCTATCATCAACTAATTTAACTGCAATAAAAAGATAACAAACGTATTATCGTTTGACTAATGTAAAACCAAACACACACACACACACAAAAACACAAAATTTTGTACAAATATAGCACCAATTAAAAAGACATAAAATAAAATAAAATAAAATTGCTTCACAAAATGAGGAATGTTTATTGACATAAAAACATTTTAGATAACACCAATATTTTTTAGGCCAAGTACAACCCCGACTCCAATAATATGACCCATCACTCCACATGCCAATGTAAAACCGGCGGGGTCACCGGTCTGCAAGCCCGAGTCACTTGCTTCGAGCTTCAGACCGGCAGTAGCCTTCCGGTTCGCAGATGGTGCCAACCTGAACCGGCCCGCAAACATCATGAGACTTGTGGATGTCACCATTATCTACACAATTAAAATTTTTGAATTAGGACAAAATAAAATAAATTTAAAATTAAGATTGTATATGTGTTTTGTGGTATGTATATTAATATTATTACCAAATTTGTGGGTGAGCCGATGAAGTCGCAACGAGCTCCTAGAGCTCCCAGCCCTCTTCGTTTCATGGGTTGAATAGCAGCCTACAAAATGATAAACATTAGTTTAATTAAATTTTTTGTTCGAGTCTTTGGCCTAATGGACATGTATCCCATTTTAGAGACGTATAGAGTATAAGGATTAGGGTTTGAATCATAATAGATGTGCTCACGTAGGTTGCCATTTCACATCAAAATAAATAAATAATTTTTTGACACGTATGGTTTGAAAAATGGGAAATTATAACTTTGTTCAATTTGTCAATCATCTTAGCCTACATTTGTTGTTAGTTAGCGCATACTTTCAAAAAGAATGATAAATTATTATATAGTGCAATATAATCGTCGTATTGTATAATTTTGCCCTTTGCATTTGAAAATTATAGGCAAAATCCATTTTCCAATTACCCACAACAAATCTTAATTGGTGCTCACTATTTAAAAAAAATGATAAATTAAATTCCCCACAAGGGAAAAGTTCTTCGTTAGATATCATTGGCCTTGAAAAACAAGTAGTCTATATGAGCCAAGAGAAAACTGTATAGCTTCAAATGAATTTCCATGAAATGGATCGCTTCAAATGAATTTCCGCGAAATGGAGTTCATCACGTGGTGATTGAAACGACACTTATCTTCAGGAGGGAGGCAAAAATTTTGATTTGGAATGACGAGATTAATTTTTTTTGAAACACTCAAGTTATGTGATCTAAGGGGGTGTGGGGGGAGGGGGGTGGATTTAAATTTTAAAAACAATACATATAAATTTTAATTCCCTATAAATTTTAGTGGTGGCGATCGTCCCCTTTAGTCCCTCAGCTCCGTGCCCGCTTATCTTCTTATTGTTGCATATTTTAGAGTGAACGATCGACCACGCACTTATCACTTAATTGATTGGATACGTCCAAACTCGACTATGCTATAATTATTCTATATACTAAGTGCAAAATAAAGAAAGAAAAAGGTATCTAACTTTCATGCAGTACAAAAGGACATTGATCTTTAAACCACTTATATTTCATGTATTTAGATATGAGAAAGTAACCAAGCCTTTGATCGGAGAAACTGATGCAATCTGTGGCTTCAAACCATTGAACTGTGGGAGAGAAGTCATCACAACACTAGCCATTTTTTTCTCTCTTCTTTTTTTTTTTTTTTCCCTAGTGATTATATAATTAAAAGTTTTCAAGAATAAGTGAGTAAAGCAGAGATGTGGCCTCAAGAGTACAAGATTCGGATGGCACTTAGATACTTGTTGCAGACGTGGCAGGCTCGTATTGGGTTGTCCCAATTAGATGAGATTTGATGTGTGACAAACTTTGGTGTAGATTTATCAAAATTGTTATGATCAAAGGTGTCAGCTGTGAAAGCCCGCAACTGTAGCGGGCCGGGACGCTTGATGTGGGCCTTTACCTGGGCTGGCTTTGAAGTGGGAATGGAGGGCCCAACTCGGCCCATGAACCCATCTACTATGGGTTGGGATGGGATGGGCTTGGTGGCCTTGCTTTTTATTTTTTTTCAAAAAAAATATATATATTATTTTCAATTTTTTTTAACATAGTTATTTATATTATATATCTTTTATTTTATTTTCATTTTTTTAGTTTTATCAAGTTGATTCAACATTCATGTTTATTTCACTTAACTAGTTGCTTATGAAAATAAAAGTATTATATAAAGAATTAATATATTTATTAACAATTTATTAAGAATAAGAAGATAAATCAATGAATTTGGGTCAATAAAATGATTCTAAACATTAATTGTTCAAATTGTTGGTAAGGCCTAAATTAAAATTTTAACCAAAATACTTGTTACAAACCTAAATTATACTATATATATATATATATATATCAGCGGGGCTCGGGTTGGGCCCGATCTGGGCCTGGACCGAACTGAGATTGCAACAACAAACCCAAGTCTGCCCATGTAAACACCAATAAACCGGCCCAGACAGCCTCATGTAGTTCATGGGCTGGATCTGGGCCGAGCTAGTAGGTCGGCCCGGCCCACTAACACCTTTAGTTTATGATATGTAAGAGTACTCCAAATGATTTTAGGCCCACTTTTACTACTCAACTTTAAAAAAAAAAAATCTACAACTTCAACTTTTTTAAAAGTACAAGTGTTTGCAAACACTCCTAAATAATAATCAAATGGTAATTTATAAATAAAGTTATTTTTTTTTAAGTATAAATATATTGTAAAAATTATGTCTTAAACAAGTATCAAAGATTTTAGGGCCGACCCATGATGTCCAATACATTTAACATATATAATGTCAAATTTAATATATGTATATATTTATATATATAGGTAATATATATATATATATTATAAATTTATTGTGACACTTTATAAAAATAGTCTAATAACTATGCTAAATTTTGAACCAAATGTATTTGCATAGCATATCTAAACATCAAAATAGTGAGGACACTGTTGGCTAATGTCTTAAACTTATAAACAATTACAATACTCTATAGTAAATTTTATGGCGTCTCAAATCTCAATATGTAATTTTTTTGAGTTCTAAGTTATAAATAATCATAATTTTAAACATGAGATGTTAATCAAGATAAATATATATATATATATATTATATTCCAAAGATATTAGGTAATGTAAACTTGAGTTAAATTATTCATGCACATTTTGCTTGGAATCAAAAGTTAAAAATTAAATAAATAACAAACAATAGACCAAAGGCATAGCATTTGCTGAAATCTTTCCAAGAACCGGGTGTATGCACCATACGATCTAAATTCACCCACCTGCTATGTATTAAATTTTTTATAAAATACATATAACACGTGACTAAATTTAGATCGTAGGGTGCTTAGTGGGGCCATACACCCATTCCATATAAGAATTTTCCAATACTAAGCTAGTTTATTGGTATAACAAAGAATTATTAAATATATATGACACAACTGTTTGCTTTGTTTCCGTGTCTCCATGGCATTAAGGCATCAAAAATAAAATAATTGTTCATTTTATCCTTAGATTCTGTACAATATCTTACTGATTTCAGCAAATGTTCCGGCTTTGGTCTATTGTTTGTTATTTTTAATTTTTAACTTTTGATTCCAAGCAAAATGTGCGTGGATAATTTAAGTCAACTTTACATTACCTAATATCTTTGGAATATATATATATATATATATATATATATATCCAATTATTGGATTCCTCACATATTTTTTTCCCTATGTTTGGGTTCTTCCTTATTTGGAGATTACTCTCTCTCTCTCTCTCTATATATATATATATATACATATATATATATACTAGCAATTTCGACACACTTGAGGTGTGAGTAAATAAAAAATATATAATTTAATTACATTCTTAAATTTGATTAGTACAAAAATATAGTTATTTATTATTATTTTAATATAAATATCATTTAAAACTATTTGTAGTATGTTTATTAATTAAATTAATGATAAGAGAAAAATTAAATGAAATAGTTTAAAATAAGATAAAATTCAGAAAAAAAATGTAAAGAAATAACAAAAAATATTGAAGAGTGTAATAAAAGATGATAAAAAATGAAAGAGAGTGAGAGAGAGAGAGAGAGTCGAAAAAAAAATGATAAACTAAAAATATTGAGATACCAAATATAATTCTTAAGTAATATTTTATATATATATATATATATTTATATATATAGTAATCAACCCCAAATCTCGTGTGTCGCAAATATTATTATATATTTGTTGATAAGTTACTTGTAATTACGTTAATTAGTGTTTGTCGATGTGACAACATATATTGTCCGTTTGTCTCCCTATCAAAACAGCGAGAACATTGCTATTGTGTTTGTGATTCTAAATAAGCAATAGATAGATTCTCATCTTTAAATATCTTGGTAGATGTTTGATGATTTTTACTTATCATTTAATTTATTATTTATTTTGACGAAGGATATATATATATACATATAACATTTTCTATTTAATAATACTGAATTGGGTTACAATCAATCTAAAGGAATCTAATATTTGTTCACTTTCACTAGAGGTTTGGGATTCAAAAAATTTGATCACCAAGAATTGCATCATTATATTTCATGTAATAATATGATCTACACCAAGTACTAGGAATTTAGTTTCATATATAGGAGAAGCTGGGAAACTTACGTGTATACTTATTTGAGATATAGTGTAGTTACAAATTAATTTATTTTGTTTTAAAAATTGCAAATACTCAATCGAAATTTAGAAACAACTTCTTGTAAGCATTAATAGAGATGTAAAAAATATAACTTTCGTGCAGCCATAATAGTCCGCCCAACCATCAACAAATGCGTCTTGTCGAGCTTGATAAATTCCTCAATCAATTTTGTTATTTTACTAGCATTCGCGAAATAATTTCACTTTATATCTCCACAATCATCGAGCAGGATCATCTATAATCGATACCAGTACTACTCTCTCTCTTATGAAATTGACTTCATATATAATTTATACATCTTACACTTATCAAAACCACAAGAATCACATTTCAAAACCCTACAAAAAACACCAGAAACACAATTTGCAATTACGTCCCACCGTAGTGAGTGATGAATTTTATTGAATTGATACATACCTCATAGGGGTATTAGTAATTTTTAAAATCATACGAACCAATTTGTAATCACATTATACAATGGGTTGCAAACGTAATTTATCCTATAAAACAAAATAAAAAAAAACCATGTAATAGGAATCTAGTAAAATACAATGTTTTTCATGATATGCCATATCTTAATGACAATGTGGATGATCTAACTAGTGTTTAGCGTCAAGATTTGGGTCTATAATGGCAGTTGATTAAGAAACAAACTGATCTTATGAAAGAACAAAGAGAGACATAAGAATATCATGCAGAATCTAGAAAAGAAGCTACGGATCCCACAAAATCTCCATGCTAACTAAGATTAATTAGTAAATAGCAACCTTTAATCTCCTTGCCTAGCCTACGTGCACCAATTATAAACAACATGTTGCTTATGAATTTATTATTATTTTTTTATTTTTTTGAAATATATGTTTGCTCACAATTTATTTTGTTATAGTTGATTAATCAAGTTGCCTATACAAAATGTCTTGATATGTGCAAACATTTTGTAGGCAATATCTCAACGAAATGTACCAAAACTTCTTATTCGATTTAAAATATATATTTCTGACACTATAAAGTATCATATTGCCTATTGATGCACTCAATTGCGTGGCATTTGACTAGCGCCCTAGATTCAGTAGTATTACAATATAAGCTTACAATGACATTTTATAATGTGTATATATATATATATATATATATATATAGAGAGAGAGAGAGAGAGAGAGAGATCTATTAGTTGACTACTAATAACCACCATTGGTGAGAGTCAAATTCATAATCTCGTGGTTATGTGGCCTTCTCCTTACTCATGGATCAAGGGCTTTTCGATTACATTTTATAGTATGATTGGTATGCAGGAAAGGATTTAGGCGTGAATGGAATGGAATAAAGAAGGCAAATGAATGATATTGATATATCATTTCCATGCTTTGTATGCTCAAAGAATAAAGAAGGGATTGATTTAATTTAATACATGCCTTTGATATTTTTGGTAATTTATAAGTAGTAATGAATCAAAGGCATATGAATAAATCAAGTTTATGATTCAAATGATTTATATATAAAAAATATTTTAAAATTTTAATTTAAATAATATAAATGTATATATTATACATTTTTTTATATATAGATATATTAATGTTTATACATAATATATATATATATATATATTATATTTCATGTACTCATTATAAAGTTTGCACATGTGTCAATGGTTTTATATTCTTATATGTAATTATACATGCGTTTGATAGAACATATATCACCTAAAGTAATTTTAATATACAGTTTCATTATGAATATCAAATATATCAGTATATTATATTATCATATATGTGTATATATGAATATATGTTAGCATATGCTAATATATGATACATTTTAAAATGAAATAGTAGATATAAATTATAAATATATATGATTTGCGTATATATATAGAGATTTTATATAATAAATATGATTTAATATATATTTAATGCATTTAGTAATATTTAATCAGAGTAAATACAAACTTTATAAATTATGATAAATTTAATAAGTATTGTGCTAATAATATGAAAAAATAGTTCATTGTCAATTTGTTTGGAATAGCTAAAACCATGCAAAATTGAAGGAATCACTAAACCCATATATATGGGAATAGTAATTCCCATGCGAATGAGTATTCCTACTTCTAAATTATACAAATCATGTCATTAAGAATGGACGTGGAAATGCATATTCCATTCCCACTCTATTCCATACCAATCATACTATTTTAATATACGTTGTTCTGATGGTTTTGTACAACTCAAATTACATAAACATGATGTGTGTGTATGTATGTATGTGTGTGTGTATATATATATATATATATTTGACATGCCACTTTATTGGTGGGGATATGAAATATTATGTCCCACACAAATAAATCAAATTGATAAAGCTTAGTACCATCGCTTCACTATTGAAGATTCCATACATAATTTTGTGTATGATTTTTAAATTGGAGCCCTATGATATGTTTAATAATTCATGTGGTATAATAGTAACAAGTCTTTTCTTCCTTTGGGAATGAAAAAATTTGGCATCAACCTTACAAACAAACAAACAAGAATCTTAAATGTGGGTGTTGGCCTCTCTTTATAGTGGAATTTTCAGACATCATAAATAGTTACAAAATTAATCTCACTTTTTTGGTTGCCTTTTCCCAGGCCATTTATTGGCTTCCATTATCATCATTGGACCCTCTTGATCATCACTTTCTACGATATATCTAAGTTTCAATTTTTGTAAATTATTATATGAATCGAGTGTTTCTCTCTCTCTCTCTCTCTATATATATATATATATGTGTGTGTGCCGAACAATTCTGATTCATTTCACATTTATATATTTTATTTGATAAAAAATATTTAAATACATAATGTGGTTATATAGTAGCTGTTTAGTACACATAGAACTCAAAACCCGACATAAAAAAAAAATTCCATAACTTTCTATCATACTTAATATAATTTTACGAGGTCAAGAGATAAATAAGAAGAATGGTAGGGCACCTTTAAAATATATAAAATTATGTATTTATACACCTATATTGATATGTATACTTATAAAAGTAAGTCGGTGATAAATAAAAGCTTATCAAGGGATATTGTTAAAAATTTCATTACTTATATATAATAAATGGACAAACATTATTGTTTTTTCACAAAAATAATTTTCACTGGGTCAATTATAATATTAATACTTGTAATTAAATTTTTACTATCGAGTATCGACAATCAAAGGCACCTATATATTGATAATTTAGTGACAGTGGAGATTGTTATTGCAAAGTTCTTGTAATATTATCACTGTTAATTAAGATATCATCAATGACAATCGTGATAGTTGAAACATTATTCATACTTCCACCAAGATATGTTTTTATTCAATAAATGTTATTAATGAAAATATTCACACCCTTAATTTTTATTTTTATTTTTTTATTATTATTAAGACATAGCAGTTTTCATTATAATTATTGTGTAATATATTTGTCTTAGTCATTTTCTAAAGTTATACTTTTTGGTTTTTTTTTTTTTTTTTTTGCACAAAACTAAATAAACAAATTCAAAAGAAATTTGGGATCGTATATGTTTGTTGCATTCAAAAGCAATGGACCCTCATGAGATGGTCCCTTGTTAGTTCAAGTCCAACTGTAGAACACTCTTTTGCTCCCAATCTTGATGGCATGCCATGCACGCTTTTCTATTCCTTTGGGTCAAGTGGCTTTTTCATGTTAGTAGTCCTTTAAGAATATTGGCTTTTTTTTCCTTTATTATTTTGGCTTCATTCATAATGAAAAATATTCCCCTTAATTTAATTACTTTTTAATATATATATATATACACACACATTAATGAATCAATTAGCGGCAAATGTAATTTCACTATGGTTGCGTTTGGTAGCAATATAAGATTGTGTTTGATAATGAAACAATTGGATACATACGTTATAAATCGATTATAAATATATTGCATAAATCTGTTCGGAGACAAATAATATTGTGATTACAAGTACATTAAGGAAAGCCCTTAAATTTGCACCACATCATATAAATTTAAAGGTAATACAATAAATAAAAACGCATGTTAGCTCAACTCAAATCAACTGGATTACACATTCCATCCCAATTGTGGAATGGACTATCCCATAAATTGATGGATAAAACATCGGAATTGGGCTTTATAAAGGGTAAATGATTATTCAACGAAACAGAATTATGGGCGGGGTTCTGATACATTCCCACTCATAAACTCATACCAAAAGCTAATATATATGAATTAGTAAGTTTTATAGCTCTAATTATTTGATTCAATTAATCCACTTCAATTTAATTTCTGCTGATATGAACACGAAAATTAGGTTCAACGAGGCTCTTATCTACTTTTTTTTTTTTTTTTTTTTTCCCTTCTCAATAGGTAGGTAACATATCAATGTCACTTTAATTTTTGTTTCTTTTTAATTCTTGTCATGATCTCAAACTTTCAAGGTAGTAAAATAATTCTATCCAAATATAACTAAACAAAACTAGTGATTTTAGGCTTTTGAGATAGCCAATTACTTCATATCCAGACACTAAGCCAAAATAATTAATCTCGAGGATTCTTTGCCCTAATGACGAGAGAAATGCCCAAATTATGAAGTAATTAAATAGTAATTTACATGATGGTGCATATAGTAATTCCATCTTATCTAATAATTAATTATAAGTGATATAAAATTTTTAACTTAATTTTAAATATTAGAATAAGCGACCAAATTAAATCTCCATTTCCTTATAAATTTACGTTCCTAAAGGCGGGACAAAACTTTTTTTATAAAATATTAAAAATATTTTTATGATTTTTTTAGAGGGGTTGGTGTTGCAAATTTATGGCCCGTTTGAATGAGTTTAAAAAAGAAGTGCTTCAACGGTGCTTTTTAAATTAGATGTTTTTTTTAAATCAAGCAATTTTGCGTTAAGATGCAATAGTAAAAAATACTTTTATTTGAATTTACTATGAGTAGCTATTGAAAAAAAACTTATTTTGGGCTTTTTTTTTTTTTGCTTCTATTTTTTTTTAAAGTTCATCAAAACATTATTTTTTTTATTTTGAAGTGCTTTTTTTATCAAAAAAAAAAAAAAGTATTTCTCCTTTAAAAAAAAATCCATCAAAACAGGCTCTTAACGTCTTGAAGAGAGTACATGTACATTTTAGCTTGGGATGATGCGACGGCACCTTCCATGACTCGACTCCATCCTACCTCATAAATGAAGTTATTATTTGTTGTACCTTTCACGACCCGTCTCCATCCCTACTTATAATTGAAGTAATAATTCGTACTTAATTTTATATTTTGACGTAACTTATTGAGTGAACTCGACTCTTCCTCAAGAGAGAGAGAGAGAGAGAGAGGATTTCGTCGTAGCAAGAACAATAGCTTACCCTCTGCCAATCAAATAGAAATTCAAGATGAGATAACAAATTAGAGGGAAGTTAGCTTCTATCCAATTACGTATATACCCAATTAATGTATACATCATTGAATTAAATATGATAATGTTATAATTTTATCCTTTGATTGTGTGTGTGTGTGAAAAGAATGTACTTTGTGGAAAAAAAGCCGTGTTGTATGAGTTGGAACATTATTGGTATCGAGCGTCGATAGACAATATGCAGAATGTCATGTAAAAATCAAATCAAAGAAGGGGAACAGTGACGTTAAACATCAACGGCTTTGGGGCCTAAATGTCGCACCACATGAAATTTTGTCTAATATTTTTTTTTATAATAATTGCGTCAATTGAATTGTGGCTAGAAATTGGCCAACATGATCTCACAAGCTCCAAGATGTGGATTTTAATTATTTTTGTACGAGAATTTTACAATTTAAAAATATAAATTATTTGATTCATTTTATATTTTTATTACATGCGTGTAAATTAGGTTTAAGTAACTCATATAAATTGAATATTATAAAATATTTCAATATAAGGAAAATGATATTTTCTCTAACGAGAAATTTGTGTCATAAAAATTCTGTCGCAAATAGGAGACATTTTGTGATAATTATGTCATGGAGTTCTATTCAAACAAAATTAATGTACCGATTAATGACAAAATATTTATTATTAATGATGAATTGCGACGGATAAAATCCAACAAAAACTTGTTTTCTAATGACCTTTTATTGAATTCTTGATTGATTGGTCTGTTAGTGAATGAGATGTGTTTCATAGTGTTTTTCCATTTTAAACTACTAAATTTTAAATGGTATATAAATGAAACAATGACAGAAATATATCTACAAAATCAGATAGGGATGGCAACCAAACTCGGGACCTGCCCCGTCGGGGAATTTCTAGACTAGGGCTCGGACCCACCGGGTTCAAGTTGGATCCGGTAGACTCAGTTTATATTTTTCAAATAATGAAATTATGTTTTTTTTAAATTGATATTATTACAACTTTCTAAACATGAAAAAAATAATAGTATTACCAAAACCCTAATTATTTACAAATTTCTATGAACAATTTTAATTTTGAAAAATCAAACATCATTATTACATATTTAGTTGCACATATTTTGAAATCAAAACTTAATTATTAGTGTTATATAATTATTTTTATATACAAGAATATCATATTTAATTTTTTTTATGTAATTGTTTATATAATATACATTTTTACATATGAAGTATAGATGTATACCATACAAATTTACATAAAATAAAAAATAAAAAATATATATATAATACTAACGAGATGGGTTCGGATTTTAAAATGAAAACCTAAGACCCGCCTCAGGCCCGATTAGGAATTTGAAAACCCGCCCCATGTGCAACTCGGACCCATTGCCATCCCTAGAATCACTTGCGTTTGAGATTTTTAGAGCCTAGCTCGATTATTAATTTTGGAGTACTACTATATCACATTACCTTTTGACATAATAATTTAAATACCAACATAATGAAAAAAAGAGTAGAACAAACATGTAAATTAACATTATAATTCAAGCTTTCTCTTCAATTTTAAATATTTTCTCATAAGAATTTGATTTTTATCTCTAAATATTGAAATTTTAGGCTAGTAGCAATGAACTCTTATAAGTTCGGCTCATTAGATGCTATCAAATTCGGTATTATCCAACTTGTATTTTTAAGAGAGTGTTTGGCTAAATTTATTTTAAATAACTTATAAGATAGTTTTTGAGTTTATAAGCTCCTACATCTTGTTTTAAAAATAAGCTCATAAAGCGTTTGGATAAAATAAGATCCTTTAGTTTATAAGATATTTTTTGAACTTATAAATCATGACTTCGTTTGCTCAAAATTAGAACTTATATGTTGTTTTAAGTGTAATGATGATTGAAAAAAATAAAGAAAAATTAATTCATTGTAAATAAATATTTTTTGAGATTGTAGAAATATAATATTTTAAAAAATAAATATATTTATGTTATTTTATCTTTTAACATTAAACAACTTATATGCTATTTGAAAAAAAATTAGGAGAGCTTACTGTTTTTGAAATGTGTAAGCTCCTGGCAACTTATTTTTTTAATTTATAAACTTTCAAACCGTTTATAAAAGTATTTTAGGAGCTTATAAGATCAATCAAACACTTTATAAATAGTTGGATTGAATATAATAATTTAATAATTTCATTTATTATTATTTTTTGATAATTAATAATTTCATTTATTTAACATCTTTTCACGTGTTATATTTAAATTCAACAATTAAAAATACCTATTTGCCGATTCTTATAAGTTCAACATTTCTCCAAATAATTTGTTTCATCAAAGATGAATCTCTCTCTCTCTCTCTCTCTCTCTATATATATATATATATATATATATATATATAAAACAAGAAATAATTGGAGTGACAAAAATCTGCAATATGATTACACCACCTGCAATTCCTGGGCCAGACTTTTTTCTCTACGGATATGGCCCTTACTCTGAGGCCCGTGTACTTTTCTAAAATTACAAAACAGTACGACCAAATTGGGCCCACTCAATTCAAACCGCGGAACCACAACGAGGACAATACCGACATTTCACATAAAGGCCATGCAATAAAACGTTTCTTTCAAGAACCACGCGTACTGTACCTTCTGTCTGTAATTAAGGCAATGTGAAAATAAGCAAAATTACGATTTCTCATTTCCCGTTTCGCAAGTGTGCCAAACACTCGAACCCCGCATGTGCTAAGCTCTGACGTCAGGAACCGGAAAATCAAGGATCCCGATGAAGCCATCGCACGTGCGATAACAAGCATCACGTGCCAAACGCCGGTGAAAATTCTAAGAAATATCCTATCCCAAAATGGAAAATAGATAAATAAAAGTCCCATTTCTTTTATACTTCTAAAATAATTTGTATTACCACTTATCAATTGATTTAGAGGGGGTGAAATGCTAAATCTCTTCAACAATATTTAGGTTTGAATCTTGAAATTACAAATAAAACAATTAAATTAGGAGGATCGCTCTCATAAGAATCATCTACAATCGATCCTAATTAGTCGACTGATTGATTCGAATTGAATGATTAATACAAAAACAAATAAAAAAATAATTTGTATTTGACATCAATTGTAATTTGATGTTTGAGTTTTTGAAAATGTATAAAATAATACATAAATTTTATCACAATAAAATCAGATGTTTGAGGCAGTATAAGTAATCTGAAGATAACAACTAGTATTGTGCATTTCAAAAATTTTATTACGATGTTGTGGAACATTTTTTCACAATATTCATAAACACACGTGACTTATATTGATCAACGATTAATATTAGGAAAGAGAAAAGTATGTAATAATAATTATTTTTTAAAGATTCTCTTTATGTATCGCAGTCGTCCATCTGTACACATTATGTGTATTTATTATTGTAGTTAAAATTGTAGCACAACTATATATAACAAGATCCCAACTAACTATTGAGAGACGGACGGAATTTTCTACCCCAAAACGATGCCTCATACTCTAAATTCGTGACACGTATAAATTTTTAAGATTTACTTACCAATTGAAATATCGAAAAAAATATAATTAACATAATTAAACAATCTGCTGTTAAGTAAATTTTAAAGATTTATACGTATTACGAATTTAAAATATAAAATATGAGACAAGATATCGTTTTGAGGTAGGAAATCCCGTCCGATTGAGAGACTACTAAATTGCTGATGAATGGACTAAAGGCATTTAGTATCCCTTTACATTGTGTTTGGTTCTAGGATTTTAGGGAGAAAAGGAAAAAAAATAGAAAGAAAAAGTATTTTCTAATGTTTGGTTATTAGAGAAAAAGAAGAAAAATGGTAAGGAAAGGAAAATAGAAAGAAAATATAGTATAAATTGAGAAAAATTATTTTCCTTTCAACTAGGTGAGAAAAATGAAGAAAAAGTTATATTACTCTCTCTATCACTCTCTCATTTTTCAAGTTCTCATCTCATTTGTTGCTCAAACTAATTTATTATTTGATATATTTCATGCAAATCTTTTTTATTTTGTGCAATTAATTAATTATTTGGATTTTTGTTGGGATGTGTTTTTACATTTTTTTTTAATTTACAATAATAACCAAACAAAATGGAAGACAATTCTTTAAAAAAATTATTTCCTTATTATTTTATTTAACAACGAAACAAAATAGAAAATTTTAAAATTCTTATAATTTTTTTTTATTTCTTTAATATTTTCCTTTCCTCCTTAAATCTTAGAACCAAACAAAGCCTTAAAAAAAAAAAAAAAAAGGGACTTCAAAGAGATTACTCAAATATTTATCAAAATTTTTCGATTTGCTGATTTATTGATTAATCCCTGTCCTCCGTACAGTGTAGATTAAATAATCCCCGGCGATCAATTTTTTCAACACTCTTCCGCTTTCTCTTTTTCTCTCTCTAGAAAACCTATACACACAATTACACAAATATGTATACATATATATACACATATAGATACGTAGATATATAAAACACACACACACACACACAGAGTAGGCACAAGCCATACTGATGCTACTGCCTCCTCCGTTCTCCATGAATGTACGGAAACCCTAATCACCTATTATTATTCGCAGACAAAGGCTAGCTAGCTCTTTACCTTTCTCTCTCTTTCTCTATTTCTCTCTCTAGAGAGCGCGATTTTTTGACTTCTCCGATTCTTGATTTTTTTTAACTGTTCATTTTTTTAACTGTTCATCAATCGCCAAACATTCCCACAAATCCATTCTCGCGCATCTGATTCTTCCCCCAAAATTCAAAAATCAAACGGCCCAAGTTTCGTTTGGTGCATTGCACCATAAAATATGTTAGACGAATCCCGGCGGAGCTCCAACCTCTCCAGCAAGATCAGTTCGATGAGCAGCGACACCACCATCAGCCACTCCACCAGCTTCAGCCGCCTCTCCTTCGAGATTCCGGCGAGCTCGCCGGAACAGGCGGCGGCGCTAAAGCCGCACCGCTCGTCGGACTCCTCGTTCCAGGCCATCCGCTCGAGGACTAATCTGAGCTTCCGCGACTTCAGTCTGGTCCGGCAGATCGGCGCCGGCGACATAGGCCGCGTATACCTCTGCCGCCTCCGCGGCGCGGCGGAGGACGGGCGGCTCTTCGCTATGAAGGTGGTGGACAACGAGGTGCTGGCGATGAAGAAGAAGACGCAGAGGGCGGAGACGGAGAGGAAGATCATGAGGCTCTTGGATCACCCGTTCTTGCCGTCGCTGTATGCGGAGTTCGAGGCCTCGAACTTTTCTTGTGTGGTTATGGAGTATTGCTCAGGCGGCGATTTGCATTCCCTCCGCCATAAGCAGCCGCTGAAACGGTTCTCTCTCAGCTCCGCCAGGTAAAAATATATATATATATATATATTGGTATATATTTTGGTTATATATGTATATGTATATTTATATGTGTATATATATATATTATGTATCTTATCTGGAAAAAAGCTGCGATCTTGTTGGAGGGATAAATGAAGTTGATCAGACCTTTTCATTATGACGTTGCTCTCTTGCTTTTCTTTGTTAGTGTGTGTGTGTGTGTGTTTGTTTGGCCTTCGAACATGTTTTGCTTTGGAAAATTTTGGTGTCATTGAGTTAGATGAAATTAAAATTTGTCATATAAATAAATATATTGTATGTACCAAATAAGCGATTTATAGCTCGCCAATATATATTTTTTTGAAATCGTATTTATCACGACATCAATGTCCTATTACAATTATTATTAATATTTCACAAAGAAAAATAAATTCTTTTAATTGAATATCATTAAATGATAATTAAAAATAAATTAATATGCAGCAGGAATAAATTAGTACTTAGAGGGAATTGACCCGACAACCTTAGTTTTTCTACCTCCATTTCACATTATTTATCATTTTAGTATCTAATTTTTATTTCAAAATATTTATTATTTTAAAAACTAATAATATTGCAATACTTAATTATTCTACAACTTATATTTTTACTAATATAGGTAAATTTATCAAAGATGGTGTACAATTAAACCCTTATGACAACTGAGCTTAGAATTAAGTGATGGAGTTCGAATATGTTATCAGAGAAATCTTAAATTCGAACTCTCTTGTCCTCTATCCTTTTTCCCTTTGAATGAGATTGTGTGTTTGTTGGAATTTTTTTTAATTGATATTTATAAAATGTCACGAGATAATTGTATAAAAAAAAAACTTTATGTGAAGGAAATTTAGACCGTAAATAATATGAAAAGGGGGCAGTACTAATTTATATAATGAATATAATAATACTTAAATCTTAATCACATTAGCTGTAAATACATTGATTGATTTATTGGGTATATAGTCAGTGTCTCATTATTGCAAGAAATGAAGAAAAATATATCTTATAAATAAATAATAAGTCAAATTTCAGCCGCAATTTTTCATTAATCTGTTCCGGGTTAATCTTGTTTTAGTCAAAATTATTGGAATTTGAAGCTTTATTTTTTGGCCACATTGGATTCTTTATGTTTTGTACCTTCTCTAGCAAGCAATTTGGGCATTTTCATTGTTTTTTTCAAAAATAAAAAATAAAAAATATTTTTTTGAAAAAAAAAAGTGTGTGTGTGTGTTTTCCTTTTCTGATTGGTGTGATATATTTTCAGGTTTTATGCAGCCGAGGTATTGGTTGCGCTAGAGTACCTCCACATGTTGGGAATAATATACAGAGACTTAAAGCCTGAAAATGTGCTGGTTAGATCCGACGGTCACATCATGCTCACCGATTTCGATCTCTCCCTTTGCTCCGATTCGATCCCAGCCGTTGAATCTCCCGCCTTCTTGCCCGACCCAGCATCCTCGCCCGGAGCGGCCCATCGCTCCGGTTCCATCTCCAGCTCACTCTCCCCATTCGCCTGCATCCCTAACCGGCTCTTTCGGTCAAAGAAAATTCGAGCCGCGAGCCGCCTCTTCGTGGCTGAGCCGGTCGCGGCCCGATCGTGCTCCTTTGTTGGGACCCACGAGTACGTGGCGCCCGAAGTGGCCTCCGGTAGGTCCCACGGGAATGCCGTGGATTGGTGGGCCCTCGGCATCTTCATTTACGAGATGATTTACGGGCGAACCCCTTTTGTTGGCACGACCAACGAAGCCACATTGCGTAATATTATGAAGAGGCCCCTGACGTTCCCTAATGACGCACCTTGTGGAGCGAGTGAAATGCACGCGAGGGATTTGATAGCGGGGTTGCTGCACAAGGACCCGAGCAGGAGGCTCGGCTCAAAGCGCGGGGCGGCGGAGGTGAAGACCCACCCGTTTTTCAAGAGTTTAAATTTTGCGTTGATTCGATCTATCACGCCGCCATGTATAGTGGGTATTGAGGTACAAAACCCGATTAGATTGGGTCATGGAACGACGTCGTTCGGAATTTTTTGATGGGATTCCCGTTAGGTTTAGGTTAGGGGGGTATAAATTAATCCAACATAGTGTTGTTGTTTGTACTATGTTTTAGTTGGCTAAGGAAGAAAATTGTATAGAGAACGTTACACAAATGATGCGGAGATATAAAGGCTTTAATTTCACATTACAGTCTCTTTTAGTTGAATGCCATGCTTATGATGGCTTGGTCGAGACGAGATTTGTGTTAACTTTGTGGGTGAGATGAGAATATTTAATGTACATAAATTAAAAAAACAAGTTGTACGAAAAATGCGAGTAATTTTTCCCTTTAACATATTTTTACATTATGTTTGGTTCTAAGATTTTAGGGAGAAAGGAAAATGTTAAGGAAAGAAAAAGAAATTGCAAGAATTTTAAAATTTTCTATCTTGTTTGGTTGTTAAAGAAAATAAGAATGAAAATGATTTTCTAGAGAATTAGCTTCTATTTTGTTTGGTTATTATTGTAAATTAAAAGAAAAATATAAAAACACACTTATAAAAAAATCCAAACAATCAATTAATTGTATAAAAAAATAAAAAAGATTTGCATGAAATATATCCAAACAATTAACTAGTTTGAGTAACAAAAATGAAGTAAGAGCTTGAAAAGTGAGAGAGTATTGGAGAGGTAACATAATATTAGAAAACAAGCTTTTCCTTCACTTTCCTTACTAAATTGGAAGGAAAATATTTTTTTTCAATTTATGTTATATTTTCTTTCTATTTTTCTTTCCTTACCATTTTCTTTCTTTTTCCCTAGTAACCAAACATTGAAAAATACTTTTCCTTCTTATTTTCTTTTCGTTTCCCTCCTAAAATCCTAGAACCAAACATAGTGTTAGATAATGAAAAGAAAATGAACGGGATTAACTTGACAATTCGAAGTTTCTTTGCATTTTAGAAATTTTATGTGCATGTAACATAATTAGGGTTTTTACATGTCGATGATCGTATCGACAATTTATTGAAGTAAATAATTGAACAAGTGTAAAATACATAAAACCTACAAATGATATATATATATATATATATATATATATATATATATATATTAGCATGCATGCATAAGGCATTAATCGAGTTTACGAACTATTCTAAATGTCTCATGCATATCCGATTGTCTTGAAGAGAATAAAATTTGTGAGAACTACGAAGATAAAATCGCAAATTAAGATATTAATAGTAATTTATAAGTTCTCCGAGAAAAAAAAAACTTATAATAGTACGGATATCATTATCTATTTTAAAATAATATTTTATTTCTTAGTTCATAATTTATATTCATTTAATATGTATAAAATTATTTAATTAATTATACATTTGATATAAAATCTCTATAATTAATATATATTTATATATTCAAATAGAATATGAAATACGATTCGACTCAAAAATCGGACAAAAAACAATTATGAAAGTAACCTTCACCAAGTGCAAATTTAGTTACCAAATAAGTTAAAAAATAAAGTGGAGAATTCACCAACTCTACAAAAAGCTTATAGAAAATCTTGCCAAAATCAAGTAATCTTGTCCAAATTAATGTTGCCAATGTCACATTTTTGGTAGCTAGCTAATGTCCTATTTAGGGTAGTAACTTGTCAAAATTTTTTTTTTTTTGAAAAATATTTATTATTATTATAATAATAATAATGATAATAATAATAATAATAATAATAGAGAATAAGAAAAAGTTGTAAATCCTCCCAAAAGTCCAAAAGTATTTATTTATTTGTTTATTTTTAAAATATTATTATTTTAAATAAAAAGTATAAAAAGGTGCCCCATAAGTCCTCCCAAAACTAGGCTAGCATGATGCCAAAAATTAGGTTTCAAAATATGTCTTTACTTTTTCTAGAAACATAGAAGCGAGGCTAGCCTCTAAGATGCGCCGCGGGGGGACACTGGGAATCCGCGCCATGTGCACCGTTTGGATGATGTTTTTAAACAACCGGAGCTTTCGTGTTTGCGTGTGTGTTTTTTTAATTATTTCTTATTAATTGGAAGAATTTTTGTGTACCTTTCAAAAATTAGTAGGAAAATTTTTGTGGCTTAAGGTGTCTTAGGACTCGTTTGGATGAATTTTTTTAAAGATAAATACTTATTTTTGAAAGAAAAAATGTTTAAATAAAAAAACTAATAATTGTATTTTACTGGGCTTTTTAAAAAAAGCACGAGTAAGATAAAAATTCTCAAAAATCTTTTTATTTTAAAGTTATACAAGATATGCACAAATAAAAATACATTTTAAAGTAATTATAGGGTCCGTTTGGATGGACTTAAAAATATATTTATCGAGCATTGCTTTTAATATTAAAGTTTTTTTTAGCCAAACAGTTTTGCGTTTGAATGTAATGCTAAAAAGTGCTTTTATTTGAAACTATTTTAAGTAACTTTTTAAAATAGTCTATTTCTGGCTTTCTTTCTAACTTTTGTTTTTTTTAAAAAAAATCAATCCAAACACAATTTTTTTGTGGTGAAGTATTTTTTTTTCCTTCAAAAAATAAGTGCTTGTTTTCTAAAAAAATCATCTAAACGGTTTATTAATTACTGCATCCCAAAATAAAACTACTTGATTTAAAAAAAAAAAACCTTCTATTATAAAAAAGTAAGGTTTGAGAAACACTTCTATTATTTTTTAATTTTTCCAAAAAGTTTAGAATTTTTGTGGTTATGAAAAAGGTAGAGTAGGAAGTAGGGAATTGATAATTAATAATATGGGGTTACGAGTGTAATTAATTCTAAAGGTGATTGACATGATAAATGCAAGTAGTGCATTCAAGTTAATAATCGATAAGAAAAGAAACACTTGTATGAAAAACATACATGATTGAATAATCAACTATTTTATTGTTCTACCTATATGTGCATTTACTTACTTAATAGTGCCTCAATTTAAAAGTTGAGGTCATTATAAATGAAAACTCTAAATATTTAATATCTCCGGAATTTATAATCATTATAACGAAATTCAATTTTCTTTTAAATCGAATCTGGATTTTTTTTTTGTCTTTACCTTTTTTTTTTCATGAATAGATTGTTATGACAATCAAATTTCAATGTTTGTATTAGTGTATGCGACTCTGTGATACGAAAAATTCTTATAATAGAATCTCATTTGGCAGAATTCAATATATCATGTGACAAGTGTATTGTACTTATCAAGTGATTAGTCATTATTTCTAAACCATCGACCATTTACAGAGTAAGTGTAAAATACTCGTTAGATTTGATTGAATCGAATCTAGACCAAAATTTCCTCTTACAATGAACTATCTAATGAAAAATTCCAATTCAGATTTGACTCGACTGAATATTCCCTCTGATCCTCTCATCCAACAGTAACTAAAATCTGAATATTTGAAAACATTTTGCCAGTGCTTGCACTTGACAAACAAGGGTCACACGTAAACAAGAGTCACCCAATAGATTCAAAATTTCAGTTTCTTCAATGATTGAATAATTCTCAATAAAATTGTTATGATGGTGTGTCAGTATATAATGACCAAATAATGTAGTGAAACTCACTAATTTGGATTTGATTGATGTCACATAAGTACTTAGCATTCAATCATTTAGCATGCTATGAAGCAATAAAATTTAAAAAAAATAATAATGATGATGGGAAATTAAGATCTTATGAATCATTTTCATTATAGAATGCAATTTTGAAGTCGATCGGATCAGGCAGAGTTAGAAAAATTTTGCGGACTCAAGCTTCATATAATAAAGGAAAGAAGATTGAGGGTAAGATGGGTCAACCCTCGATCTGATTATCCAATTCGCTCCACTCTCGATCTGATTATCCAATTCGCTCCAAGAGACGAGCATGAGTCTGCAGTCAAAATGTATTTGTTACATTTCAATTGATTATATGAATGTTTTCATATTAAGAATCAACAATTGCATCAATCATTATTAATTATCTACTTTCATCTTTATTTTGTAAGTCGTTTAATTTAATTGCCTACCATTGGACGACATTTCTAGTGGCAATAAGTGTACTGATTTCTAATTGAGTTGCGTCTAAAAGTTCTCGTTTCGAGTAGATTTTTACATATTATTTTCTCATTTGACGCTAAAATATTATTTATATTCGATTTGAACAAATCAAATTTGAAAATTCCATTGATTCAAATGCAATATGTAATAACCGTCTTAGAAAACGGGGGGAAGCATTTTTTTATTGTTATTATTGAATACAAAAATTTGTGAAATTGATTGTTCTGAATTTAGATATATTTTTATAAGTGATTTTAACGTAACATTACTCATAATATTATATTTTAATAATATTTTTAAATAATATAACAATAAAACAAAAAAGGTTGCTTGGGGGGGTTGTGGTACGATACATGACAACACAGGGGATGTCCATGTGACCACCTGCCAACCAGGCAGCCCCCCAACAATCCCTTGTCCCCTTCATGTCCCGTAACCTTACACCTACTCAGTAACACGGCCGGGCCCACCTATGCCTTCCACGTGGCTTCTGAAGGATCTGACACATCATCTCACACACACACAGAGTTTTATAATATCCACACACCACCTACACACAATGTAACAAATGGGTTGGTAATATCACCTACATAATAGAGTTTTTATAATACTCAATTTGAATTAATTAATTAATAAATTAAAATCGAATGATTAAGGACAATATAAAAAAATTCTAACACCGAGCCCCCTAGCATTGAAAGGGCCCATTGTGTGTGTATTTGGCCAAATGATGTGCCAGCCTATGCCTTTCATGTGGCTTTTAAAGGATCAACCACCTAATCATGTTATATATGTAATACAAATACATACCACCAATACAAGTATATTATCAGGATTGGAATTCTAATATTAAATTTGATAGCATTTGAAAACAAAGTATATATTCATTAGGTCAAATCAACATGTATTTCAAAAATATAAAATTTTATTAAATTGGTTATTCAAAAATATAAATTAATTATGGTAAGTATTAGTTATTTTTTAAAATAAAAGGTTATTGTTTTATTTAAAATTTCAATATCACTTTGATGTGTCAAGCACTACCTCAGCCAAACACATTAGTAAAGGCAAAACTATTTGGGATCCCCCAAGTATGGGGCAACAAAGCCCTCTACTAAGTAGTTTGTCCTCGATAGAAGTTTTAAGTCGGACTGTCCTCGATCGTAAGGTTTTAAGCTAGAAAATTCACTGCTTGAGGACTGATGCCCTCGGAGAGATTCATTGTTTTTGAGCTTGCATCCGCGTGAAGGATTGAAAGCCTCGGAGTGAATGATACGAGAGAGAAAATGTCCCAGGCTTACCCCTCAATTAAAGTCCGTGGCTTTAACCACGAAGGGCATCTATGAGCCCTTGCGGTCTATAATGTAGGGCAAACGAAGTGAAGGAACAAGTGGCTTTAAGGCACGAAATGCCCTCGAACACTGTAGTATCAAGGACACTAATCCTATACTTATCCTTTGCCAACTCGGTGGCCAGCAGGCAAGTCTTAGCTGGCAAGCCTGACAGACCATGCACTTTCCACCATCTAACACGTGTTTGATACACATTGGTTCATCCCATCTACATCCAGCACATTAAATTCCCCTTTATAAATATAACCCTTGGCCATAAAATGCTAAATATATGCATTAAATGCAAAGTTCAAGCCCCACTAATGAGAGGTAAGGTTAGCCGCAATTTGGGAGAGACCAAGAAGTGACAAAAAAACATGTCCACTTGTACCCCAGCGTCAGATCGGCTTACCTGACCCCCCATCAACCACATCACATTAGAGGACCTATCTTATATAAATAGCAAAAATGCTCTCCCTTAATACGTATGATTCACTTTTTATACATTACATGCAAAAAGAATGCAATAATATTCATCATATTCTCCAAAAAATACCATAAACTAACTTAAGTGTCAAAGAGTTTACGATGGGGTAAAATCGGCTAGTCTCACGTGCGCTCCTCCTTCTTAGACAGGTGGGTTACCAACATTCAATCGAAGCGTATCAGATTCCACCACATGATTGACCAAAATCCGACCGTATCACACTTTATCTGATGAAGACAGATCTATGCTTGGACTACATTTAGCTACATTCCCCTTCCCCTCCTCTCTCTTTATATATATTGGTTATACGATTGGTTGTTTTTAGTTGATGATATATAATTTGCATAATGAATGTAATGGATTTGTTACATGATTAAACTGAAATAAATGTTTTTTTCCCTTTTTTTTTGGTTTGATACAATATATGATTTTGACTTGGTAATACGATTGATTGTTTTTAGTTGATGATATATAATTTGCATAATGAATGTGATGGATTTGTTACATGATTAAACTGAAATAAATGTTTTTTTCCCCTTTTTTTTTTTGGTTTGATACAATGTATGATTTTGACTTGGGTGAGATTTGTTCTAAAATTTAGATATTTCTTTATTTGAAAAACTATTGTCCAGATCAATTTAAACATTCAATCAATTATATGAAAAATATAATGCTTCGGATTTTTCGATCAATACAATTTTTTAAGGCTAAATTCTATATTTGCCCTCCTGTGGTTATAAAAATACTGCATAATTTCCCACGTTAACGGAGAGTGAGGTGCACGCGCTTAGGGTGCATTTGGACATGTAATTTAGCTTCATATTGACTTTTAAAAGAGATTAAAATGACCAAAATACCCTTAAATACAAATATATTCACTATTATACCTATTTTCTTATAAATTTAAATTAACTTATCCAATATTACAATAGGTCCTTTTACTTTTTAAGTTTTAATTTTTCACCATCTTCGACATTACTCTTCTACCACCACTACTACCGCCGCCGGAGTCGCCGCCAGAGTATTTGTCCAAAACATCGGTGATTGCATTTTCGCTAGTTCAACAAAACCCCTCTATCAATTTCACAAAATCTCAAACTATTTACATTTAATTTGAAAAAAAATCAACAAAAACCCTAGATCCGCCGCCGTCAAGCTTGGTGGCATCAGGGGAGAAGGAGATCCGCCGCCATCAAGCCTGGTGCCGTCGGGGAAGGAGGCGTGACTGTGTGTGTTCGTGTGTGTGCGTGTTCGTGTGTGTTCCTGTGTGTGCGTGAGTCTATGTGTGTGTGTTCGTGTTCGTGTGTGCGCAGAGAGTGTGTGTACGTGACTGTGTGACTGTGTGTATGTTGTGTGCGTGATTTTGTGTATGTGTGCGTGCAGAGAGTGTGTGTGTGTGTGTGTGTGCAAAGTGTGTGTGTTTGGGTTTGTGTTTGTGTGTGTTAGTGTGTGCACAAATTGTGTGTGTGTGTGTGTGTGTTTGATGTTAGTGTGTGTGCAAAGTGTGTGGGTGTGTGTGTGTTTGATGTTAATGTGTGTTTGTGTGTATTTTTTATTATTATGATTTAGTTAAATTTATATATAATTATATATTTTTATATTTTATATATTTCATATTTTATATTTAATTTTATAATTAAAAATCAATCTCAACCGTTAATTTTTTTAGGTGAAGATCTAATAGTTAAAAATAAATGGGTATGATGGAAAATATCTATTAAAGTTTAATGCCGTCAACTGGGATTTAATGGCACTGTTGCCCTAGGACACGTTAGCATAGTTTTATGAACCATAGGGGGCATTTTGCCTATTTTTAAACTATAGGGAGTTTCGCACAATTTGGACAGACTACATTGAACAAATATGAAATTTAGCCATTTTTTAATATCAAACATAACGCTGCCATTTTATATTTTATCTTAATCGACCAAGCTTAATGAAATAACGGTGGCAATATAACAAAACAAAATAATTTTTTTTAAAACAATTTAAATTGAAATTACCAACAGAAAAAATGAAAACATATGAATAAAATAAATCTAGGTCAAGACAAAGTAGAAGTGAAGACAAAAAAATTAACAAATAACGGAAATTATTATTAAGAAAAGATTGGGCTGGCCAATCATGGAAGAATTGGGAACAAATAGGCCCCAAACATTTTTTTTTCTTTTTATTTTTCTTTTAAAAAATCTTCATATTTAAAATTTGAAAACAGCCAATGAAGATCTAAGTTAATATATACACAATCTGGCAATTTCCAAAAATTTTGTAAATTGCGCAATCACAAATTCATATAAATTATTTCAATAAGTTAGGTCAGATTTTTTTACCTCAAATACAACGTTATAACAATATAAAATATCAAAATATATCATTCGGATAGTCAATTACGCGATACACTTTGACTATTGGCTCGAAATAAACTTGTCATATTATTCACTCATACTAACATATGATGAAAGATAAATTTAAAGTTATTATTATGTTTATAAGATTGGAATAAGCCAATATCTTGTAGAACCAGCTATAATGTTACAATTTAATCATAATACAATTATTTTTTTTCGAGATGTGAAATTATGATTTATTTTTTAATATTGTTTTAACTTTGACCTCACAATTAATAGATCAAATAAGATGATCATAGAAGTGGTGGGAGCTTGGGGTATGAAAAAATCAATGGCTTGGTCGGCTAACAAGATTCAAAAAATGATATTATATCTTAAAGTGTTTAGATTCAAAATAATAAGTGTTTAAAAATTAAAAAATTGATATTATATCTTAAAGTGGAAATTGTTAGATTTTTTTATTTATTTTGGCGAGTGAAATTGTTAGAATTGATTATATGTATATAAGAACAAATTTCATCTACAATCCTTCAATTATAGTTTAATTATCAATTAATTTTTAATATTTTAAAAATTAAAAATACCTCTCCAAAATTTTAGGACCTTATTTGTAAATATTAATAGAGACTAGCGGATCGGGCACACACTATGCATGTGTAAAATAAAAAATATATGAAATATAATTTAATGTCATGTTTAATATATTTATAATTTTATATATTATAAAAATAAAAATATGTGTAAATAAAATTTATATATTATGAAAAACAAAAAAAAGACTAAAAATTAAAATTTCTTATTAAAAATAAATAAAAAGATTAAGTAAACTATATATTGAAAATAAAGATATGAGAGAAGAGAGAGAAGAAAATAAAGAAAAATAATATATCATATGAAAATAAAAAAGAGAAAAAGTGGGTGAGGACAAAAGAGATGAAAGAGAAAAAAATAAAAATAAAAATCGATCAAAAATATCAAATAATTATTAAAGGATGATGCTTTGCAAAAAAATATAAATAGTTAAATATAACTTTTTTGTAATTATAATAATCACTTTAATCGCCTTATTAAATCTGACAAAATCTCTTAATCATGTTTCAATGATATGTATTTTGATTTTATGACTAATCATATAAATATATATATACATATATAATATTTGAGGGTACAAAGTATTTTCTAATTGGTTATAGAGAGCCCCTTGAAGTCCAATTAATGTCTACTACATAGCCCCCCACCCCCACCCACACCCCCACCCCCACCCAGTAGTAATATATAGCGTACGAACATGTACACGAAAATAACATGGGGAACAAGGTGACGGTGCAAGCAATCACGGTGCAACACCAACAAATAAAAAATATGAAATCAGAATAAATAAATAATTTTAAAAAAATAATAATAATAAAAAATTAGCAAAGTCAAAAAGCTGCCTCTATTCTATTCTTCTTTTGTGTGTCAGCTTGAGTTAATGATCATCACCTCCCACCTGTAGGCTCCTTAAACGGCGTCGTACTGGCCCTCCTTTAAGATGGAATAAATATTATTTGTTGCTAATTTAGAGAGAGAGAGAGAGAAAAGATGCTGCTATCGTACATCATTGAGACTTGTGCCTAGCTTGGCTAGGGGAGGGTAGTCTTACGTGGCCTATTATTGCAGAAAATAAAAAATGCTCAATAATTATGTGTAATTGTGGTCTTGATAAAATCTCCATACAGACTCAACTCAATCGAATTATTATTAATCGTGTGGATATAAAATTTATAATTATTCCGTGAGTATTGTAAAATTTAGTAAAAATATCAACTAATAATGAATGTATTAGTGCTGGTTATATATATATATATAATATTTTTGTTTATTATTAATCATTAACCACCCGATATCCAATACTAATAAATATCAATTAAATTATAATTCAAGTTAAGTCCAGCCCATTTAGATATGAAGTTTTCTCTATCGAGGGCACTTGCATGCCACGAGTTCGAACAAGAGACCTCTCATCAAATTAGTATAACGCTGAAATGTCAAATTGTCATTAAACAATAGTAAGATTGGTTAGGTTAAATCAAATCGATATTTTTGAGCAAATATAACCAATTTAGGTTTTTGTTCAATGATTTTTTTGGTAGATTTATCAAAAACGGTATCCACCATTTTAGTTTAGGATGAAAGGGAAATAACAAAACATGAGAAACATACTTCGAGGACGTATGTAGGAGAATAAGTAAAGAATTGATATATTTCCAAATTTTAATCAATGCAAAGGCTTTTATATATAGAATTTATTCTTAAAAGTGGTAGCATTAAATTTTATATTACTTACTACATTAGCTTAACGAATAAAAACTTATCATTTATATAAAATAACAACGATGACAAAAAAAAAAAGGAATATAAATAAAATCTTTATAGAAAATATATACGCACATATATAAAATGCAATAATGATCGACTATGCATACAATTTCTTAGGGCTGTAAACGGATATTAAACAGAGCGGATATGCTGTATCCGAATCCGTATCCGATTAAATTTTACCGTATCTGTATCCGAATCCGTCGGATATTGGCAACCTATATCCGAATTCGCATCCGGCGGATATTTTATGAATTCGGATATATCCGTATCCGTTTAGTATTTTTTAAAATATAATATAATTATAAATTTTTGGATATCCGAATATCCGAATCCGCTAACAATTATCCGAATATCTGTTTAGATATCCGAATCCATTTATCCGAATATTTGATTGGATATCCGAATTCGTTTATCCGAATATCCGAATCTGTTTATATTTTATCATTAATACAATTAATATAATTCATATTATTCATTCCTATTTTTCTATTTATTCTTATAATGTATATAAATTAATAAATAATCTAATTAAATCATATAAAGAGTAAGAAGAGATAATAATAATAATAATAATAATAATAATAATAATAATAATAATAATAATTTAATATAATTTATCGAATACGGATAACGGATATAAGTAAACAGATATATCCAACGGATATACAATCAGAGCGGATATCTAATTACCATATCCGTATTCATTTATTACTCGGATACCTATAATCGGATACGGATATATCCGTTTTAAACAGATGCGGATAATATGCCTCGTAAACGGATACGGATGCTGACGGTAATCGAATTTTCGATTTTCCGTTTACAGCCCTACAATTTCTTTATCAAAAAAAGTTTGTATACATTTTTTATATACTTCCGAAAAAAAAGAAAAACAACTCTGGTGATGATATTACAAGGTATTACCAAATGAAAGACCAACAAACCCACTGACTAAGTGAGAGAAAGAAGGCCCATTCCAAAAGAAGCTCCAAGTGGGCTGCCAAAGGCCCAAAATCCACGTGAATTCTTCGAAAGCAACCCCCAAAACCCCACCGCTTCTCTCCCTCTCTCTCCCTCTCTCTGTATATGTATGTGTGTGTATATATATATATATGTATGTATACATAATAATATAAGATCAACCCCTTCTCTCTCATACAAGTCAAAGCGTATAATTTTAGATGCCAAATATACTCCCACACAACCCAAATTTAAGGTTCTTACACAAAGATACAGGCTACTCTCTACATGCGTAGCAGATATATAACAAAGTTTACAACATCATCTTCATACTAAATGAAGGCTGCAATCAAACTCTAATCACCGGGAGCTGCGAAAAGTTGAGCCCGAATCATCCATCCTGCAATCCAACAAAATGAGCAACGCACCATGACATAGGTGATCCAACCCGGCGATAACTTAGTCGACATAAATCTCATCTTCATATTCATACGAAGACACACTGCCCCCGGAGAATTCCAGATAATCATCATAATCAGACACCATATCCATGTCAGAAAATCCGGTTATATAATCATCGTCAGATGTTTCATAGTCATAGATTTCAGCATCAAACCGATAATCGTCCGTGGAGTCGTGGGGTCGGCGAAGATCCTTGATCCTTTGAGAACACAATCTTCCCAAATTTCCACTTAAATGGACATTGAAACACTGTCTCAGATCAAGTGATTTAAGATGCGGGCACCCATCAAGAATCGCCTGCAAGCCATCGTTTGTCATTTTGTTTCCAAAGAGTTGAAGGTGACGCAGTTGAGGCATGTTTGCTGCAACTGTTAAAGCTTGCTGATCACACTCTATGTGCAGGTATTTTTCGTACCAGCGATTGTTCAATTTAAATGACTTTAATTGCGGGCAGGAGCGGCCTACAGTTTCAATTGCTTCCACATCGATATGGGTGTAGTATAGATGGAGCTCCTCCAGCAGGGGAAGTTTTTTAACTGCTTCAATCACACCTTCGCTCGTTACGTCATAGGGAAATACAAGATGAAGACGTCTGAGTTGAGTGCACCTGTTTAATAGGGTTACGGAACAAGGTCAGTCATTAGCAATAGATAATACTGGTGAATCTTCATATGAATGTTCTAAAGTGGACCGTAGTATGAGACAAGACGCTGCTATGAAAATTAAATAACAAAGAAATTATAAAATAAATAATCGAATACCCCCTAGAACAAATGTATTTAGATAAACGGACAGAATCATACATCTAGCATCAGCTTCATAGCAAATTGAAGAAAATGTGGACTGGAAAGTTTCAAATGAGAGGCAAAATGTAGCAAATGAGATTATGACAGATTTGAGAGAATGTAGCAAAAATAAAGTTGTCCGATAAACCCATCACTACGAGATTCGATGGAATCCACTCAGTATAAGCTACTTGCAGGCACCGGAGATTAGACAAGAAAAGTTTCAAGCATGCCTCAACAAAATTCTACAAAATCATCAATGAAATCCAGATACAACCAAGTTAAATGGAAAGCTTAGTTCATATCATAGGATGATATTAAAAACGTATGTATAAACATAAAAACAGGCACCAAAGAAAACCTGAGAAGCCAGAGCAACCACAGAAAAATACTGTGGTCAATCTTTCATGAAATAACTAAACATTTGCAATTTCTAGATTGCTAAGTTCATGAATAAAGCTGGGATAAAAAACATATACAGAACATACAATCACTTTGCTTTTCCAGTATCTCTTCCTTTCTTTGCATTTCCCAATTACAAAAGTACCACTAACATATTGCAAACAAAAACATCATCTAAAATCCCCATGAAAATCCAAATATTGAATTCACAATACCCAATAAATCCAATTTACATCAGAGTGTATTACTTTAATACAAGAGAAAAACAGAAAAATAACACAAAAACAAGCAACACAATCACTTTGTGCACTTCATCCAAAACAGTAAAACAGATAGAAAATTATGTTCTCAGGAAAACAAAGCAAAATAGCAAGACCCAGAAAGAATAACGACATTAAACCCCAACCCACCCCCCCCCCCCAAAACAACACATTCTAATTTCAATCGAAAAAACGCAGCAGCACATTCAATCTCTTTGCAAACTTACCAAACAAAATTCAATCTAGTACACCACCGAACTTAGTCCTAAATTTCAAGCGAAAATCGGGAGAAATAATCACGGAACAACAAAATTCACCTCTGAGAAATGTAGAGAAGCAAGTCATTGTCCCCAAAATTCTCGATATTGATATCTATCAACTGGCCTTGGCTGCGATCCACAGCGTGGCGGCACATTCCGTCTATATCGAACGGTATTTCATAGCGATCGCCGGCGTATCGCATTTCGATGCACCGCCACATTGCAGGGTCCTGGCAAACGCTCCGCCAGGTAGTACACACTCTCTGCGCCGTCATCAGTATCTCTATCGCCCCCAACTTGTGCAGAATCGCGGCCGTTATATCTCGCGGCAACTCTAGCCAGGGCGGCACCTCCGCCGGCGACTCCACCGGATTTGAAGAGGACGCCATCGAAGTTTTATACTTTGTTTTGGTTCTTAATCGAGTGATTTTTAGGGTTTGAAGTTGGGCGAGGCCGTGGAGGTTAAGATTTAGGGCACTTTATAGGTGTGAACGTTTTTTGACCGATAGGCCCCGCCTTATTTTCATAGTTTCATTTTCACCCATCGTACATGTGTGTGTTGTAGTCAAATTATAGTTACCATCCTAACGTATAATAAAATTATGAAAAAATAAAAAATAAAAAAAACACCCCCAACATGAAACATTATTAATACGCCCTTAATGTTGTGGGCTGTCTAATAATTTGTACTCACTATTTGTTCTTCTAACACTCGTCGTTAATCAACCCACATAAATTTTCAAAAATTACCCCAAGAATGTTTTTGTTATTCATGTGTCATAGCTTGAGGTATTTTATTGTAATTTATTGAAATTATATGCGGTTAACTGTAATAATCCTATTTTTTTTCAAACTTGTCGATTAAAGTCGTTGGTTGATGGTGTGTATATTTACTAAATTATTATGTTTAACCAATTTATTGAAGTAATGTAAAATTTTGCTTATGTAGTGTTTGATCTGGTGATAGAATGCTATTCAACAATCATATAAAAACTTAATTTTGATAAATAAAAAAATTATATGAACACATCAAAAAATGCAATAAATGAACACCAAAAGTATCATTGTGTTTTTCCCCCCATAAAGTTTAGTGTTTAATTATAAAACACACAATATAAGTTTCTTAAAATGATCATCGGACAAGTTAGGGGTAATGATAATTTTTCATATGATGGGGTATTTTTTTATAATGTCACCATATATCTGGATAGTAAATATAATTTGTCCTAATTTGAATAACGGAAAAATTGACCTTGTCTTGATTTTGTTAGAATTATCACTGACCCCCTCAAATTAAGGAAGTAATGATAACTTTTCATACGTTGGGGTATTTTTCATAATTCACTATACTTTAAAAATAATAAGTATAATTTAAAAATAAATGATAAGAGAAATAAATTTAGCTCAATGGAATTTTGACATCTCCATTCAAATATCCTTTTTAGAAATTAAAAATAAAAAATAATAATAAAAGAAAGTTCCATTGGGTAAGCCATCAAAATAATTTTATGTTATCTTTAGATCAAAAGATAATATCTTCAATGTTCTTGTAAATGAATATTAAACAATAATTTCATACGATTAAAAGACAATCCAACAAAAGTGTAAACATGTGACTATTCAAAAAGAGAAATATGTGTATTACAAATTTGATGTTCATGCCTTGTGCTTGCACAATATCGAATGATTTTTGCATTTCTTTTCGAATAATATATAATCGAAAAACCACAAATCTATATACAACACCAAAACAAACTCAATTTTGAAATAACTTTGATTAATAAAGAAGAATAAATTGAAAAGGAAGGAACAAGATATAAAAATTTAAGTTGATTTTAGACCTTTGAGTCTCAATACTACAACGCAACTATGTTTTGTGTCACGAAGAAGAAACAAGACGAGCTAGCTAGAAAAGGGAGAAAATGATCTATTTTATATAATCTAAATAGGTATATACATAATTTTATATATATATATATATTAACTCGAAACACCCTACATATGTCAACAAAAACGTCACACGCGCGTGTGCATACACATACACTCACCTAAAATAAACGAAAAAATGACAAGAGAGTTCTAATCCAAAATCTTAATGGTTGCATATCCGAACCTCACCACTGATCACTAGACTATAACTCCGATGACCTATAAGCTATATGTAATTATATTGTTAACCATTAGATAGATTTTTGAGAACATGATGTAATAAAGTGCAAAACTGATGGTATTGTCTATAATTTAACTATTCATAAGTGTGTTGATTTGCACATTCAATGAAGTAGCATGATATGTGCTAAAAAAGATAAATGAAATATAAAAAATAAAAAATATCAAAAAATACAGGTGTGGGAAGTGTAAAGACTATGGTTTGAATTTTAATAGCTGTGCGTGTGTAGTTTACTGTTTCACATCAAAAATAAAAAATAAAAATAAAAAACATCTTAGACTTGTTGATATTTGTGGTAGTTTAGGGATGGCTTTGTCAAACCCAACTGCACTTTTTTATAGGCCCAATGAATCATTTAGTAGTGTTCTCGTTAAAGTTCATGAAGCCCAATGGCCCATTAAATAGTTTCGCAGCATTGTTTTGTTGAATAATAGCCTGCTATCACACACACACACACACATATATATATATATATATATATATGTATTCTAGAACTTAGTACCTTATTCTGCAAATTAGGGAGAACTTCCAGAAATCTATACAAATTTTAAGGGGAATGTGAAGTACATTTAGGATCCAAAGTTAAATATTTGTTTTAGACTCTAAATTTTTGAAATATTTTATATTTTGGTACTCATTTTTTGTAAAAGTATAATTGTGGTATCCAATCTTTATTATTTGTGCATGGATTGTCTTTTTTACTATTTCAATCAAATATTCCTAAAATGTGCGAGAATATATTGAAGAATCTTTGGGTCTATTTTTTTAAAATAATAAAAAAAGATCATCAATTTATCAATGATAAAATAAAGAATGATATGGTCTCACCTTCACAAATATTACGTATCAAAATGTAAAATATCCGAAAAGTTGAAGTAGTTAATATAATATGCCTTTTTTTATTAGATACATATTTCAATATATGATGTGTATCTTTATTTTCATAACAAAAACACATGTATCGTGCATATGAACTTTCTATGAAATATGAATATATAGTTTTGTACATTGAAAGTAAATAACTACACGACATTAATAAAAAAATTACTTTAAATACATATAACAAGAAAATATGCATTTAAACTTTCTAATGGTTCAGTCGGGAATCTTGAATTGGGTTCTGCGTCGATTTTTAATCAAAAAAAATGTTTGATCAACCGAATGATGGATTTAAACAAATTCGTCTTGAATAGATAGTGAGATGCTACCTACTTAAGTATTATTTAAGTGCAATTTTTAACCATTAAATTGAATATGAAAATATATGCTTTAGATTGAATTTAGGGAATGATAAAGTTGGTTGGAGGTCCTAAGTCGGATCGGGATCGAGTTGGTATTGAGGGGAGAGTGGGAAATTCCTGCAACGAGCGGGAGAGCAAATGCAATTTAGTTGACATGGGTCTCTCAACTCAGACCTTTTGATACTTAAATTAGATATGAGGAAAGAGAGTATCAACCAAATACAATAAAGACAGGATTTTGAGTATTTAATGTATGTTTATTAGCCTTAATAAATGAGGGAGAATTTACAGTAGCTTGGTCTTAGCTTATAGGTCTTTAAGAAAGATTTGTTATTTGTCTAGTTGATCTTAAGTGTAGTAAGCCATAATGGTATAATATAGTTCAACTTGTAAGCATAGGAATTTGACATGACAACTTATGTTAGTTGCACTAAATGAAGGCATTGTACTTAGGTGGCGTCAGTACAATTGATCAGACAACACATTCATTGTATATACGAACTGATATGGTATTTCTGTAGGTCTCAAGTTGTGTCAATCCACCTACCCAATCGAATGGGAGAGAAATGTCGAGTTGGAATTTGGCTGGGTCCTCGGCTCTTTAGTCTCGACTTAGTAACAGGTAGACTTGCGGGTCGAGTCACTCACCCGATTGGCCATCTCGAGGAGATCCCTTTGAACAATGCCTCACTTATACTTGAGGTAGGGTTTTGGGGGGTTGGCACGCGTCCGCGGTCGAATGAAACCCCACAAAATGATGACACATGACAAGTCTATATTATGTCATGTCCATATCATAATTTTATTTTTTTTAATATTTTTCGACATCATAATATTAAAATCCAACAATTAAACTACCAATTGAATAATACTAAATTGGGTAATATAATTTTTTTTTTGTATTACCATTCATAACACTGACACTTGTCTCATTAAAAAAAGTTAAAAAATTAACATTACTTTTTAAATGGGGGAAGCAAATCAAGAATTCAACTAATATCGAACAAATTTGATAAAATATATATTTGTGACCCATAAATTCCTTCCACAATCAAAGGAGGGGAAAATTTTTAATAATAAAGTCAAATATTGAGAATGCATATATGTCTCTATATATACGTAATATTCTTGATTTAGTGGGTATGAGTAGCTGAGGCAGATGAAGCCAACTATTGTCTGTCCAAAGTCAAAAGTAAATCCCAACCAAACAAATTTGCCAATTATTGCGCCAGATATTAACTACCATTAGAAAAAAATTTGAAGAATAAACAAATATTCCTTATCGCCGACCCACAAAACACACTGACTATATACTAGTATTATCATATATTTTGATATAGAGAGAGAGAGGACAGAGAAGAGAGAGAGAGAGAGAGAGGGTCTGCAAAGCAACCTCTCTTCTTTGGATCTCTCAGCAATTTTTTTATTATTTTTCTGTTAAATTAATAGGTACAGGTATTTGATTCACAATTAAATAAAGAAGAAAAAAAAAGGGTGAAAGTGCCCTTTTCTTGAGGTTGTTACCCAATATATATATATATATATATATGTATATGTATATGTATATTTTCATATTTTGTCTCTATCGCCTTCATCCCCTGTTCTTTGTTTCTTTTGGTTATAAATAGACCATATGTTTGAACCCATATATTTCTGGGCTTATTTTGAGGGATATTTTTAACATTTTTATTTTTCTCCATCGTCTTGGTTGATTTTCTTTTCTTTTTTTTTTTGTGAGAAAGTTATGAGCGCGATTCGTGTTGATTCATCTCCTGATTTGGTTTCTTCATCAACAATCATTGAGCAAAATAGCGATGATGCTGCATTAGAAGGTAAAAATAACAAAAGATTTAAGATTTTAACTTTCCATTTTTTTTTAAATGTTTTTTTTTTTGGATTGGTAAGTCTATGATCATATCAAAGGGGAAGAGGGATTTTCATTTTTTTCTCCATTTGTTAATTTTTTTAAAAAGAAAACTAATGATTTGTGGTCCTGGCAATATTGGTGGTTAAGGTTCATGTTTTGATTGATTAATTCAAATTTTTGTGCACAATTGGCAAAGTGGGAGAGGGATTTTCAAGAAAACTTTTGAATTTTACATTCCTAGCAATATTGGTGATTAGGGTTCATGTTTTGATTGATTAATTCAAAAGTTTGTGATCATTGGCAAAGGGGAAGATGGATTTCAAGAAAACTAATGATTTTATGATCCAAGTAGTTTGGTGATTTGGTTTCGTGTTTTGATATGTTCATGGGCTAAGGGGATGAGGGATTTATTAATCTTTTATCTATTTATTTTTTTCAAGAGAGATAATGATTAATGATCATATCAACATTGGTGATTAGGGTTTCATGGTTTGATTGATTCAAATGTTGATTCTTGATTTTTAATCAGGGGTTGCAGCGAATATAAAATTGCTGTTGAAATTAATCCAAGATCACAAAGATGCCTGTGATAAAGAGAAAAATGGGAGGAGAAGAATGTTGAGGGTGGCCACAATGATGACAATCTTGGATAATGTCCGTGACAGAATCCAGAAATCTCAACCATCTGGAGAGAAAGCCGAGGCCGTCGCGGCTGAGCTAAGGCGGTGCAACACCGATCCGAAGCCCAGGAAGGACAAAAAGCCCACCGGAGAGCCCCGGATGGACGACGACAAGGAGAAGCTGAGGAGAGAGCTCGCCGCCAGCACGGCGGCCCGTAAGAACCTCCAAGTCATGTGCTCTAGCTTGGGCAAAGAGAAGGAGATCATGGCCGGTGAGCTCTCGAGGAAAGTGCACGAACTAAACGGTCTGGAGGAACTCATCAATGACCTCAAGGCCCAAAACGAGACGTTGCTAGAAAAAGTACACGAATGCTCTTCGCAGCACAAGGAGAAGAAAGCCGGTGGTGGTGGCGGAGGAGAGTCGCCGGCGGTGACGGCCCTCCAGGAGAGGAACAAGTTGCTCTCCGAGCAGCTTTTGAAGTCTTTGGATGGGTACCGCTCGATGAAGAGGAAGCTCAAAGCGGCGCAGGAGGAGAACGCCGGCATGCGTGGCGCCATGGATGAGATGGGGGCAAAAGTCGAGGGGAGCCTCGAGAGGGTTAGGGGTTTTAAGGAACGCGTGTCGTCTCTGTCAACGGGGGCCGGGGGGTCCAAGGGCCCCGTGGATGTCCGGGAGGAGATCGAGGCATTGGAGGGCATGTTCGAGGGCTTTCGGATGATGGTGGAGAAGAAGGACAAGACGAAAGGCGAATGCGCGCAGCCTAAGGGCGAGATCAATGCTCGTAAGTCCCCTGTTCTTGCATGATGCGTACAAGAAATTGTCACTTGGTATTGAGTCTAATTTTTTTTTTTTTTTTTTGGGGTTTCAAATTTATATAATGAGTTGAAATTTATGTAAGATGGGAGTGTTTTGTCAATGTGTTGTACATTCTTGAATGCGTGTGCAAATATGGCTGGTGATACGTGTAGCTCATCATTAGCCTGTATATTTTACTTGAATATAGTTTGTATATTAATGTATTTGGAATATTATTAAACTTTTGGGTGTTACATTTTTTTTGTATATTCATACCAATATTCCTTATACATGGGGATATGCATGCCTATTGAGGGTTGGAGATGTGGAGCTTGATTTTGTCAGATTGTGCGCTTCGTTGAACTGGCACAACACAATACGAGTTAGTTGGTTTTATTTTGAAGTATTTCCATGGCCCTCTTAATATAAATAGGGTACAACTCTTACAATATTTGTAACATAAAAGAGTAATAAAATACAGTATTTGGTATAGTCGTGAACCTTTGACATTTTATTGAACCACACATCTTCAATGGGTAGATAGAATTTTCTTGGTCAATGGTAGCTCGATTGCCACGTAAAAGCTCTAGATCAAGATCATGAAGATATTATATATATATATATATATATATATATATATATATTAGATAAGATTATGATATATTTGTCAACGTAAACGTTAAGCAATGAGATACATAATCTTTCTTCAAGATTTTGTTACGTATGGCTTGCAATGGAGTTTAGTTCAGGCAAATTAAATTAAAGCAAGTGTGTCAACTTGGAAAAATTAAATTAAATCAAAGCATTTTATTTTATCTACTTATTTCTTTTATTTGTTAAAAAGGAAATGTAAAACAACGACTAGTTCATATTAAGTGGGCTTAATTGCAGGCTTTGGGTTTAATCATTTTGCCCACAGCCAGCTGGGGCCTATTATGACAAAATTGTTTTCTCCCTCTTTTTTTATTTGGTATTTTTTTTTTCTTCTTCTTGTTTTATTATTTTTTTTTTCAAATTATTAATGTGTATAAGACAAAAAAAAGAAAAAAAAAGAAAAGAAAGAAAAACCCTCACTCTATCCACAAAATTGCCATCAATTATTATACTAGTAAGTAATTAGTAGCCATAATTATTTTATAGTATGTAAACATCGGCAAATATAGACATTTTTTGGAAAAATTTAACCGAATAAGTATTAATACTAGAAAGTTACAAATACGTGAAGTACTAAATAGTTAAATTTACCGACATTAAACTACAACAAATAGAGCAATTATTTTAAACCACTTTCTCTATATCATAATTTATTTTTGGATTTATTTCATTGTTCGTCCCTGACTTTTGATCCCAATTCGATTTTGGTCCCTCATGTGTATGCACTATCAATTTTGGTCCGTTACATCACAATCTGTTATTCAATGTGATCATTTTGTTAAATTTTCTGTTAAAAATTCTAATAATTTTCTATTTTGTAAAGGGGCAAACTTAACAGAAAACTTGATGGAAGGACGATATTGAATAATAGATTATAACATGAGGAACTAAAATTCATAACGCCTGTACATGAGGGACGACCAAAGTCGAATTGAAGTCGAACATCAGGGACGAAAAATGAAAATAAATCTTTTTTTATTGCTTATTTCAACCGCTCATCAATAAATATATTATATATTAATGAATATGATAGAATATATAATACTATTGTGTAATGAAAAATCCGAACCGATCATCAACTACTCATGGAACCATTATAGTCATATCACAAAATGACCAGAAATACTAATAAACTAAGAAGGAAAATATATGATGATATAAAAATTGATCGGATATTCAGTTAAAAATATCAATTGAATATTATCAAAATAGATAGTATCTCATGAACCGAACAAATGAGATCGATTGAGGTGGTCAATCAAAAAGTTCCCATTGGGTTGTGGCAGGAGAGGGATCAAAGGTCTCCCACTTGGTGGTGACAACCATTTGGACTCTTTGCTGTGAGTTTAGTACTTGGAGAACATCTAGGGTTTCCACGCATTTCTGTACCCTCTTGCCCTGCATCGGGAATCTTATTATTTTTTCAAATGATTTTGAAATAGTAGAATTATTAATTTTTTTAACAATCTTAAATATCAAGGGACATAATCAAAAGTTTTAAAGAATATATATATATATATATATATATTGTTTTAGAGTACTTCGAGATATACTGGTTTTCAATTAAAATATAGTCTTTTTGTATTGGAGATAAATATTACTATAATTGTGATTTTTATATAATTTTTGTAATTAATCTCGTATCCACTTTTCTATTATTGTATATATATGTTATTATGATATAACATAATAGTTATATATATATATGTATGTATGTATATATATATATGTTGAAGCTAAAATAGTGATTGAAAGACAAAAATACAAGTTTTCTATTAATGTAATAGCACCAAATAATATTAAACTTTTACAAAATACAAAAACAATGTTGTCATATTTAAGGGGACAAAACTTTGAGCCTTTTATAAATGTCCAATAGAATTTTATATATAAACTCAAGGGGCAACTGCCCTATCAACCCCGCTTTCCCTCAGTTCCTAAGAATATGAGTTTACTATCCTATTAAAACTTAGGGAAAATTATGTCACACCCCTAGAGTATAGTATAATTATAAATTAATAATTATGATGTTAAAAATTATAAATACCTTCCTCTAAGACATGTATCAAATCGACCAAATTCATCGTTCATCAAGTCAGGACATAACTGCAAGTTTTATTTCTGGTGTTTTTGGTGAGATTTTAGATTAGATTCGCATGATTTTAGCAAGTTCTAGATGTAAAAATATATATATATATATATATGAATCAATTTCGAATAACGAAGTGGTGGTGTCAAATTATAGACGATAATGCTCCGTAATGATTGTGGTGTAGTATAAAGTGAAATTATTTCACGAAAGTTAGTGGAATCAAATTGAGAGATTTTGTAAAACATGACGAGACGTATCTCTTGGTGACTAAAGGGACTATGTTGCAAAAGAAGGAAAGTAATCTATTGGCCATCTCTAATAATATTCATAAGAATGTCCTAAAGTTCAAGGGATGTTTGTAATTTTTAAAATAATAGAAATTGAACTATAATTAAATTATATGTCAACAATTATAGATGTAATTTGCCCTAAAATGTATTTAGTATAATTGGTCAAATTCAAACCCAATATCTATATTAAATTTACCACTTGAATAAGACCTTGATTAAGGGCCGTTTGAATGAGCTTAAAAAAAAGTGATTATCGAACAATGCTTTTTATAGTGTAATTTTTTTTAAGCAAATAGTTTTATGTTTGAATACAATAATTAAAAGAGTTTTACAATGTGTTTTTATTTAAAACTACTTTGATATAATTTCTTAAAAAAGCCATTTTTGGATTTTCCTTGCTTTTACTTTTTTAAAAAGCTCATCTAAATTTTTTTTGTTTTTTTGCTCTGAAGTGTTTTTTTTTAAAATAAAAAGTATTTTTTCTCTAACCATGGGGAGCGAGTATATATATATATATATATATATGTATATATGTACCTGTGAATCCTTTTTAGCACATGCATCTCCTGCTTCGGCTGTAACGTTATCTAATTTGACAGCTTGTCTCATTAACATCTCCGTCAACGTCGTTATTTGAAGCTCAGCTACTTTGTTACCATTTCCAATTGATTTCTCAATCACGCACACCTAAAAAATAAAACAAAAATAAGTATCCTCACCTTACAATAAAGCCACAATATGTATGGCATTTATAATGAATTATAAATTGTCAATTGAATTTTCTATTCTAGTTTAACTAAATTTCAAGTAAAATTAATAGGTGACGAGCATTCATGAGTCAAGATCCAAGGAATTTTTTTTTTTTTTTGACTTAATGAATATGTAGCTCGTATTTAAAAGTGCGGAAAGTTTATCGTTAGGAGATTTGATTCCTAATGGTGTACGTATGATAGGGTGTAGGTTGGATTTTTGTTGGGTTTGAGTTAATCGAATCAAATATTCGAAAAATTGGGTACCTGACTTGTGATTCAATTTAATTATTAATTTTTTCAAGGACCCAACCTGAAGTATCCATGAGAATGGGTATTCTACTCATTTGGTTGGATTGGGTATCCGATAATCCCAATTGAACGCCCACCTCTAAATGTATATATTTATACTATCTATACTATGATATAAAATAAAGGACCGTTTTAGTACCTACCTTTAGTCCAACATTGTTTTGATATGCTACTTTAGTTTTTATTTTTTCGTCCTATTCTCTCTCTCTCTCTCTCCCCCCCCCCCTCCCCCCCTTATTTTCTCTCTCCATCGGTCCATCCCCACCCACTACACATTTCCCTTTTATTTTTCTTTTTTCTATCTCTCTCATCTCCTCTCTATCTTCTCCCTCCTCCGTCGTATGGAACATTTTTAACTCTTTTGGTTATTATTTTTAATCATTTAATTTTATCTTATATATTAAATTACTTTACTTTTCGCTTATTTAAAACTAAATAAACATAAAAAAAATTATTCATATAGAAAAATATAATAAATAATGAAACTCAAATACATAATTAATCTGTATATATATATTTTTTAATTTGATACATATATCGAGTGTGCCCACTTTATTAGTATGAATAATGTGTGTACGTATTGTGAAATTAATAAAATAAAAAAATGATACCATGTCACAAATTACACGTTATAAAAGTCAGAAGAAAAGCTTTAATGTTGTTGTTTGTTAGTTTATTTGTTTATTTATTTGAAATTGGTGCTTACCTATGAAAAACTAAAAAGACAAAAAAAAGTTATATGGGCCATTTTAGAGTTATGACAGCTCGCTAGCTCGAGTGAATTATGAAGCTTTTAGAGTCTACACCAACCATGTAAGTACAATATTACAAGCACGACAATAATTGCCCCACACCCACTCTTTTTAGTTATTTGTTATGACTATTAAAATCGACTCATAAACATTAACTTTTGAGAAAAAAAGAAATTACAAAATGTAAAATATCTATCATTTTAATAAAGTAAAGAAAATTATATAAAACAATATTACATAAATTTGAGAGGGCGACGAGCTTGCACCTGCCTCCATTATAAAAACAATAATTTATCATTGAGTAAATTATGGTAAATTCAACGTTTGACGTTGATTGCACTTCACCTCCTAATCTTTGCGTTTGAACAAAGCCACCTCTCAAACTTTATAAGTTGTGCACCGATACATTATAAGCACTATTTCAGTGGAATCTACCCAAATATTCTATCAACCTTGTTGCATGTGCCATCCGCGTGCCTTCTTTAAGGCCATTATCAACATTTTATTTTAATGAAAAATATCCTTGCTTTAAGAAACAAAAAAGATTAAAAAAAACTAGAGCATTTTATAGCAGTTTCCGCGACATTTTGCCGAGGTCAATAATTCTACAAAGAAGAGAAAGTTGGGGGGACGGGGATAAACTGCTATGAAATGCCCTAGCTTTTTTTTTTTTTTTTTTTAATCTGATTTCTTTTACTTGAAACGGGAATATTATTTATTAAAATAAAATATCAGTAATCTCCTTAAATAAAGCACATGGAAGACACGTGCTACAAGGTGGACCGGAATATTTGAATAGATTCTACACAATTATGCTTAGAGAGTATCAATATGCACAACTCATAAAGGTTAAGAGATGGTTTCGCTCAAATGCAAAAGTTGAGAAGTGAAGTACAATCGAAGTCAAACGTTGAGGATTGCCACATAATTTACCCTTTATCATTTATGTATAAAGAATCAAAATTTTATATTATATATACATACACACATACATATATAAATTTGAGGTTGTTGCACCTTTATTTAACTCTCACCCTAATAAAAAATTGATCTAATTTGACACTATTATTATATTCGACAATATATATATATATATATAATTTTAATTATCAATTAGTTTAGTAGGATGATGTATTAAATTCCTTAAATAATATTCAGAGTTCGAATCCTAGTATTGTGAATTGAGCAATTGAGTTGAGGGTATCGCTTTCCATAATGAGCCTTTGTAGTACCCAATCTAAATTAATCGACTAATAAGTCGGAATCGAGTGATTAAGACCTAATATATATATATATATATATATATATAATATTCATACATATAATATGACATAGTAATGTCAAATGGAGTTATACTTTTAAATTTATATCAAGTTAAAATTTATATATATAATTTTAAAAATTCAAAATTTTATGCTCCCAAATTATAAAAATATCTATAATATTTTATAAAATTTTGATCTTATCCCTCCAAAGAACAATGATGACCAATGCGACATATTTTATCTCATAACAATCATACTCTTCTATTATTATTATTATTATTATTATTATTATTATTGTTATGGTTGTTGTTGTTATTGTTGTTGTTAAGCTAATTAATAATAGATATTTCCGATAACTGCATGAGCATTTACTCACCTGCTCCGCAAGCCTGTCGACTTCCATGGACACCTCGTCGATGAAGCGATGAACGGCCTGGATCTTCGCATTCCGCCGCATCTCCGCCATCCGTCTCTCCCTGATCACTGGATCCTCGATTAAGATGACTTTGGCACGGTCTTTGACCCCGCACGTGTCCAAATACTCCCCGTTTTCTCTCTCTTTGCCTCTGAAAATCAGCCGCTGCTCCCCCTGCTGCAGCCCCGTCTCCGCCGTCAGAAGCTTCTTCAATTCGCCTGCGAGAGAGAAAGAGAGAGAGAGAGAGAGAGATGACTTTGACAAAATTAAAATTCAACAATTACGAAACACGCACCCATATTGTGATTTTTTAGAGAGAGAGAGAAGCAGAATTGACTCTCACAAAATTGAAATTCAATAATTACAGAAACACACACACACACACACACACACACAGAGCGCGGGGGCGCACATTTTGATTTGTTTTGAGAGAGAGAGAGAGAGAGAGAGAGATGACTTTCACAGAATTAAAATTCAATAATCACAAAACACACACACACACACTTGCACACACAGACGTAGAGAGAGAGAGGTACAAAAATTACCGAAAGTGGATTGGGAATGGGCGGAGATCTGGTAGCGGACGGCGCCGTAGGAGACTCGGAGGCGGAGATTCGGCGGCGGAGCAGTGAGAGCACGAGAGTCCTCACTCCGTTTCTGCACCAGCATTCCGCCGGGTCTCATCTCCCACTCCACCGCGTCGTCCGCAGGAGCAGAAGACGTCGCCGTTTCGGCGGCTTCGGTCCTCCTATTGTTGAAGTTCATTAATCTCCGTTTGATCATCTTTAATTCCTTCTTCGCATGTATAACAATGTTTGCCCACCACGGGCACAAAAGAACTGCGGTTTTGTGCACTATATAGTTGCACCTTTAGGTGCAAATCAGTTTAATTTATGCGTTTTGAGAGAGAGAGAGAGAGAGAGAGAGAGAGAGAGACGTTTGCTTTGGTGGGATAAGCGTAACGGAAATGATGAGATATTGGACCAATGAAAAAATGCCATGCGTTCGGATATGAATATGTGTATATGTATATGTATGTGTGTGTGTGTGTGTGTGTGTGTGTTTATAAGAAAAAGCGAAAATTTTGTTGTGTATGCACTATGTTGATCTCATTTAATCTTTTTATTTCTTATTTGTTAAATAATAATTTAGTTGGCTATATTTAAAAAAATTTATTCCCTCCCTCCCACAATTATGGTTAGATTATTGTATAAAAATTAAGGAAATAGATTGACGACATTAATTATATGTTAATTTAACTAAAATATCCCATAAATAATGAGTTGTTGAAAGTTTTTTTTAGAAATTTACAAAAGATATTAATTAGAGTTTAAAGGCATATTAAGAAAAAAAACTAATGAATTCACTAATAATGACATATATTATGAGATAAAAACTATTTCTAAAATGTTGTATATTGTGGAATGAAAGGAGTACAAATTTTCAGTCCGCTGTTTTACTGATGTGTCACTCAATTTTGTTGCTTATCAATCTAACTCAATTGATGAAATCGAGACCTAAATAGCTACAAGGTCATGAGTTCTAATTTTTCAACAAAATATGTGGGTCTTTATTATATTTTATTAATAGTTGTTGTTCTATTGAAATAGTAAATTTTTATTTTTTAATTTTTGGTAATGAAAAAACTTGATTTGTACTCTAAATTATGACGGTAAAAAAGGGTAAAGATTGATGCTTAAATGGCGACCCATTAAAATATTTTATTGAATTGTGTTGAAATCGTACTAAAATTATAATTTTTTTTAAATATACTAAATTAAATTAAAATTTGATAAGTTGACAAAAATAACAAGAAGGTAAATTTATCTTATGAATTCTACAGTTTTATTTTATTTTATTTTTTGACACAATCAACTCAATGCACCCTATAAATATTCATTAGAACGTTATACATATACTCACTGAAAGAGAAAGGGAATCTGACAAGAGAGTTTAAATCGAAATATCGATGGTACCAAATTCAAATCTCCATCACAGGACTACATTCCTAATAGCGAATTCCACAATTTTATAATAAAGGTGTTGATTGGGGACTTTTCAATTGTAGTCACAGCTAATGCAAAAATAAATAAATACATAAATAAAGATAAAAAATTGAGTGTTATTTTTTTAGCATAAATACATAGCAAAAAGAGGAGGTTGCCGACAATGAAATAAATAATCCAAATGAAGAAATAATTGAGTGTTTTTTTTGGTTGCTTTCGATCGAGTTATAAATTTGGATTGGGCCACTTGGAACCTTGTCATAAGGGAACTTAACAAAATGTAGACCCAAAAATTAAGTGTCAAGCTTTTTGTTATAACCTTGGTTGGTAGATTTGACACAAATTTCAATTGGTTTTGTAGTTTCTTGAACGTTTTTGTTTTTTCTTGTTAGATTTTAATTCAATTTTGTTGCTTATATAGTTGGATCATTGACAATGATGGATGTAAAGAGGTTGATTGATCTTTCCAACCAAATTTTGCATAAAATCGACACAAACTATAACATATGGAGTCCACGAGTCTGTTGGATGCGAAAGTTGCCTCAAAACCTATCAAGTACACTTTGAAATTAGTTATTAACCCGTGCGTTGTATCGAGCAATTATTATAAACTAAAAAACTCAATATATTCAATTCTAGATGTAGGGTCTATATCTAAAACTCTTTTATAAATCTTACAAATGTAAAACATTTTTTCCTTCTTAAATTACAATAAATTGTTGACACTTTCCAATTGTTGAAATGAGAAAAATATAAGAATGTATCATATAAATGTAACTTATGGTTTATCAGATCATACATTATAGAAAGACCACACCATTTTCTATAAATTAATACTCATATTTGTCTGCACCCATAATATTCATTTTAAGAATACTAATTAATTAAAATAACATGATAAAAAAAATTCTTTTAATATTGATAATCCAATATATAGATTGTGAAATTTATGGGGGCAAGGGATGTAACTCACCTTATATGCTTCAAATTTGTAATTGAATATTTCATGCCAAAAGAGATGGTATGATTATCAACCTACATACACACATGATAAATATAAATTATATAAGAAAATCATTATTAAATTATATAATAAAAATAATAACTCATCCCTCAAGTCAAGAACTGATTTTAATAACTTTCTCGTTCTACTAAAACTCAAAATTCGATATTTATCATTCAAAAACTTTTTTATATATTTAATGAGAGATATAAAACTCCTAACAAAACATATACCATGCTCTTTAACTTTTTATTCTTTAATAAATTTCACCTTCAATTAACTAAAAGTATAATAATTCAATACATAATAATTTTATATTTTCTACTGCATTCACCAATTGCAGGTACGTGTATTCGTTCAACTCTAGTTCATTAACGATGAATCGGTGATAGAATTTTCACTGAGGTTGTGTTTGGATCATTGGATTTAAAGATAAGTAATTCAAATTCATAATAACAAATTCATTGATATTGTTTAAATAAATTCATATCGTGATAAATTTCAAATCATTTAGGCTATGTTTGGAACAAGGATTTTGGTGAGGAAAAGTGGGAGGAAAATAGAAAGGATCAAAAATAAAAGCATAAAGTACTATCATTTGAAGCAAAGAAAAAATTTTCCATCCTATTTTTCTTACCAAAATCCTAGAACCAAACGGAGGGTTAGTTTCCCATCATTTCGTCAAATCCAAACTCCTCAATCCAAACGAAGAGTAAGACAAGTTTAATTGTTTTCTCTTCTTGAAGCCCAGCCCGGAAAATAACAAATTATTGGCCCATAAGAATGAGACCCAGCCTGGGCGGGATTTTGAATCCGGACAACCCATACAGAGAAGGCCATATTTAAACTTGCTGATAACCCGTTTGGATGGATTTTTTTTTAAGATAATAAATACTTATTTTTTTTAAAAAAGCACTTTAAAGTGAAAAAAATATGTTTGGATAGTTTTTTTTTTAAAAAGCAAAAGCTAGAAAAAAAACCAAAAAAGCTTTTTTGAGAAGCTACTCCAGAGTAGTTTCAAATAAAAACACATTTTAAAGTACTTTTAATTACTGTATTCAAACGCAAAATTGTTTGGATTTAAAAAAAAACTCTACTATAAAAAACACCGTTTGAAAATTATTTTTTCTAAAAACCCATCTAAACGGGCCCTCAATCATCAATAAGCCCTGTGAGAAACTCTCAGGTTTGTAGTCAATAAACAATAAACTCGTCAATAAGCCCTTATAATAAATACTTATTTATTTTTTACTATGTATAGAAATAAAAAATTATTTTGAAATATTTATTTATTTGTTGCCACATTTGTAAATCATTCAGTCCATCAGTCTCATGCTACTTCAAGATTTGATCTTGCTTGATATTCATACATATATATCCACACTATTTATTTCGGTCGAATAGTTAATATTAATTGTAAGATAGCCAATCTCTTTTGGTGAGTGAAAAGTCAAGTCGAAAGACTCGATGTAACTTTCCTAACTAAGAGAATCTAATGGTCACAAAATTTTCTTGCTGGAACGAAGTCCAATTTTATATTGCAGTTCCACCAACACACTAGTAAATTAAATCTTATCCCTAATCGAACCAGACATTATAGGTCGACCACCGCTAGCCCATAATACCTCAAATAATTCGCAAGCTCACCCCACCCTTAATCAGAACAAGCATTATAGATAGGTCAACAACTGTCAGTCCATAATACTCTCAAATAATTGACAAGCTCTCCCCACCCTAATTTGATCAGGTAGTCTAGGTCGACCACTGCCAACCCATAATACCTCTAAATAATTGGCAAACTCTCCATCCTTAGTGAAACGTGTATTGAAACTTAACCACTAAATTACCATATGGTGTAAGATAGGCAACATTACCTAAGCTAATAGGATTTTAAGTAAGAGAGCCAGAGGCAAAGCATAGTGATGGGCTAGACAATCCAATGATTCATTTATTGAGCCCATGGAAATATAAAAATAGATTATTAGGCCAAAGATTAAAGGAAAAATATATCTGGGGTTATACAACGTGTTTTTTTTTTAAACAATATTGCATTGGTGAATAACTAATTTGATAATATATTAAAAAGTTAGGCAATCAATCTAACTATCTATGCAAAACCAAATTGCCTACCCGGTTCTTCGTGCATTTTTCTGCGACATATGGCGTAATTTTACTAGCAGAAACAAGAAAGTTGGTGGCAATATATCAGATAATATTACAATACAATAACAGCAAAAACTAAAGTCAATTTGTTACTATTTGTTATCAGTGATAATTTAGGAACAACGAAAATTTTGTGATAAAATTTTAGCGACAGTTATTTTTGTTCCCGAGTCATTAGTATGATACGGGCGTCGATAATTGTCAAGGATTAAAATTCAAAATTTTGTGTTGTGACACGCTTCGAAGTGTCACGTGGCCCCACCTCATCACTCCGCTAATACTCCTCCGCGCCGAAAATTTTGTCGATCAACTCAAGTTCCGAGGGGGAGTGTCCGATAGCTGTAGCTGGTTGATAACTTAATTAGTCCCCTCGGGTACATAGTCAAGGGGCTCCAATCGTTATCCTCGAGTTAGCAGTCTTAATGACCAAAAATGGGATCTTAACAATGTGTTAAGCATTTAATGTAGACCACATCGGCCCGTGTGGGTGTTAAATGTCAAGGTCGACTGCACATGAGTTACCTTGGCATCTCATCCCCATTGTTGCGTCCACCCTAAAAGCCAGGTCATACCACTAAACCAGTTGATCCATCCATATGGAATCATGATTAGTTAAGGAATCTACGATTTATTTAGGTAAATAAGCCCATCTCTAGTCTCAAACCTCTTATCAATAAATTAATTTTCGATCTGACTTAAGTATCAAAAGGTTTTAGCTGAAAGCACCCTCTGCTAGTTCATGTTTATTCATCTCCTTGTGTAGGAAAACCCCATGTTACCCTTCGAAAACACCTTCGATCCGATCATTCCTCGATCGGCCAACCCGCCGAAATTCATCCAAATAATCAACTAATAAATATCTTCAATTAATAACAAAATAAAAAAGGTATTGTTCCTAAGTATGTTACTGTTGAATTTTTGCATTGTCACCTACAATATTTTTATTTTAGTTAGGAGGCCAAACTATTAGGCTAGAATAATATGCATGGAAATCTCACTTTGTGGATATGTTATAATTAGGCAAATAAATGAACATTTAAAAAAAAAAAGAAAAATACATTGCAAATAAATGAGCCGAAAAACAGAATATTCAGCCTAATAAACCAACATTCTTGCATTAATGCTCCTAACCTAAACCTAAACTCATACGATCCTTGACTTTGAGCCACAAGATTGAAGTGGACTTAAATTAATTATCCGTGTAACGGGGCTTTGTTTGTCTAAACTTATTTAAAGGATTTTATAAATTTTACCATACTATTTAAAGTTGGATATTTTTAATCTTTAAAATAGTCATGAAGTATTTGAATAACATAGTAAAGCAGTTCACTAAGATTTTAATTATATTAAAATTTTTGATGATCATTTCATAAAATTTTATAAATCTTCAAAATTTTATATACTATCTCCATTTCGTAATATTTGTCGTTTAAATTAATTTTTTTTACACAAATTAAGGAGAATTTTAAAATATACCATAGTTGACAACGTTATCCCTATTAATAAGTTGTTGAAATTTTAACATTCCCAAACAAATGTATGATATTTATGTGAGGATAAATTTGGAAAAATACATTAAATATTGCTTTTTTTTAAATCATAAATATTTTAAAACATAACTAAAATACTAAAACAACAAATATTGCGAAACGGAGGTAATAAAGTATTTCAAACAACTCATAAACCCATCAACAACCTTACATATTTTAATGCTATAGATTGAACTTTAAGGAACTTACTCGTCACCTCATCTAAAACCCAGCTCATTAGATGCTATTCAATCCCAATTGGTGTTTTTAATCGTTGGATTGAGTCTATTGATGTCATAATTATATTTTTTAATATCTTTTAATATCATCATACTCAAATCCAACGATTAAAAATATAAGTTGGGCACTACCCAATTGGGTAGCCTGAACAATTACCTAAAACCCATTGGATTAAATTAATTTAGATATTTAAGTTTAGGCCTTAGGGGCATTCTCTTTTCATTTTTCATTTTTTTATTTACTGGTCTTACCTTATTAATGTGGTTTTGACTTTATATTTATATAGAATAAACAAAATTTAAGTCAAATAGCTCATGTGTTGAAAAAAAAAGGAAAAAAATAAAAGCGACTACATTTACCATGGGTTACATTTATGGGTATTTACCAAAAACCACTTATGAGTCGCTCTCATAAGCATCGTGGGCCGAACATTATTTATCGATTAATTAGGTTTTTCCAAATTATAAGGTGCTGCCGACTTAAATACCAATAATTATTGGCCCAACATTAGTTAGGGAGAATTGAATTTTAAGTGATGGTATTTGATTATGGATGGCGATCGATGTCCAATGATCAATGGTGGTTCTAGTAATATAAAATAAAATTATTTGATGAATGTTGGTGAAATTACAAAATTAATTAATTGAAAAGTGATGCATTTCTTGATTGTTGGGTTGATCATTATAAGCTGTCGAAAAGTTTTCTTTTAAACATTTAGATTAATGTTCACAAAAATGACCTAAATCTCGATGGGAAAGTTATAATTTTTGAAATAAGACGAATTATTTTGTAACCACACTATATCTTAAGGGTTATAAATGTAATTTGCCCTAACCAAAAAGAATATATTCTTGATTGTAAAAAATCGTGGCCGATCTTATGACTAATAGTACACTGTTAATTAATGAAATTTTACACTAATGATATAGTTTCCTTGTTTTTGTAATAAGATGCTTTGTTCTTTTACCGTCAGTCATCGATAAATACTGGATTCTTTAATGTAAATTTCGCACGTTATGAATGTACATTTAAAATTCGCACGCAATAATGATATTTATTTGATCCCAATGTCAAATCAAACCACCGAAAGATTTCCCGAGGTACAGATATTTCTTGTCATAAAAATCATGCACAAGTACTTATGGTTTTTTTTTTAATTTTTTCGATCTTAATCATTCGATTTTAATTTATTGTTCGACTAATTTAAATTCGAGTATTACAAAAGTCATTATATAAGTACTTATTACTTCTCAACTAACAACTTACTTTTTCAATTTCAAATTATTAGTTGTCTAAAGTTTTGCATGCGAAACAATTAAACTAATTATAACTGTCTTTTAGCTAAATTTATACTAATTTGATAAATTTTTTAAAATTTTTTATTAGAACAATTAGTGATCAGTTTTAATTGAGAAAAATGAAAGTAAACTAGAAAAAAAATGCTCTCTTGAACTCTTAAAATAACTATAAATAAATAAATAAATAAATAAAATAACTATTTGGTATAAAGAGAGTAATATGTTTAATTTTGGTTTCTCTTCGACTAATTTTGGCTTTAATGTCATCTTCAAGGTAGATAACCATCAGGGCAGATGATACGGAATATCTGACATATATCCATTTGGGCCATTGATAGCCGCCATGTGTATATCGGAGCCACGTGACCTACAACCCGCCGTGCATAAGCATTTTATCCTCGAGGAAGCATGATGAGTCGAGGAGAAGACTTACCTCAAGGAGACACTGTCCTCCTCAGGACAGACTCATTAGTACAGTGGACAATCATGTCATAAGTGTTTCTAAACCCTCTAACTTAGCCTTCATCCTCGAATTGAGTGGGATAATCCTCCACCTATAAATACTATTGAAAAATTCTCCATAAAGGTAATAATTTTTTACAAGCCGAAATTCTCTGCTCAATTGTCTACTTACATTTCTTATACTCTTTGTTAACTTAAAGCATGGAGGGTCTTCGTCGAGGACATTTACGACTAGACTCACGTATGTTTCATCTTAGTAGATTAAGGAGCCACTAGCAACTTTTTGAGTTAGTGCTCCACCTAGGACCGTATCATATCACCAAGATTCGATCACATGAGTAGACTCGAGTAGACATGCTCATTTAGTAGTATAAAACTATTAATATCTACTAAATTTTTGCATGAATATATGTTTTTAATTATTCTTAATGTATTTTATTGGATTTATTATAAAAATAGTTAAAACTAAAATAAAAACGTAGTTGATATTTATACCACAACAAACGTGATATTACGTGACTATTTCATTTGCCTTTGAAATTTATAAAAATGCCTCCATAAATATCAAAGGATGCTTTCTAAAAAATAGTCCCTAGTTGCACTTGCGAAGAAGATAAAGGTACTTATTTGAAATTGTCTCACTACTAGAAAAACTGTTTTTTGTGACCAATTTTGTGACCGATTTTGGCTTAAATTGGTCACAAAAACAGTTTTGTGACCGAATAAATCGGTCACGAAAACCTTGATCACAGTTTTTTTGTGACTATAGCTGTGACCGACTCTTTTGTCACTGAAAGTTTAGTCACAGAAAAAATAATAGTGACTGAACGTTTGGTCACAAAATGAAGGGAATAGTGACCGAAATTTCGGTCACAATTTGATTCCATATGTGACCGAAATTTCGGTCACTATACCTATCAATTTTGTGGCCGAAATTTCGGTCACAAAATTTTAATAAATCAATTTAAATACATTTGTACCCACATCAACCCCACCCCACCACCCAAGCCCCCTTCCCCTCACCCCCTCCCTGGACCCACACCGACCCCAGCCCCACCCCCTAGGACCCCACATGTTGAGCATGGAAGAAATATTTCCTCTTGCACTTGATATGGTTTGAACCCTTGACTTCTAGGTTGAGGTGAGGATTTCAAACCACTACACCACATATGCTCTTTGTGCATGAAATGATTTTTCTTATATTTAAATTATATTTGTGTGATATTCAAATTTTAAATTATTTAAATAAATTTCATTAAAATTTTATCAATTTTTGTAAATTTAGTAGTTTCACTAATTCTACATTTATCTTAACTTTATCAAAAATTTTGTTTTATTTCTGCATAAATTCTTATTTGTGAATTATCACGAAACCAAACTTTAGAGAAATATTTTCATATTTTTGGTTTGAGGGAAGAGATTTAGAGAAACATTTTATTTGAATTTTGTATTTTGTGGAAAGTTTTGGAATTTTCAACTGAAACCAAACTCAATTCCACATCTAGGTTCGACTAATTATTCGATTTCCCTTAATTTAATTGAACAAGTACTCAATTTTTCCAATTCAATCAATTTGCTTAGATTAATGTTTTCTAATGTATTGATTATTAATTATCTAATTCAAACCAACTTAAATGTAAATGTTCCCACGTGATGTATTGACGCAAGTAATTTTATACAATAAGCAACTGATATTGGTGTAGACCATTAGAATAAATGATTTTCTTTAAAAAATATTACTATTCAAATAAAACACAAATCAAAATGAAGCTTTTGATTTATCATTAACTTAAAAATATATGATACATCGCAAATAAAAAAATATTAATAGAAAAATGAAAAGTATCCATTGAAATTCACTTGCAATAAAAAAATAGGAATTCATTTGGTATAATTACTCAAATTCCACAATTTGCTTAGATTAATTACTCAATTCAATTCCCCTCCATCCCACATATCAATTACGCTATTTAATTGTACAATTTATATATAATTTCTCCAATTCAATTGAACCAATTACAAAAATCCCCTCAATTTCATCGGACTGATTACTCATTGCTCGTACGTAATTCAGTGCGTTGACCCGATAACTCCAATTCCACAATTATATTAGATTAATTGAAACAATTATTCAAAGTTATTCAACTACATTATTTAACTACTCAATTTCCCCAAGTCAACTGAACCAATTACTCAATTTTGCATCTAAGTTCGACTAATTATTCGATTTCTTTAATTTAATTGAACAATGACTTAATTTTCCCAATTCAATCAAATTATTACTCAAATTTTATTCTTCCAATTGGATTAATTTTCTTCAATTCAATCAAATATTCGGTCACAATTTGCCTCAGATAAAGATAGGTTATTGTGATCGATTTTTCGGTCACAATTCACTCAAAGAAGATAGGTTTTTGTGATTGATTTTTCGGTCACAAATTCATTTAACAAAGATAGGTTTTTGTGACTGGTTTTTCGGTCACAATTTGCCTCAAATTAGATAGGTTTTTGTGACCGATTTTTCGGTCACAATTTACCTCAAATAAGATAGGATTTTCTGACGGATTTTTCGGTCGTAATTTTATCTAAAGAAGATAGGTTTTTGTGACCGATTTTTCGGTCACAATTTGCCTCAAAGAAGAAAGGTGTTTGTGACCGATTTTTCGGTCACAATTTTACCCAAAGAAGATAGGTTTTTGTAACCGATTTTTCGGTCACAATTTGCCTCAAATAAGTTAGGTTTTGGTGACCGATTTTTCGGTCACAATTTCACTTAACAAGGATAGGTTTTTGTGACCGATTTTTTTAGTCACAATTGTACTTAAAGAATATAGGATTTTGTGATCGATTTTTCGGTCACAATTTTCCTCAAATAAGATTGGCTTTTGTGACTGATTTTTCGGTCACAATTTGCCTAAAATAAGATAGGTTTTTGGGACCGATTTTTCGGTCACAATTTGCCTCAAATTGGATAGCTTTTTGTGACTGATTTTTCGGTCACAATTTGCCTCAAATAAGTTAGGTTTTGTGACCGATTTTTCGGTCACAATTTCACTTAACTAGGGTAGGTTTTGGTGACCGATTTTTCAGTCTTGTACTTAAAGAATATAAGATTTTGTGACCAATTTTTTGGTCACAATTTGCCTCAAATAAGATTGGCTTTTGTGATCGATTTTTTGGTCACAATTGCGCTTAAGAAGATAGGTTTTTGTGATCGATTTTTCGGTCACAAATTGCCTCAAATAAGACAAGTTGTTGTGACCGATTTTTCGGTCACAATTTGCCTCAAATAAGTTAGGTTTTTGTGACCGATTTTTCGGTCACAATTTCACTTAACAAGGATAGGTTTTTGTGACCGATTTTTCGGTCAGAATTGTACCTAAAGAATAGGGATAATTACTGTGACTACCCCTGAGGTTTGGCCTAATTACAAATAACACCGCCTTGTATCGAAAATTACCGATACCCCCCTGAGTTTTGTGGACTTATTAGTAATATAGACGAAATTAATGTAATGTCTATTTTGCCCTTTCAATATTTGAAATATTTTTTATTTAAAAAATTAAAAAATAGGTATATGAATGATTGGACCAAAATGCCCTTCATCAATATTTTGGAAAGAAAATACCATTATTTGAAACCAAACCCTAACTCCCACCCCACACCCTACCCCAACCCACCCCACCCCACCTAACCTAACCGCAACCACCCTTCAGTCCCCCACCGCCACCGCCGCGCCGCCGCACTCGGACCCCCCTTCCACTGCCGTCGCTGCCGCCGCACTCGGACTGCCCTCCGCCGCCTACTCCATCACCTCAGCCCTCGCACCACCACCTCACTCCGTCGCTCGCACCACCGCCGCCGGCCTCTTTCCATCGCTCGCGCCGCCCTCACTCCGTCGCTGGCACCGCCGCCCTCTCTTCGTAGCTCGCACCGTCGCCCTCACTCCGTCGCTCGCACCTCCGCCGCCCTCTCTCTGGTTTTTTCTCTCTCTTTTCTCAGATCTAGATCTTTCTCTCTTTCTCTCTTTCTCTCTCTCTCTCTCTAGCGGCGGCGGTGGACGGGGGCGACGGGCGTAGATGGCGGTAGAGGAGGTTTCTCTCCCCCCGCTCCCTCTCGATCTCCTCTCCCTCAGATGTATCCCTCTCTCCTTGCCCTCATCTCTCTCTCTCTCTCTCTCTCTTCTCTCTAGCGGCGGCAGGTGGAGATGGCGGGCGGCGGACAGCGAACGGCGGTGGAGGACGTTTCTCTCCCCCCCGCCCCCTGTGGATCTCCTGTCACTCATCCCTCTCTCTCTCTCTCTCTCTCTCTCTCTCTATATCTATCTCTTACTCTAGATTGAACGGCCAGCGACGGCGGCGGCGGGAGGAGGCCGCCGGCTGCTTATATATATATATTTATATATATTTTTTATATTATATATATTTGTATATATTTATAAATATTTTATATATTATGTGTATATATATATTATGTATATAAATTTAAAAAATGTGCAAATATATATATATTTTTATCACAATACAAACATATAGTATTTATACTATGTATAAATATGTATATATAGACATTATAAATAAAAATATTCAAATATATTTTCTTATTTATTCAATATAAAACATAAAATTAGTTATAAGGGTAAAAAAGACAATTCATAATTGGTCAAATAAAATTCTTGTCATTAAAAGGGCAATTTTGGAAGTTCAATTGATTTTACGAACATTGACCGTTAGTCAACTTAACGGAAGGTGCAAATTGAAAGACGGAAACAAAACTCAGGGGGGTATCGGTAATTTTCGATATAAGGAGATGTTATTTATAATTAGGCCAAACCTCAGGGATAGTCACAGTAATTATCCCTAATAATAAAACAACGAGAATAATGCTACCCGCGCATCTACGTACCTCCTCATATGTGTGCATGAGTGTGCGTGCGTGTGTGTGAGAGAGAGAGAGAGCCTATCCACCTCCGCACCGCATGATTAATTAATACAACCGACCACGTGTTTTTGTCACATGCATTAGGTTTAGTCACTAGAACTCTCTCTCTATATATATCACCCGCATAACAATTTTAAATATTCAATATTAACTCCTCTTTCTAACTGAAATTTCTCATTAATATCAGACAAAAAAATGGGCAGCCTCCCCCACCCGGATCTCGAACACGGATCCTCCGGATCCATCAAGCCCCTAGACCCGGAAGAGTTCAAAAGGCAAGGCCATTTAGTCATCGACTTCCTCGCGGACTACTACAAGAGCGTCGAGAAATACCCGGTCCGGAGCCAAGTCGAACCGGGTTATCTCAAGAAACGGGTTCCCGTATCCGCCCCGTACCACCCGGAACCCATCGAACGCATCCTCCGCGACGTGAAAACGGATATCATCCCGGGTCTGACCCACTGGCAGAGCCCGAATTACTTCGCCTACTTCCCGTCGAGCGGTAGCATTGCCGGGTTCGTCGGAGAGATGCTCAGCACCGGGTTCAACGTCGTCGGATTCAACTGGGTGTCGTCGCCGGCGGCGACGGAGCTCGAGAGTATCGTGATGGATTGGCTGGGGAAGATGATGAACCTCCCGCAGGAGTTCCTGTTCTCCGGAGGCGGCGGCGGCGTCCTCCAGGGGACCACCTGCGAGGCCATACTCTGCACGGTGGTCGCCGCTAGGGACGGGGTGTTGGCTAAGATCGGGAGGGATAGTATCAACAAGTTGGTGGTTTACGGGTCAGATCAGACCCACTCCGCCGTGCAGAAGGCGGCCCAGATCGCCGGAGTTGTGAACTTCCGGGCGGTGGCCACCAAGAAGGAGGAGGGATTCCGGCTGACGGCGGCGGCACTAAGGGCGGCGATAGAGGAGGATGTGGCATCCGGGCTGGTCCCATTCTTCCTCTGCGCCACCGTGGGGACGACCTCGTCGACGGCGGTGGACCCGCTGCAGCCGCTGTGCACGGCGGCGAAGGAGTACGGGATGTGGGTTCACGTCGACGCCGCCTACGCCGGGAGTGTGTGTATCTGCCCCGAGTTTCGACACTTCATCGGCGGGGTTGAAATGGCTGATTCGTTTAGTTTCAACGCGCATAAATGGTTTTTGACGACCCTGGATTGTTGCTGTTTGTGGGTTAAAACGCCGGCGGCGCTGGTGGCGGCGCTGTCGACGTATCCGGAGTATCTGCGTAACAAGGCGTCGGAGACGAGGGGGGTGGTGGACTATAAGGACTGGCAGATCACCCTCAGCCGCCGCTTCCGGTCGTTGAAGCTGTGGCTGGTCCTCCGGAGCTACGGCGTCGCGAACTTGCAGAAATTCTTACGGGGCCACGTGAAGATGGCACGGAATTTTGAGGGGCTTGTTGGGATGGACCCGCGGTTTGAGGTGGTGGTGCCGAGGAACTTTGCCACTGTCTGCTTCCGCGTCTCACCGGTGGAGATCGGGAAGAAGATGGTGACAAAAGTGACAATGTAAATCTTGTCGCCAATTAATTATGTATATTTAACAGCGAAATATTATAGGGCTAAATGGAGAAAGCGTACAAATGTTAGGGTGATTTGCACTTTAACAGCGGACGGGATCCCCTACCCCAAGATGATCCCCCATCTCATGCCCCATACTCTAAATTCATGACACGTGTAAATCTTCAAGGTTTACTTAACGGCAGATTATTTAGTTATGTTAATTAGTTTTTACACATGTCATGAATTTAGAGTATGGGGCATGAGATGGGACATCGTTTTGGGATAGGAGATCCCGTCCGCTTTAACAGAACGTTTGCGGGGTGCAATAGTTAGGGGTGCTTGATCTACTGAAAATGTTCTTGAGTAGTATATTTGTCCATTAATCACAAAAAATATTTCATTAAAAAAATGGACAAATGTATAATCGGAATACATTTTCAATAGGTTGAGTACTATAGGTGCACTCCACAAAAGTTGGGTATAAAAATGCAAATTAATTTAAAGATTAGGATGGTTTCCGCGTTCAACCCAAAGTTTAACGTTGCCACAAAATTAATTTACACAAAATCAATAGCGACAAAAATTGTATTTAAATAGTCGCTATAGACAATCAATGGCATGCCTTCATTGACAAGTCAACGACAAAAAAAAAAAAAACAATTTCACAAATTATAACAACAATAATATTCAGTCAATTAGTTGTCACTGGTAGGGGTGGTGGTCACTAGACGTAAATAGTGACCACTTAAAAGACTGAAAGTTGTCGCCTTAAAACCCTACCTTGACAATACAAAAAGTTAACATCACTAAATGAATGTAGCTAATTAGCGACGACATAAAAATGTATGATTCATTTAATACTTAATTATCAAGATGGCCTTTTTAATTTTTCATTATGAATATTGTTTTTTCTTGTAGCGATGATGCGGCGAATAATTTCAACGCGAAGTTGCTGGAGTCGATAAACGAGTCGGGGAAGATTTACATGACGCACGCGGTGATTGGTGGCGCGTACGTGATCCGGTTCGCCGTCGGGGCGACCCTGACGGAGAACCGGCATGTTAATTTGGCGTGGAAGGTGGTTCAAGAGCACGCCCATGCGCTGCTAACGACGCCATGAATGCGCAGTTAGTGTGTGAAATTTTTACTCAACGTACGTTCGTCGGGGAAAGTCTAATTTGCGTAGATTAATTTGGTTTGGGAATAAAGTACTGTTATTGATTCTTGTGGTTTATTTTGATTTATGAAATGGTTGTGTGTGATTGGAAATGTTTTTTAGTTGTCAATTGCACTGGTATTATATAATGAAAGAGAAAGAATTACAAATAAATTATTATACAATCGAAAGAAAATAATTTATAATTAGAATAATATTTGTATCTGTGTTTAATCAAATCCACAATCAGTGAGATAAGGCTTCATCGCGATTAGATGCATGTATTTTGTATTTCTTTAGTCATATATTTTCTTGATGATAAAAAAAAAAATAGTCGATTTTATGATATCTACCTCGACGTGCAAACCTAGATTATATGATCATTTATATTGAGTTCAAACGGTAATTTAAATATTTTTTTCTGAATATTTTAATTAGAAAGAAATTTGAAACCAAATTCTGTGCTCTTAATTTGGGCAAAATATAAACTTTAGGGAACAAAGTGATATGATGCATGTAGTACTTTCAACGGGTAAGTTAATTTTTAAATTAAAATTAGGTTGGTTTCTAAAGGATTAATTGTAATTTTGGTCCCATAGGTAAGTCTTTGTCTAATATTGGTCCAATTCCTTTCAATGTTCTCAAGTTTGGTTCTATATTTTTCAATTTTTTGTAATTTTGGGACTTTTCTGAAATTCCGTCTAATCTTTAACGGCGAAGGCACGCGCACCTCGTGTGGGATCAAAATTCCGTCCAATTTTGGTTCCATTTGTTTCAATTTTCTCAATTTTGGTCCCATACACTTCAAATTTTTGCAATTTTGGAACTTTGTAAAAATTTGAAACGTATGGGTTTTAATGGCCACGTGAGACACGTGTGCCTTCTCCGTAAAAGATTAGATAAAATTTTAGAAATGTCCCAAAATTGTGAAAATTTAAAATATATGGGACCAAAATTAAGAAAATTAAAACATATGAGATCAAAATTGAGAAATTTGAAACGAATGAGATCAAAATTGGACAAAGGTATACTTATAGGACCAAAATTGCAATTAACCCATTTCTAAACTACTCCGTTTTACACTCGAATTTAAAATGAATTTATATATAATAATAACGTGGGGGTTGGTAAATTAAATAATACTTTTAAACTAGTGTTAGATAATATTTTAACAGTTAGTACAAAATACAAATGAATTAAGTTCTATTAGTAATTTAACGACATGATCAAATTTGTTGGGGAAATTTATTTTGTCGGATACAAATTGCATTTTTGATAAAAATATTGACTAAATTTGTAAATACTCTAAATTATGGGTTGAAAAGTAAGATTTTTGAGATATTTGGCCCGTTCGGTCCATTGTTCTTCGGGCATTATTAAAGCGAAGGCCTTACAGATGTTGACCGTGTGACAAGATCCGGGCCCATGTTATAATTACACTCAGACCCCTTATTGCTTTCAAATTGTGTAATTGCCACTTACTTATAGAGGTTATTGCATTTGGACCCGCTGAGGTTTAGTTTAAATAGTAATACTAAAACCCCATGTGGTTTGAATAATTATATTTACCTTACCTAAATATAATGTTGATTTATAGAAAAGGCTAACTAGTAGTGTCAATTCAAGTAGCATGATTGCAAAGTGACTTCGATGAAGTGTTTTGGTTTTTCGTTTTTGTTTTTTGAATGTAGTGTTAGGATTTATTTTTATTTTAACATAGTACTTAACTTATAAACTTTTATATGTATATATCGTATATTAATATATATACATACATACACACACGCGCACATGCATACACACAATCTACAAGAAAGCACCTTAGTCACTAACAAAAATTTTGTGACGGAGAGATTTTGCATCACAGATTTAAGGAATCTATGATAAATTAGTGACAGAATTTAATATAAATAGAATTAAAGAAACAATCAACGATAAGATATTTAGTAATGAAATTTTTATTAACTAAATTTGTCATAAAAACTAATTTATGGTATATATATATTTTTTGGTCATGAATTTATAGTATATTGATTTGTCATTAAAATATATATATTCTTGCAATGATATGTATATATATATAATATTTATTATTTACTTTCAACCCTTTCCCCACACCCCTCGAAGTGGAGAAACGGCAAACACCTAAATTGATGATCATCTTGTGTGTGTGTGTGTGTGTGAGAGAGAGAGAGAGAGAGAGAGAGAGAGAGAGGTTTCGTTCTCATAAAGACAAATTAAGTGAAGCAATACAGCACGCATTGTCTCCTGGAGAGATGTCAACTATCCTGTCCCTCACTTGCCTCCTTTGCTGATCATAGAAACTAATAATATATATATTAAAATAACTTATTCTTTTTGCTGTTTGATGAAATAATAATTTTTTTAAAAAAATCCTATAAAAAAAAATCAAATTTCAAAAGGAGCAATTGTTAAATTATAAATAATAATGATTTGTAGGGGCAATTATGACTTAATTATCAATTTTTTTCCTTCTTTGGTAACGGCTCAAGTGTTGATTAATTACAACACAAACCAACACCATGTCTGTATCTTTTATTTTATTGTTTGAATTTAACCTAGCATTCTTTCTGAAAAAAAGGAAGAATTTTTTTTAATTATATCTGTTAGAGTAGTGCCCAGCAAGCCAATATGTTTTAGCTTGTTAATTACTCTTTGTATCAAACAGTCTATTTGATTAAATAATAAATTGAAAGTTTCACACTTTATGGCCACCTTCATCACATAGCATTAGTTATATTATTTATATTTAATATATGTGGTTGAATCTCCATGATCACATTTAAGTTATGGGACTTGGCTTCACATAGAGATGGAAGTCTTGAAACAAGTCTCTAAGGCGTGATCAAAATTACTCCAAGTCATTGAGTCTAATAGAGACTGGGGTATCGACCTGACTCACTAAAAGACTTGCATTTATGACGTATCTCAAATGGGAGGATGTCTTGTTTCATGGACATCGAGTGTAGTGACACTCGTATGCATAAATGGGTGCTCATTAGGGAATGAGTTCACTGAGGATCCCACATGGAAACTCCTAAATGGGAATAAAAGAATTAGGAAAGTTTCCAAGCTTATGACGTGCTTTAACTAGTCCTTAGACTTGAGATTTTATAGTAGTCTTGTATATGGGCATTTATGCTTTGATATAGGCGTCGACTCCATGGCGAGTCTTAGTACTCCTATATTGGGTATAGGTCTCCCATATATGGAGACTAGTGAAAATCAATAAAGGATTCGTTGCTCGCCTAGTTGAGCGAGTGAGTTTTTCCATATATTCTATTGTAATTAGTCCACTTAAATCCTTGCGCAAGGTGGAGGACAATGATTAGGAAATGAGTTTTCTAAGTCAATTGTCAAATGGACTATTTAAATGGAATTATGAGAATTGAGGTTACTTGGATTTCTCAGATCCCATGTCCCAAACCTCAATCGGAAAACTAGACAACGAAGGGACCGTATTTGCACGGTAAGTCATAAGTAGAAAGGTTCGCGCTAATACTTCGAGATAAATTGGATTCAAAATCCACCCTATGCACTTTTGTGGGATATCCTAAGAATTCAATAGGATATTATTTCTATGATCCAACTGAACGAAAGGTGTTCGTTTCGAGAAACGCTGTCTTTTTGGAAAGACAATTTCTATTAGATAGAAATGGCGGGACCATAGATCTTGATGAAATTCAAGAAGAGGCTTCGATCCCACAAGCAGTAAAAGCATCATCACAAGCCGAATCCCAAGCAGTAAATGCACTTCCTCGGAGATCCGAAAGGACTCCTAAAGCGCCTGAACGACTAAATCTCTTAGTTGAGACTGGTCAGACGGATAGTGATCCGAAAACTTACAATGAGGCTATGTCAGACATAGATTCTGGAAAATGGCAAGATGCCATGCAATCCGAAATGGACTCCATGTACTCCAACAAAGTATGGACTTTGGTGGATCCACCTGAAGGCGTTATGCCTGTTGGATGCAAATGGATCTACAAGCGTAAGCTTGGAGCTAATGGAGAGGTAGTGACCTATAAGGCTAGATTAGTTGCAAAAGGATACACTCAAAGGCCTGGAATAGACTTTGAGGAAACCTTTTCACCAGTCGCAATGCCTAAATCCATTCGGATAATGCTAGCCATAGCTGCATATTATGATTATGAGATATGGCAAATGGATGTGAAAACGGCTTTTCTCAATGGAGATATTGATAAGGATATCTACATGGAGCAACCAAATGGTTTCATATCCAAAGGGAATGAGCAAAAGGTTTGCAAACTCCAGAGATCCATTTACGGACTCAAACAGGCGTCCCGAAGTTGGAATATACGTTTTGATGAGACAGTCAAATCATTTGGCTTTATCAAAAATGTGTATGAGCCCTGCGTTTATAAGAAAGCTAGTGGGAGGGCCATTCAGTTTTTAGTGCTTTATGTTGATGACATTCTTCTCATTGGGAATGAGATAGATGCTATGGAGTCAACTAAAGTTTGGTTGTCCACGCAATTCTCTATGAAGGATTTAGGAGAAGCCTCATTCGTTCTAGGTGTCAAGATCTATAGAGATAGATCAAGAAGAATGATCGGGCTCTCACAATCAACGTACATAGATAAAATACTGAAAAGATTCAGTATGGAAGAATCCAAGAGAGGATTCTTGCCCATGAGACATGGGGTTGCCCTTTCTAAGTCAATGTGCCCACACACTGATGAAGAGAAGGAAAGGATGTCTCGTATACCTTATGCATCCGCAATTGGAAGCATAATGTATGCTATGCTATGTACTAGACCGGACGTTGCATACGCCTTAGGTGTAACTAGTCGATTCCAGTCTAATCCCGGTGAAAGTCACTGGTCCGCGGTCAAGACAATCCTAAAGTACTTGAGAAGAACTAAGGATTTGTTCCTTGTTTATGGCGGGAATGGAGAATTGAAACTCGAGGGATATACCGATTCTAGTTTTCAATCGGATGTGGACGATTCAAAATCTGTTTCAGGATATGTATTCTGTCTTAATGGTGGCGCGGTTAGTTGGAAAAGTTCCAAACAGGAAACTACAGCTGATTCAACCACTGAGGCAGAGTACATTGCCGCGGCCGAAGCGGCAAAAGAGGGTGTTTGGATGAAAAACTTCATCCAAGAGTTGGATGTTGTTCCTAGCATAGCCAATCCAGTAGTTGTCTATTGTGACAACAATGGTGCGATTGCTCAAGCAAAGGAACCAAGATCTCATCAAAGATCCAAGCACATAATAAGGAGATACCACCTGATCAGAGAGATCATTGGTAGAGGCGACATAAGAGTGGATAGAGTCGCATCAGCGGAGAACATAGCAGACCCATTTACTAAACCTCTCAGCCAAAAGGTCTTTGAAGCACATCTTGGGAAGATGGGACTTACGACTATGGGTGATTGGCTTTAGGGCAAGTGGGAGATTGTTAGAGTAGTGCCCAGCAAGCCAATATGTTTTAGCTTGTTAATTACTCTTTGTATCAAACAGTCTATTTGATTAAATAATAAATTGAAAGTTTCACACTTTATGGCCACCTTCATCACATAGCATTAGTTATATTATTTATATTTAATATATGTGGTTGAATCTCCATGATCACATTTAAGTTATGGGACTTGGCTTCACATAGAGATGGAAGTCTTGAAACAAGTCTCTAAGGCGTGATCAAAATTACTCCAAGTCATTGAGTCTAATAGAGACTGGGGTATCGACCTGACTCACTAAAAGACTTGCATTTATGACGTATCTCAAATGGGAGGATGTCTTGTTTCATGGACATCGAGTGTAGTGACACTCGTATGCATAAATGGGTGCTCATTAGGGAATGAGTTCACTGAGGATCCCACATGGAAACTCCTAAATGGGAATAAAAGAATTAGGAAAGTTTCCAAGCTTATGACGTGCTTTAACTAGTCCTTAGACTTGAGATTTTATAGTAGTCTTGTATATGGGCATTTATGCTTTGATATAGGCGTCGACTCCATTGCGAGTCTTAGTACTCCTATATTGGGTATAGGTCTCCCATATATGGAGACTAGTGAAAATCAATAAAGGATTCGTTGCTCGCCTAGTTGAGCGAGTGAGTTTTTCCATATATTCTATTGTAATTAGTCCACTTAAATCCTTGCGCAAGGTGGAGGACAATGATTAGGAAATGAGTTTTCTAAGTCAATTGTCAAATGGACTATTTAAATGGAATTATGAGAATTGAGGTTACTTGGATTTCTCAGATCCCATGTCCCAAACCTCAATCGGAAAACTAGACAACGAAGGGACCGTATTTGCACGGTAAGTCATAAGTAGAAAGGTTCGCGCTAATACTTCACCTATTGACTAGGTATTCGTGGGCTTGTTGCAAGACATCGACCACGATGGATGGGGACCATTAATTAGAAAGAGTTCTAATAAAATGGTGATTGATTAAAAGAGTTTAATTAATCATAGATAATTTTATTATCTAAAATATTGCTTTGATTGCAAGCCCGTCGCTAATCGATTGGTGAACCTAAGGGGTCACACACAATAGTTGACCAAGCACCTAAGTATATGAATTGATTAATGTTGATTAATCAAATTGAATTGATTAATGAGATCAATTGAATTGAGGGCTAATTCAATTGACCTATCTCATTAAATTGGTGGATAGGAATCAATTTGGGAAATTGATTTGGAAATTAATTGATTAAGAATCAATTAATGAAATTGATTTGAAATTAGATTTCAATTGATTTATTAATTGAAATAAGATTTCAATTTAGGACTAAATTGAAATTTGATTTTAATTTAAGTACTAAATTGAAATAAGTTTTCAATTATTGACCAAATTAAAATATGATTTTAATTTGGGGATTAAATTGAAATTAGAATTGAATTAATTATGAATTAATTTAATATTTCAATTTAATTCTAGAATTTTAATTTAACTATAAGACTATGAGATAAATCTTATAGTTAATAGATAAATTCTAGCAATCAAAGATACCAAGAAAATAGAGATACTAAAGAATGGAGAAGGAGAAATTTGAGTCCAAATTGGACTCAAATTTGGCCGGCCACTTTTGGCTATAAAAGCCAAGGCCAAACCCACGTGAAGAATACATCAAAAGAAGAGTTCTTTGTGGTCATCTTTTCTCCTCATCTCTAGCCAATCATTGTTTATTTTCTTGGTTAGGTTAATAATTTTAGTTTATTGTTTAATTGATAAACAATAGATTAAAGTTAGCTTACAACATATCCACTTTCTTTTCATAGTCCCATATACTAAGTGTTAGTATAAATTCATATATATTTCGGTTTAAATCCAAGTCTTGCATAGGATTTAAATCGTGGTGTGGTTAACGTGTGGATACGCTTAGAGGGAATACAATTGGATTCCTACGAAAGCGCGAACAGTTCGTGACAGTTCGGGAACGTGAGCCGCGTATTTGAATACGCTCTATTCCCTACGACAACAGGAGTGCTAAAAGGTAATTAAAACCACTAAACTTATTTAAACGATTTGGTTATTAATTTGCATAGTAGATCCGCGTCACAATAGTCACGGGACAAATATAATTAGCATATAATGTGTTATATGTTTATATAAAATTTTTAATATTCCGCTGCGTATACGTCCCGGGACCTATGTGAAAATAACAATATCATTAAATGTTATATCTAAATATCAATTAAAGTTGCTAGAGAACCTACTCAGTAATACTTTGATTTGAAATATTAAAAATTTAAAGTAATCGAAAAAAATTATTTAGATAATATTAAGAATTAATAAGCATAATAAATAACTGAAAAATTCAAATCAAATACTGTGTACATAATCTTCTTTTAAATATTTATATATTTAAATATTTAATTAAGAATTTATATACACATAAATAACATATTCCAAATTTAATTAATAATTTTCTTTTAAATTGTAAAATCTTAATTTCGGCAGAATATTATGAGTTGGACATATCTGATTGGCTCCATTTGCCCATCAATCATTAGACACAAAAAAGCAATTAACAAGAAAGTTTGCTTTTTTATGTTATTTGCTTTATGTTTTTTACGAAAAGAGAAAAAAAAAAAAAAAAGTAGTGAGGAAACTAAGGAGAGGGATAAAAGGAGGAAAACAAGAACCATTTCCCAAGTTGCCATGTGACCCTAACAGCGACGGAGCCAGAATTATAGGATTAGGAGGTGCGCACCTATCAACTACGAGATTACAAATAATACAAATAATTTAATTGAAAAAATTTAGGGCTGTAGAAGAAAGTGTTCTTAAGAACAATTGGGATGGTCGCTCAAATTTATCTACATAAATGTGATAATTTTTAAGTTAGGAAATATACGTGCAACCCCTAATCTATATATGTGGCTCCGCCATTAAACTCTAATGTTCGCCAGCTCTTATCCTTGATATTTCTTGCATTTAGGTTGTATTTGATAGCAATATGCGTGATAATAAAATTATTGGATATACATGTCGTACATTTGCTATAAATCTATTGTATTAATTTGTTTGGTGACAAGTATTATTTCGTCGAATATCCTTTAAAAATGTTCAGTGGTGTTCATTTTCCTATAGAGATTAGAAGTAAATTATGCAAAATCCTTAAATTCAGGCCCAAATATAAATTTAAGAATAGTACAATAAATTCAATTTCTATCAACTCACTCCAAATTAATTGGATTGCACATCCTACCCTCCTAGTGGGATGGATTATCTCATAAATTGACGAATAAGAAATCGAGTCTGAATTTCATAAATGGTCAAAAAATATTTTATCAAATATAATTATGGGTAGGGATACTCATACAATCCCACCTATAAATCCCTATCAAATGCAATTTTAGTGAATTGATCCTTAATTGTGTATTTCATACTAAAATTTCATTCTAAATATATATTTATTCAAAAGAATGTGAAAGTGTGTGGCTGTTTGATTTAGTGGATATGTAACTCATTTTCAAAGGCGTCGAGAGTTAAGCATTATGGTTCGAATCGTGATAATGTAGGTAGTGTGTGTAAAGTAGAATATAAAAAGAAACGTAGAAATCTAAAATGCTCGTGAAGATCTTAAAGCCAACATAAATTAGCTTTACAGGTAATCAGGGACAATAACATAAATCCCATATATTTAATCAAAACATAGTTTTTTTTATTAAAAAAAAAAAAAACAGAAGAAACACCGTCATGGCTTTCGGCCTTCGAATTTTCAATAGCAATGACTGACCACAAAATAAAGCAAGAAAAATAGTACAAATCATGGGGTGGGGTGGGGGTGATTGTATACATTCAAAGCTTTATATATATAATACATGTATCACACACACACCCATATAGTCCCAAAGAACACACATGCACTCTCTTCTGCAACTCTGAACCCGCGCCGGAAAATCAAGCAAATGGAAAAGTCCTGGAGACTGAGAATGGAAATGCCGACACCCAAATTACCAAACTGCCCTCCGCGGCGGTCCACGGAGGACGCCGCCACCGCCGAGGACCACCGGAAAACCATCTCCTCCTCCGACGACCCTCTGAACCCCGAAGCCTTCACCGACGTCTTCGGCGGGCCCCCTCGCTCGATTCTCTCCCGCCGGTTCTCAAGATACTCCTCATCGTCCGCGGGTTTCTTCTACGATGATATTTTCCAGCAGCCACATACGGCTGCGCCGGGGGCCGTGAGGGCGGGCCGAAACTTGCCCCAGTTCAAGATTCCGGCGGGGAGGCGGTGGGGCTATCAGAACAATGGATTTTGTGGCAATGTTTTTGGGTGGGATGATGAGAGGGTGGTGAGGTCGTCGAGGTCGAGGTCGAAGACGAGCTCATCCTCGGCGCTGAGCTCGGAGGAGCTCAGCCCTCTCCGGCCGGCGGTCTCTGACGACGGATACGATGATGTTTCCTTTTTTGCTTCGAAGCTCAGGTCAGTGTGTGTCTATGTTGACCTTTCCGCGGGGTTGGGGGATGCAAATTTCATCATTTAAATTGCTTTATTTTGGATTTGAGTCATTCCGTTTATACGCCTTGAGTTTTCATCCTATAAATTTTCTAAATTAACATTTTGGGTTCTATTTTCGTCGAAAGCTCAATTTTCCGATGGAGCATTGTTGAGGCAGGTACAAAATTGTTGAAGTGTACAGTTGGAAAGTTGATATTCCGGCAAAAATAGGACCGAAACTATCAATTTTGAAAACTTATAGGATGAAAATCTAATTAGTGTAATTAAAATTCAACACGTATCAATTTACCAGACGAAAACTGCATTTTAGTGAGGTAATATTTTACATATATTTTTATTAAAATTTTGTAATTCATACATATAGTTTTTTTTTTTTTTCGATTACAATCAACTTGGGACATAGAGATGTCAATCGGAAGGACACCCACACACGCACACACTCACTCAAGGGGAAAGGGGAGAGGACAAGAGGATTCGAACTCAGAACCTCACTGGTACTGATATGAACCCCCACCACTGGGCTACAACCCCAGTGGCAATTCATACATATAGTTGCTCCCCTTAAATTTGTATAACATTTTATATGTATATATATATATATATAGATATATTTCTCAACAAAAATTCCAAATTTCGTACTTTAAATTAAAATTTGTGACTCTATTCTCCCAATTATTACTCTTAAAACTTGAATCATAAATTAAAAAAAAAAAACTCCCTCTTAAAAACAAAGGACTTGGAGACAATTCATTGATCAATTCTGCAACAAAATTACATATATCTGAAATCTTGATTTTTTATTTTTTTTTAAAATTTTTCAGGCCAATAAATGTGAGGCCTAGATGGAACTCAAGAAGAACAGAGCATGAAGACCACCAAAAACAACCTTATATAGACATTAATTACCATCCCATTCCAAATTCCCCTGCTGAGGATTTACACCTCAACTCACCATCATCTGCAGTTTCATCAGTTAGCCATTCCGACGGAAACATCAAAAACTATGACATTTCCGACGATATTTCGATCGGAGATGACGATGAATCCACGAGCTCTTACGTTATAGAGATCGGCTCTGATAACCGGTGCGAGTCGAACGGTGTGGATGAGGCGATCGCGTGGGCGAAAGAGAGGTTTCGGAGGCCGTGTTTGGATGATCAGAAGGAGATAGAATTGGAGAATGAGCTTTTAGAAGGGGAAAAAGATGGTTTTGAATCAATGGTACGTATATATTGTTTGTTGAAGAATGAACTTGAATTGTTATTATAGAAATGGAGACATTGTTTGTTGATTGAGATGTTTTTTTTTTTTTTTGGCTACTTGTTTTGTAGTATGAACAACGGGACGAACGGGCTCCGGAAGAAGAAACGGGCCGGGTACCGTGGCGTTAAATTAATTTTGGGAGTTATATATTGAATTTTAGTTGCAGAGATGGAGTTAGAAATTTTTATTTTGATAGTTTTTTAGCAGAATATTGAAAGAGTTTTTATTATTTTGGAGAACAAAAATTTATTTATTTACTTATATTTAAGTAAAGAAACACATAAAAATGAACTTGTTCTCCATAATCTTTATTCTTGAATCTCCATTTGACAATCAAAGAATTAAGTTGTTGCAATTATAAGGTTAGAAGTGCTATCCGCAAAAGTTTAAAATTAAGTTCTTTCTTTTTCCTTTTTTATTTATTTATTTTTTTTGTTTCCTAACGATGTCTTGTTTTAATTTACTTATCGACAGAAAGAAAGAGAAATACAAATACTTGATGAGAAGATCAAGCTATGGTCGACCGGCAAGGAAGCCGATATCCGGTTGTTGTTATCGTCCCTCCATCATGTAAGATAAATTTGTTGTATTAGCGTCGAAAATATAATTTCATTTTTTTCATCAACTACTGGTTGGTCTAATGGGACGATGCGCTAGATCTGTTAAGCAACGTCTAGCGTTAGAATCCTATTGTTGTAAATGGAGCAGTTGGGTTGGAAGAGTCACCCTCATAATGAGCCTCTATAGTACCTAATTCGAATTAGTCGGCCAATGAGTTGAAACCGAGTGGCTAATACCAAAAAAAGAAAAGAAAAATTATTTTTTCTTTGTGAGAGATAGATATTCTGAGATTTGCAATAGCATTTAACTTAGTCCTTCAAACCATCGTTCAGGTTTTATGGCCTAATAGTGGTTGGCTCGCGACGCCTCTCATGAATATGATCGAAAACTCAGAAGTTAAGAAAACGTATCAGAAAGCGCAGTTGTGCTTACATCCCGACAAGCTGCAACAGAGGGGCGCTACAATTATGCAGAAATACATTGCCAAGAAGGCGTTTTCGACTCTTCAGGTTAGTGTAATCCGTTTCTATAACCGTTGATTTGTGGGTCGGGATAGGGTTGAGGGTGCTGATAGGCGCAGTTGTCCCTTGACTCCTTGTCATCTGATCTCCTACTCTATAATCTATATAAAATAATTTTTTGAACGTGCATTGATTCAAGTGAGATCTTGAATTACAAATGTGAAGTCTTTCGATATATACATATAATGCATGTATATATGTATGTATTTTGGGTGCAACTTTCAATATATAAGTATGACCGTACAATGTTATTCTTGTAGGACGCCTGGGCTGCATTTATCTCTCAAAACGGCTTCCCCTATTGAAAAATTACTCAAAATTATAGGTGTGCTCGACACGAATCGCAAAACCTTGATAGCAAGAATATTTATGAACTCAACTTCGAAGACAATCACAACCATTCATGCATTTAGACCGATGGGAGCTCCAACATATATAGATACAATTGTGATGTCCAGAGATTTCATAAAGAACTATGTATCAGTATTTTTGGCGGTGTGTTGATTTTGGAAAATGTTGTAAATTGCAAACTTGTTTATATTTCGATTTTCTTGTTTTTTTATTTTTATTTTTATGCTTGTGTTCATCAGTTTGTTGATTTTAGAGGCTAACGATGTACAATTATTTCGAATTTTCCACTATTTTGTTTCGGCCACGTCCGACATAAGATGATTATGTAATACTTTGGATAACGATGATATATATATATATATATATATATAAAGTAACTTTATTTCGCGTGAACAAAGGAATCATTCAAGGTATTATGACATATCTCACTATGGCATGAAACTTTTCAAAACTAAGCACAACAAAATCATTAAAGATAATCATTGAGGAACAATGAAATAATTCGAAAGTGTTATTTGTCTCAAAGTTAGTCAAAAAGGTCCCAATTTGTCTATTGCAAATGGAGTTTAATCAAACTAATCATATTGCCTAGGGTAATAGCTTAGTCAAAAAGAGCAAAAATTTGTCATTTTCAAAATTAATAAATCAAGCCAATGAAGCTCTACCTTAATAGTAATGCGGAGGTCCCATAACTTGAAAGCTCTGAGTTCAATTTTTCATAAATGCATGAGGATCCCGATTCATAAATCTCTCGGTTCGAGAAATCAAGATTAGAGGATCAAACCATTTTTTTTTTACTGTCTTTCAAATTCGATAAATATTAGTTGATCGTATATTTCATTAGAGTTCTATGATTCACAATATCCTTTCCTATTTGATCCCTTTGAATTCCATATTCGAAGTTGCAATCGGATCTATTTATTAAAAAGAATTGATTCAATACATTTCTTATGTACCCATAGGTACTATATTGGACTTATTCTAATTTAATACTAATTTCACTCTATTGTATAGTAGTTTGTATTCCTTTGTTATTTACAGATAATGGATTGTAATAGTTTATTCTTTATTTGAAATATTGATGTAGTTAATTGCTTGTAATAGACCATTAATAAAATTGCTTGATGGTAGTATACTGCTTCCTGTCTAAAAAAAAAATTATATTAAAAACTAGTGCAATTTTAGAAGCCCATAAGGGACATTTTAGCTTAAAACGGATTTGATTGGAACAAAATTATATCGTATGACGAACTCATTACAGTTACCACAATTGGGAGAGAATCAAAAGAGTGAACAATTACATAACAAGTATAATAATATTTAGATTATGATTATTTAAAATAATACTTAACCGGATTCGAGCAAGCAAGAATTTCCATCCGGAATACTTCATTCTAGTAGATATAACATGACTACAAGAGAATACAAGAGCAACAACCATGTAAATAACCCCAACACCAATAGATAAAAATGATAATTACCAAAAACTCCTTTAGGTTTGTTTTAGTACGAAAATCCCTCTTTATCTATTAAAATTACAACCAACCCCCCGACACTAGAGGATAAAAGAGCTTTCTATAACCTGAATAACCAACGGCTGGTGCTATTTGTAAGATAGAAGTAAACTTTAAGGGCGACGATTGTAATTTCAATAGATAGGAGAGTCTGTTTGTAATTGAAACAAATCTCAGCTTTCAGTAATTATCTCTACATAAAATTAACAAAAATCAAAATCCTGAACTTTCAAACCACTATTTCACATAATGTAATGAATTCCATACACATCAAGATCAGCAGATCTACACACATTACAAGACAGTCTGGCTCAGCACAACATCTCTCTCTCTCTTTTTGAAAAGCACAAAATTTTGATGTTATATGGAATAATGATGAATCAATTTAACGGGTCTTGTCCCTCGTGGTGAAAGAACGGTGAAAAATGAAAGCCAATTTTTTTTTCCTTTACCTGTTGTCTTTTTGTCTGTCTGTAACATGAACTGATCATTTCTAACTCTCTTTTACTTTGTTCTTGTGATGACTCTGTGCGTTAATTCTACAAGCGCACGCCTCGATTTTTGGACATCCTGATGGTCATTCTGTGGAAACGAATCGACTGCAGCTGAGGCGAGGTTGGCGTGCTTGGTTGCTAGCTCCCTAGTTCTCTCGATTCCTCGACTTTTTCCAAGGTAATCTAGAGCCTGTAGTTTCAGGTTTACTATCAACACACTGACTGGTGGAGCCATATCGCTATAAGAGGGGGTGCGCGCACACACACACACACTTATATATAACACATACATACATACATACATACATACATACATACATACATATATATATATGTATATATTATTTTCAATATTAAGTATAAGCCAATTATTACATTATAATGCACCCCAAACATGGTCTTCACCCCATCATTGTGTTTACACACACAAAGAGGGAGGGAGGGACGGAGGGACGGAGGCAGCTAGCCAAGGGTACAAGAGGGTGCGCGCACGCATATTTTCAATATTAAGTTGTGCTAAGTATTGTATTACAATGCACCCCAAACAGGGTTTTCACCCTGCCATTGTGTGTGTGTGTGTGTGTGTGTGTGTGTGTGCATGTGTGTGTGTGTGCACGCACAAGAGAGAGAGAGAGAGGCGGCTAACCGAGGGTATTGTCTATGCGATACCCAAAGGAGTGCATAGGATGATCAGATGGAATGTAAACAAATGTGACCTATTTCTGGTTTGAGAAATTCAAAAACAAATAAATTAAATTCAAATGCGCGTGTATTATCCATCCACCTAATTGGTCTATTCCATTAAGTGAAGCCTGTCAAAATCCCTACTCCGATCCAAAGAGGGATACAATTAGAACATGAAAGCATTTGAGTTTTTATCCTTTCATTTTTATTGTTAGTTAAAAAACACCAATAAATTGATTGTTCCACTAGATTTGGTGTGTGGTAATAATTTACTCAACTTTTTGTCACACACACACACACACACACCATCATATGTAGCATCTCAGAGATCCTCCCCCAACCCCAAAAAGCGATACGCTTAGAACATGAAAGCATTAGAGACGTTATCTTTTCATTTTTATTGTTAGTGAGGTATGGAGAACAATTAATCGATTGGTTTCAACTAAAATAGATATCATACACAAAAAACTTACACGATCCACGTTGGCAGAATTGTTGAATCCCTGATCAACTACGATCCGGAGCTCTGGAAACTCCTCCATAGCAAACAATATTGGAGCAGTAACAACCCCCTGAAAAAAAAAATTTAAAAAATAAAAATCAAATATTTGTGGCATTTTACTACATTATCACCGAAGATAGATCAAACCGAAAATTCTAGCAAGAAAATAGATGTAAAAGTATTTAAACTTAGTATTCAAGATTTTTAAGAAAATAAAGGAGAAAAGGTACGGGAAGAGTACATGGCGAATGTCGGACAAGGAGCCCTTCCCTAATGAAGTTGATGTGCCAATGAAATCAAGCACATCGTCCATCAACTGAAAAGCCAACCCCTGGAGAAACGTACAGAGAGTATATTTGAGTTGCAAAAAAATGACTTATAATTTGTGAAAGGAACCAAGGCAATGCCATTGTTTTCGAAAAATGATATTGTTGCATTTACCTTTTTGTTCTGTCGTTTTTCCTTTCGAAAAAAAAAAAAAGAAATATTTTTGTTTCTGTAAAAAAAAGGACAGTAGACAAATGCACTGACCAAATTTTTTCCATACTCATAAGCCAAAGTCGAAACTTCTGCTGTCTGTCCGGAAAGAAGGGCAATGGCCTTACAACTATTTGAGATCAGTGAGGCTGTTTTGTAGTATGTCTTCTGCATATAGTATTCCATGCTGCAAAAAACGAAACAGCAACATTTTCAGCCAAAATCGACCCAAATCCAAGAAACGGCAATTAATGAAGCTACTTGCACCGATTAAATGAGTAATTATAAGATATTGGTTCGATTTTTAGCCTACATATAATGTTAAATAGGATTATTTAGCATATCAAAGATCAACTGAACAACATTTACGGTTTGGGGCCTTTCGCCTAATGGAAATGTTCTCGTCTTTAAAGGCGTGGGAAGTATAACGCCAGAGTTCGGATTCTGGCAGTGTGTGCGTGTGTGCGTGGTGTGGGTGCGTATTATCAAAAAAAAAAAAAAAAAGGGCTGATGAGCCAGCAATTTAAGACACATACCTACAACGCTGATCAGATGTAGTGGTCATTTGCATAGTCTCACCGGTAACTAGATGCTCTACAACCCTAGCCAAGAGGGATACAACCTACAATGACACACGAAACAAATAAAACATTAGTACAAGAACAATTACACCTTAAGCCAGAAGGTAACGCAAAAGAGGTTAATTGATCAACAAATAGATATAAAAAACGGCGTCGAGGCACACCGATACTCAACAAAGGTAATAGTCGACTACTTTTATATCATATTTTTGCTAAATTTTTGAAGGCATGAGATAGAACTCGTAAGAATATGAGGAAAATAAATGCTAATGGACATGGTATACCTCAGTGTTTTTCAAAGAAGCGAGTGCCACACAAGCTCTAGATAGCAAGAAATCTCCGGCCAATACAGCTAACTGCAAGGGAAGAAACGAATAAGCATGAGCGGGGAAATAACACAGCCCGATCCGTGCTAGTAATATGGTATATAGTAGACGATAGGAGATAAAAATAATATAACAGTAATGCAACGTGTCTACGTTTTCCATAAACATAAATTATGCACACTTAAGTACTTCCCTTAGCCCTCTATGACTGCTAGGTATAAATCTATGATTTAGGGGGTGTTTGCAAACACATCTGCTTTTGTAGAATTAGAAGTTGTGGAGAAAATTGAAAAATAAATTGAGTAGTAAAAGTGGATAATATTTGGAAAAGAAAGGTGAAAAACAATGGTTGACTTTAAAAAAGTAACTAAAAGCTGGAAAAAGCAACTTGAAAACTGCTTCTAGCTTCTAGCTTATTTTAAATTTTTTTCAGCAGAAGCAAGAAAACGAAACACTCACTGTTTGCTTTTGTCTTTCTTTTTTTTTTCAGCAAAAAACTGGAAAAAGCATTTTTTCTTTTAGAGATTGCAAACACCCCCTTATATCTCAAGATAAATTTCATAAGTATAAAAATAACACATCAAAGGGGGAGAAGTGAGAACAGGCAAATAGTTTACAAATAAGTAACAAGATATAGATAGCACAAAACTTTGAACATAAAATATTATTGCGCAGAGGGATAAGTATCAAGTACCTTATTTCCCATCACAAAATTCAATGAACCGATCCCCCGCCTTACCATAGCGTCGTCCAGCACGTCATCATGGAGGAGGCTTGCAACCTACAATACAATACAGTAGTGATTACTAGGAAACAAGATCGCAAAAATGAATTGAGTTTGTTCATAAGATTTTAAGTAAACAAGTTCTTCAAAATGAATAGCTTCTATTCATGGGTCCAACCAATTCAAACGACCTTGATTAAGTTCGCATGGATATTTAGTTAAGGCTTGAAACGATACACATATTACCAACATATATTTTAGTCTGTTGGGATGAACCATAGAGGGCTACTAAAACTACCGGATTTTGAGGGATAAAAAGAAAAAAAACCGACATGGATCATCTCTGTGATCTCAGCAATACATTGTTGTCTGGAACGCAATTCTGTGGACAAACTATCAACAACAGCATCGGGAGGTTGTCGGGGCATTGGTCCTTTTAAAGCTGTAGCCATTAGCAACAGAACCTACAACATACATTAGTTAGTCAAGTACATGAACCTAGACAATAGACAAATACCATTTCCCTTACTTACAGTGGGTCGAAACCTTTTCCCTTCGACTCCCATTTTGAAAAGGTACTCAGCTGCAGATGCAAGCTTGGGGACCTATAAGAGCGAAACTTCTACATAATCATAAGTTGCTCCGTCGGGCCGAAAAAGAAGGAAAAAGAAAAAGAAAGAAAACGAACATCAACTACCTCTGCAACTACCATAGACCTTAAGCGATTAGCAAGAATCGACAATTCATCAGCAACAAGAGCAAAAGGATCGATTGGTTCCTGTTCAACGAGAAGGAAAATTAAGGTAACGATATATCTGCACAGCAATAAAGTACAGCTAAAAGATATATCTTCACATCAATACAGTACATCTAACTAACGGGCAACGAAATCGGAATGATGAGAATGAACAGATTTTGATATGAAAATTAAGCAAGAAGATGAAGAGATGAACTATAACCTGAACTACAGAGCTGCTCTGATGGTGAGCTTGCTGTCCCACATTACTTAGAGCACTTGAAACCCAAGAATAAGTAACTCTGCAACCCAAAGCCTACTAATCACCAGCAACAATAACAATTACATTAAAAAAGCACCAAAAATTATCTATAGCCACATACACACAGAGAAGAACAAGAACAACGCCTATTACTATTCATCCATCAAGAAGATATTCAACAAATTATAACAAAAAACTATAGCTAAAGCCTACTAATCACAAGCAACAATGACAGTTACATTAACAAAGCATCAAAAATTATCTATAGCCCCCCCAACCCCCCAAAAAAACACCCACACACACAAAAGAACAAGAAGAAGACCACCTACTACTATTCATGTATCAAGAAGATAATCAACAATTATAACAAAAACTATAGCTAACGATAAGACAGCTAACATTTCAATGAGTATAGCCACAATAATCCCAATACTGAAACTAATTTATCCAAACAAATACACCATTTTTGCAGAAAACAATCACAACTACAAAATTAATCTTCAACTACTATAAAAGTGCAAGAATGTGAGAAAACATAGAAACACACAAAGCGTGGGCCACCTCACCTCTCGAGAAGACTGAATGGGACCGGAGTGCTGGAGCAATTCCGGGTCCGGTCTGCCCCGAAAAGAAGAATAGACCCATCGACACCGGTTGTGACCAGTTCTCGATATCCGGTTCAGACCCTTTACAAAGAACATCTCCCGCGTTAATGGGTTCTGCGTATTTGTGTCTATAGTGTATGTAATGCTACAGAGAAACTGTATTGGAGCAAAAATTCATCTGTTTCTTAGATTGGCAATCACAGACAACGATGATACCTCGGGTTCCGCGACAAAGTAGAACAAAGGTTAATTATTGGTACTTGGGAGCTGAAGATATTATCAATGCTTTGTGAAGGAACTGCCTCTGCAAATTTCATTTGTAAATCAACTATCCGCCATGTGCTTTGGCTTGAACCATGTAGGGTGCCCATTTTCCCATTAGAATTCGGGTCGGGTACTGACCCGGATGAGGATGAGTTTTCTTCTTGCCCAAGAAAGGGCTTTTACTTAAGGCCCATTCTCTGTTGGGCCAAAAAAAAAGCCCACTAACAGGACCAGTTGGGCCATTTCAAGAAACTTGAGGCTTAGGCTTAAAAAGACTCGAGTAGGCTCTCAATGGAGTTTGAATTCAATTCTAATCCTATCCAGATTTTAACATATTCGATCGATTAAAATATTTATTGAATCATATTCAAATATAAATATTCGTAATTCGAAAAAAATGAATTGCATGTTGGTTCACACAGTCCATTTTGTTAAAGATCCAAGTTCAAATTTAAATAATATATTTTGTTAAATCGATATAATTTAATGTATATAATATCAGTCAAGAGTAAAGACACTTAATAGGATGTAATATATATATATATATATGTCATTATACTATATTTTATTTTCCAATATAATTTTTTTAACAAAATAATGTACATTTTTCACACATATTTTAAAATAATTTTTTATTTCATTTAATTTTATTTTTTAATTTCAAAACTTCAATTTTTTAAAATTGTTATTAGGTAAACTGTTCTTCTTTTTTTTTTAAATCAAGTTTCAGATTTTTATCAAATTCGATAACAATGATCATAAATCTATAAAATTCTGGTAATATCCAAATATTAAAAAACGTAATTGGATTCATTCAAATCGAAGTTATAGATTTGGTACAAATCCAACCCATTGACAACCCTATTCATTAGAACACAATAGATTAGTTAACCTTTTTTTTTCTCTCAAAATATATTATTATTATTATTAGGACCTCCATTGGGAATTAATTAAATTACAGATTGCACACCTCTTTTTTTTTCCAAATCACCAAAACTTCCCCCCTAATTTTATGAAGTTCATATTGGTTAGGATTTTGGATAAAAAATTTTAATATAGACAAAACAAATTAAATTATTTTCTCAATTTCAGACAAATATAGTATTTGTGTTTTTTTGGTAATTTTCCAAAAAAAAATGGATACAGTTTATAATTTCACTAATTAGCCCCACTAATTATTATTTTTTACAACAATAATCAAGTATTATGAAAATAGACCAAAAAATAACATAGATATTTTCTATATTCATGACATGTTCATTTTGTCCACTTGATCAAACAAGCCTTCAATTTTTTGAATATAAGTCACAATTACTATGAGTAATAAACTACAATATCAAATAAAATATTTAAAACTCAAAAATTAGTACTTGAATATGGGGTCTACCAAATATACATTTGATGAAACATATACCTATACAAACACAAGAAAATCAATTACCAATTCATGTATAGGATGATACACTAAATTCATTAAGTAAAATTTAGAGTTTGAATTCTAAAATTATAAATCGAGCAATTGAATTAAGATATTATTTGATATTGAGCCTTTTGCAGTACCTATATTCGAATCCGAATTAATCGGTAAGCGAGTTGAAAATGGAATGATTAAAAAAAACACACACACAAGAAAGAGGGCTATTTTTCTTGGGATATATACATACAAAATAGATACACTTTATACACTGCCTCGGTTCAACAACTCCCTGAACTCCTCGTCACTGCTCTTGAGCATCAATGGCAGTCCAACCTTCACTCCGCAACGTACAACCTCTTTGTGCCGAGGATCGATCCTCTTCTCCAGACTGAAAGCAAAATACTGTGGAAACTCCTTCAATTCCTCCAATTTACCCTCTATCTCCTCCGCCAAATACTTGAATTTCGGCTTGAAATTGTTCTCAATACTGAACGTGAACAGGCCCGGGCACCGCCGGACCATCGCCGCCGCGTCGCCCTTCGAAAGCCCCAAGCTCACGAGGTAGTCCAGTTTGGGGATTAGGGTTTTCTCCACGTTCGAAACGAGTAAAATGGGATCGCGATAGGCTAAGGCGTGGGGATCTCTGAGCCCGAGTTTGTGGAGGTAGAACAGAGCGGGCCGCAACTGGTGTTCGACGCTGGAGATAAGGAATCTGGGGCATTTGTTGATCACTTTCCTGAATTTCCGATCCGGGACTCCGAGAACGCCGGAGATGAAATAGAAGACGGGCTCGAGATCGGATTTGATGTCGGAGGTGAGGATTTCGGGGCACATGCCGAGGATTCGGGCCAGGTCTTTGAGGTGGAGGCCACTGGATTGGAGAAATGCGACGACGGCGTCGATGGAGCGGAGAGGCGCCGTGCGGAGAGATGGGTTTCGGGACAGGGCCCGGCCCGAATCGACGCCGATCGTTTCGAGGCGGATGATTTTTTGCTTGAATTCGAGGGAGACGGTTTGGCGAACTTCTTCTTGGTGGACTGGGGTTTTTGGTTTGGGTATTAAGAGGTTGTTGGGTGGTTCCGGTGGTAGGTTTCGGAGAAGAGAGGCGGAGGGAGGAGTGGAGTGCGGTGGCCGCAGCCGGCATGGTGGTGGTGGCAGCGCCGCCGGGGGGGTGGGGTGGGCGGGGTTGAGTCTCCGTCTTCTACTTGCTTGCTGATCGATCATGTTATTTTTTTTGATTTATTTTATCTGATTATCGAATTGATGAATTGACACGTGGCAATTTGGCCCATATGCATTGGCTGATGTTGGATATGGGACTGTGTAAGAAAAATTTTAACCTTGTCACAACGAAATGACAAAAATAACCCCATGGCATACCACCATTTTTTTCCTCTCTTTTTCTTAATATCGAAAAATTGGGACAGAGCCAAAAATTTAATTTTATGAGTATAAATACTTAATTTTAATATGTATATATATAATAATTTTTTAAAAATATTTGAAAGACGACAACCCTCACCAGCTCGTCACATGATTAAAGAGTCCCTTGATGAATTATTATTTATTTTTTCAATTTTGATTATTTTTATAATGTGAATAACAAATAAGATAAGACATACCACAAATATTGCTATTTTTTTTTTAAACAATACTACGCCATGACGTCGGATTATTGAATTTCAGTAAGAAAATAGAAAGAAAATATTCTTGATAAAAGTACTTTGCGATACTTATTATTTTCTTTCAATTTTTTCTCATCAAAAACCAAGATCGAAATACGAATAAGAGTCTTTTCTATCAATTTCAATTCAAGTTACAACTTCTTCTAGTAGCATCCTTATTTTTGGGAGCTTCCTAGATTATTGATTTAGACTACTAGTACTTTTTTTTTTGTAATAAAAAAATGTCAGATCAAGAAATTCGATGTGACTTTTCCAACTATATGAACTTAATCGCTGTGGAATTTTTCATTTGCCAAGGCTTGTTAGACTAAAACTCGACTTCGTCATCGCAACTAGTACTTCACTTAAGACTATATAAATAAGACACTAAGGGGGGGGGGGGGGGGGCTGGGGAACAACAACAACAACAATAGGACATAGGAAATAAGGAAAAACATTGAAACCAACACCACAATCAGGAGCTTTGGACACCTGAATCTGCAAAACAAAAAGAGATAATAAACTTAGGACTCTCAACTGATAAACAAATCAACAAATTTCAATGGCTCAAACAACATAGTATATACCATGATGTCTTTTCACATAGAATATTGATATAGTGGGATAATTACCAAAACCATCCCTCCTAGGTTCGTCTCAATTACCTAAAAAACCATGTAGATCTATGGAAATTACAGTTATCACCCTTAAAGTCAGCTTCTGTCTCATAAATAATACCAACCATCAATTGACCCAGTTACAGAAAGCCCCTCCATTGTTAATAGTTCAAACAACATAGTATCCCATGATGTCTTTGACATAGAATATTGATATAGTGGGATAATTACCAAAGTCTAAAACCACCCCACCTAGGTTCCTCTCGATTGCCTAAAAAACCCCCTAGATCTATGGAAATTATAGTTATAACCATTAAAGTTTGCTTCCGTCTCGCAAGTAGTACCAGTCCGTTAATCGGCCCAGTCACAGAAAGCCCCTCCATTGTTAGTTAATGTCAGGGGTAACTGTAATTTCGATAGATAGAAAGGGGGGTTTTGTAATTGAGGGAAACCTCACTGGGTGTTTCTCAACATAATTATAGCAAATTCAGTACAAACTACTCGAATTCATATTAACAAACTCACCATCGCTGTCTTCTTCTTCCGTTTTCCAAACAATATCCTTCAACCCGGTCGATAGGTTCTTATAAAACTGCATGGGGAAGAAAGAAAAACAAATTCGCCATCGTAAAACAAATTATGTGAACGTTTCTTCGGTTTCTTTCCAAGTTAGACGATGATTTAGCAGTAGTAGATTTTCGATATAATACCTTGTGAAACTCTAATGTATCGCCTCCCGTTTTACGGAGCTCAACCATATGAAATTCAGGAGCCACTTCAAAAATCTGCAAGAGCATTTAGCAGCAGCATATGAGAGCAATCACAATCTGAGCAAGAAATTTGACAGGTCCTTAAGATAGCATACCTCTGTTGCAATTGATAGATGACCCTTTCGGCCCGATTTCTCCCCATGAAGTTTCATCTGAAAAAACATAACACTTAAAAGATCATATATATATATATATATAATATATATATATATAGACACACACACACACTGATTGATCATGGAAATCTGTGTTGAAATAAGAACTTATGCCTACAATGGTAAAACTGAAATGGGAAAAAAGTTTGAGACAGAAAAGTGTATAACCTTATAGTTTTTCTTCTTTACATCAAACCCCATAGGCAAAGCAGCTTCCTCAATTTTTGTGATGATCTGATTTGCAGGACATTTGGATGTAAATCTTGTTTCTCGCTTAACGAGACCCTATTATCGAGAGAGAGAGAGACAGAGAGAGTTCAGAGCAGAGCAGAGTAGACAAAAAGTTACATAAATGCTAGTTCGCTCAAATCACATAAAAAAAGCACTAAACGTAGTTATTATAAGCCCCTGATGTAATATATATATATATATATATATCTACCATTTGCTTTTCAAAGAGGGAACCAAGGTTGAGACCCTGTGATTTAGAGATAAGATCAAAAGCATTCAGGTGCATCGGTGAAGAAGAAAGCGTTCGCTCCTCCCGCTTCTCCTCAACGAGTTTCGGATCATCCTAGATGCCAAAACATAAATGGTCAATAACGTTCTATGTCGCTTATTCGAAAAAATGTGAATCAAGGGAAACATAAGAAACATACTGCAGATTCGTTAAAAATAGCATTAACGTCGTCAAGATTAACATCCTCTTGTTCGAAAATAGGTGGATAGTATCCTTTCTGGAACCATTGGCTCTCAAGAACCTCTGCAACCGTGATGCGCTGTTCCACATGGAAACAATTGGTTGGTTACAAAAAGACCCATTTTCACAAAACCAGCCGTGGTATGAAATTACAAATACCCCCAAGATGTTTGATTTTATTTTACACATCCCGCATTCCGCAAGGGGTGTAATTGTAATATGGAACCAAATATTGGGGGGTATTTGTACTTTTCATATCACGGGGGTTCTTGTGTATGTAGCTCGAGCTTCAAGCCCTGCTCAGCTCGTTTGGCTTGAATTTATGAACTAAACCATAGGCTCAAATACGGAAAACTTAATTCTTCTATTGTATTCCAGCCATATGAGCTTGAAAACTATATTTGTCATTCTACACACACACACACACATATATATGAGTGTGTGCACGTGCGTGCGTGTGCAGAGAGGAGCTGTGATGGTTAGCATGGAAGAAGTAACATACGGTCGATGGATCGGGATCAAGAATTCTCTTGATCAATTTCTTTGCACTCGATGAAATCCATGGTGGGAATGTAAATTCGGCCTTAAATATCTGTATCAATTTGAAATTAACTCTAGCGCGATGAGAAAACAAAAAATGTGTCAACTTACATATTAAGAATGACGATTATTACCTTTTTATACAATGTCATGAGATTCGATTCCTCAAAAGGCAAATAACCAGCCATAAGAACAAAAAGAATAACACCACATGACCAAAGATCTGCTTTCGCTCCATCATAACCTTTATTGCTGATCACCTGCATGATATTAGAGGACCAAAGGACTTAGAATTATAAAGAGTCATTTTGAGAAAGCAAAAAATCTTAAGTTGAGCCGAAAAAGTGATTATTGATTAAGTACCTCCGGTGCAACATAGTTTGGTGTCCCACATGTTGTGTGAAGTAACCCATCTTCCTAACAATCATAATCGAGATTATTAAGTCATCTTGAGCATATTCGCCAGTTAAACAAACACCATAGTAAGGGGGGTGGGATGGTATTTGCATGCTTTTGGAGACATTGAAGAGAAAGTTGAAAAAAGTTGGAGTAGTAACAGCTGATAAGTGCTTTTGTTCAGGCTAATGCATAGATACTTAAGCTCAAAACAACGGTTCCGTGTGTAGTACATAGGTAAAAATAGACGAGAGATTTTAGACATTGTATCGATAAGTATACTCACCCGAACTTGTTGAGGTAGAGCACTCAAACCAAAATCCGAGACTTTAAGAATCCCATGAGAATCCAGCAGCAAGTTCTCCGGCTGCAAATGAACACGATACCAAAATAAGAACTGACTTTTTAAGCATCAATTACACTGTCCTACCCTGTAAGTATCTGTAATTGCACATCCCTTTTCGGTTCATATTTATAGGTACCTCCATTTTAACCATCGAAATTTGACCAAAATCTGACAAAATCCATTGAAAAACTTGAATAACATCATCCACATATGCAACAGAAAAATTGGGAAGTTTATTAAAATATGCAAAATGACATCATTTAACAATACGTAATGATCAACAGGAGAGGGTAATTGTAAGGTGGAGATAAGTAAAAGTGGAGGTATGTGTAATTTTGAAACCATGAGAAGGAAATTTGCGTATTGGCTCACCTTAAGGTCCCTGTGATAAACACCTCTGCTGTGGCAGTAATCTACAGCATTCATGAGCTGCTGAAAATATTTTCTCGCTTCGTCTTCTTTCATCCTCCCCTCTTTAGCCTGGCCACGAGAAAATTACACGAGGCTCACACTTAGTGTGTGTGTGTGTGTGTGTAGATATCATTCATTAAGCTTGTTATTATACGATACATACAATTTTGTCGAAGAGTTCACCACCAGTTACAAATTCCATCACAATGTAAATCTTGGTCTTGCTGGCCATGACCTACAGGAGACAATCATAAATCACTCAACAGATAATATTCAACTTTTCAATTTGTGTACATAAAATGCAACTTTTGTTCTTTTGGCTAGTTAACATAAAATGCATACGATAAGGGGGCACTCTCTGAGTCCCTGTATCATAATATACGCGTTGTTTGGCTAAAAAGTTGAATACCAACCTCATGCATGCGAATGACATTCGGATGCCTTATCAGTTTCATGGTTGAAATTTCGCGCTTAATCTGCAAGATATACAAAAGTAGTCACATTGCGTAAAAGAATACAAAATAGACACAAAACGAAGAAAGAAAAGAGGGTAGAAAAAACTCGCGCCTGCACACACACACACACACACACACACAAAAGCAGGAGAAGTTTTTGAAAACTGCAAAACAGAACAATTATATAGCAATTCATAGAAAAGCCATAAAAATTAGCTAGTCATCAACTGTAAGGATCGATGAAAAACACTTGATTTAATCAACAATGCCTTAATCTACGACAACAGCACATTTTGAAGAGCAATAGGACAATAAAGTTCAATCAACACCGACATTTTCCTCACAAGAAAATCTTCATTTTTTATCAAACACATTGATTTCAAGATTTCAAACACTATAAGAAAGCACCAACTTCACTAATGGAAATTTTGTGATGGGGAGGTTCTGTAACTGATTTAAAGTGTCTGTGATCGATTAATGACAGAATTCAATATAAACAGAACTAAATAAATAATGAGTGACACAGCATTTACTAATGGAATTATTATGGATGAAATCCATCAAAGAGACTAAATTTATAATGTATTGATTCATCACTATATGAGGTGCATTCTTGTAGTGAAAATGAAACTTTCGAAATCACGGGAAATGATGCTCAACCCATAAAACTGAAAGATCAAACTAGATTCGGCAGATCACACAGACAAGATCTGTAAAAACATCATCTTCAAACATCACAAAGGTTATATATCCATCAAAATCAATGACAAAACAAATCAAAAAAACACACAAAAACAACAAAAATTTCTCTAAAGAACCTGTTCAATCATCTTGTGCTTGAGAATTTTCTCTTTATCAAGAATCTTGATAGCCACACCGTCGCCCGTCTGCTCGTTTCTTGCAAACTTCACTTTTGCAAAAGTCCCTTCACCCAGTGTCCTCCCCATTTCATATCTCCCCACCCGTGTCCTCCCAGTCCTAGAACCCATCATATATATATATCATACCCCTCAAAATCTGTATCTATACCTGTATCTATCGATTCCCAATAGCCATATTTCCTTTCTCAACTATCACCATATGTAAAGCCCTGAAAAAAAATCTGCATCTATATGTGTATCTATCGATTTAAGCTTTCCCTTGTCATGGGATCCTTCGATTCCCAACACAAATCCCATAATTTAAATAAAAAAAAAAAGCTCCCTTTTTATTAAACTTTCTTGAATCTTGAGACCCTCTAGCCTCTTCTTCTTGAATTTCTTTTTCCTATGAAAAATAAAATAAAATTCATATCAGAAACTGGGCAAAATGTGAACTTTCTGTAGAAGAGAACCAAGAAAACCTTGTCGGTGAAATGGGATTGAGTAATGAAATAGGAAATAATGCAAAGGCCATCAGTGATCTCCGGATAAAACAAGATATATTTGCTAAAAATGGTACTTTCCTTTTACGTACGTATTAGTTTTGTTCATGGAAATTGTGGTGATAGGCGAAATAATAGATTGCATGTAATAAATTTAAGGTTAAATCGAAGATCATTATGAGATGGTTTTTTTTGTATCAAAAAATAAAATAAAATTATGAGATGGTTTTTGAAAATTTTAACATTAAAATATGGTACTGGATTGGATGATATAGAGTTTTGGACCGCTGCGACGAGGAAAAATTCTTGTCCGAATCTAGTTTTGTTGTAACTAATCAATCATATAATAAGTATTAATACATTTATTATGAGATCGATCATTTTCTCTAAATTGTACACCAATCACATGACCAATGTAAAAGGCTCGTCACATGATTAGTTTCAATGTATTTGAATCTGGTACAAATAAAATTTTTCCACTTGAACGAGTAAGAGCAGATAATTGAGAAGGTTGTGTCCACACTAGCGGGGTTACAATATAGTAGGGCGAATGCATGCACCCTCGCCCCCAGGGGGTTGGCCTAGCGGTGTTATGGGTCGAATGCGACGCCGAAGGCGTGGGTTTGAACCGCCGTAGCCCCTTGGGGGTGATAAACCTACGCTTGTGGGGTCTATTCGCGGGAGGCTGTGGAAGATTTCTGATCCCGGGATTAATAGGGCACACAGTCCCTCGCAAGTCGGGGGGTCTTCCCAGATGTGTGTGGTACCCCACAGCGCAATGCTTCCTGTCGGGGGTTCTTTAGTAGCCTATCTCCCCCCCCCCCCCAATTTTCCTCACCAAAAAAAAAAAAAAAAAGAATGCATGCACCCTCGACTTTAGAGAATTATCTCAAAAAATTCTTGTCCGAATCCAATTTGACCGCATTAAGTCAATTATATAATAGGCATTAATATATTAATTTGTTATGCGATTGATCACTCTCCCTAAATTGTACACCAATCACGTGATTAGTGTAAAAAACTCATCATGTGATTAGTTTTGATGTGTTCGAATCTAGGACAAGAAAAATTTTCCACTTGAACGAGGAAGAGTGGATAATTGAGAAGGTTGTGTCGGCATTGGCGAGATTACCATGCATGCGCCCTAGACTTTAGAATTATCTCGAATATAAACAAATAACTTTAAGTTGTCATTCTGATTATTTATCAAAACACTTATTTAATGTACCTCTGTTTTTCAAAATTAATTATTTGTATTATTTATAATCCATAATATATAGGGGTAACTCCTAACTATAGGGTCTTGAATCCGTCACTGATACTTAGGCCTCGATTTAGTTCGTTCCATAAATATTATCTTCCACTAGAAAATGAAGCTAATTTTCATTGTAGTTGTATTCAGAAATTGCACATTATTTATCAAAAATACCCTCACTTTTGTGAAATGAAATCTATTATTGTTAGAAATCAGGGATATAAGAGTAATTTCACAGTCAGTTATTGGCAGCGTAGTGATAATTAATCTCTAACCAACCAAAGAGATCATTAATCCACCTACTAATGCAGTGAATTGTCACGAGCTATTAGCCATTATTGCCTTTCAAACAACACATTTTTGTCAATTGAAGTGATATTAAGTGATCAATTCGGATCTTTTATTGTATAATCGTGTTATATTTTCTATTACACTTATCAATACACGCCACGTGTATTGGTGAACGGTCGAAATAAGGAAAGAAAATCTTTATATTTTTTTCATATCATCAATTTTTCTCTTTCCTTATATTGACCGTTCACCAATACACGTGACGTGTATTGATGAGTATAATAGAAAATGTAACACGATTATGCAATAGAAGATCCGAACAGTTAAGTGACACTATTGCATTTTGAACAAGGTCGTATAAAAATACATATATAATAAAAATAAATATGTACTACGTATTAAATCTCACGAAATATTTGAGTAAAACCAAAAAAAAAAATAAAAAAAAAGAGAGAGAACAAATGATTTGAATTATCGATTATAATGAACCCTAGCAAGAAAACAAAATTGAAAATTTTTATGTAAAAAGTAATAAATTTCAGGTCTTAAAATTGTAAGATTATAATATAAGTTTTATTAATTATATAAACATTTAATAGTTTTCATAATTGAAAAGTCATTTTAAATTTAATTTTCAAGAAAAAAGAGAATGAATGTGAAAAAGATCATATAGTTAAGCCAATCCTCGTAAAAAAAAATCAAAATTTCTTTATTTTGTTGAAGTATAGATAAAAGGAAAAAAAAAATATGTTTAAGCGTGTATTTTTGTAAAATTAATTTGGATATATATATATATATAAAGGGAAAAAAAGGATGAAAATTCATATTATAATTGTTTAAAATTGGATTTACATGCAAAGTCAATAACAAAATAAAGCCTCATTAATCATTAGTCACAACTAGCTATAATTCCACTTACATAGTAGCACCTCAACAATTACACAATATTATTATCATAGTTAGACAGACAACCCAATTTAATCCCATCATTATTGTGATAATTCTTGAAGTAGTGGGAATAATAATTCAGATTTTCATAATTCTTGATTTGTGCATGGGTTTTCCATAAAATTTCGTGTGGATCCCATGAAATAATTAGGCAATTAGGTATTTGAATCCAAAAAAAAAAAAAAGAGTTCTTGATTCTTAACAACACATTTTTCCATGTTCTTGCTCATTCTTGAATGCTCTTTCTTGAAACCAATATTTTGGTAACTTTTTTTAATCTCTCTCTCTCTCTCTCTCGTTTTAAATTTGAAATAGATCTTGAGGAATGAAAGATGTATACACATGAAGTTCACAGAAATCTAAAATTTGGAGAGGCAAAATTTGAATAACTTGTGCATCAAAGAATATACAACTGCTCTTCACTCAAAAAAAATAAAAAAACTACACTTAGTAGCTATAATTAGAATACAGTCTCAGCAAGTTTTTGCCTCTCTTGCTCAAAATTTCTGTATATATCACAAACATATCAGAACAGATACAAAGAAAAAAACAAAAAACAAGCGGGCTGACGAGCCGACCATGTAATTACATAACCCCCCCCCCCCCACCCACCCTCCAACAGAAAAAAAAAAAAAAAAAAACAAGTCAGTTTTGCTCATTAAAGACGGTCAGATAAGACCTCTGAACCTCCATCAGAAGTTGCTGCTTCTTCTTGGACAAAGAAGCAGCAACACCAGTAGTAGCAGTAGCAGCAGTAGTAGTAACAATACGAGATGTTGGTGAAGATGGCAACATAGTGCTCGTGCCAGCTTCTTTCTCATCCTCGTGTATCGTGTCCAACATCTTCGATGTCCGGTGCCTCATGACGCTTATGAACTGCGGCGGCGCCACTTCTGTAATGAATCTCGCGAGACGGGCATTCGCCATTTTTTCTCTTTTTTTCTTTTATTTGTGATAAGTGTTTCAAGAACTAACAAGACTCTTTGAAAGGTTTATACTACTCTGTGCTTGGCAATGGATGAGGTTAGCCAATAAAGCCCCCCCTCCTATTTAAGACCTACATTGAGTCGGGGGTCTCTGTCACACGTTTTAATCATTTTTAGACGCTTGTGCCGCCTATTGCTTTTTGAATTTATTGGTTTGAAAATGAGTTTGAAGTATCAAATGGTTGAGGTGGCGTTATATATCTGCAGATGGACCGGAAACGGGGTATCTGCCCAGAGATCTCGTTTTTGTTCGTATCGAAAAATTTCGATTTCTAACTTTTTTTCAAAAGGGTTTTCTAACTATTAGGTAAGAGTTTTAAGTTAGACAAGTGGGGGTTAGCTTCTCCACATATGATTTGTGTGTACCAGATTTTAGTCATCTATACAGCAAGACTCTGTCTTTTTTGCTTGAACACTCGTGATGATTGAATGTTATTGTTGAATTTAGTTATATTTGCTGATTTTTTGTATAGTTGTTTTGAAGACACTATCAACATATTTCGAATCCAATGTGCACTGATTTTCTAGATATTATTTAGTGTTTTCATTGATCATTTTAATAGCTAACTTGTTTGAGCAATTCGTGCTAACTTGCATGGTTCCCAAATATATGTTTGTAAGTGAGAAGCTGTCTTGCTTTCATTAGGAAAAAAACATAAAACAATGGTGAACTATAAATGGAGAAGCTAGAAGCTAGAATCTAGATCTATTCCAACCTTTGTTTTTTTAGGGATAATTACAAAAATTCTCCGAGAAAATGCCTGAATTGCGAAAATTCCCTCCATCTATTGAAATTACAATTACTTCATAACAATAACAGATAAACAAACATTTTATAATCGAAACAAATAGCAACTAATGTTATTTATGAGAACAAAGCAAAGTTCAAGGGTGGTAAATTTTGATTTCAATAGATAAAGAGATTCTTTTGTAATTAAAACAAACTTTAGGGGTTTTTGGTAATTATCCATTTTTAGGCAAATTATGTCTACACGTTTTGAGTTATAGTGTAATTACAAATTAGTGCATTTTGTTTTAAAAATTACAAGTACCCCTTGAGGTTTAGGATGCTCTTGTAAATATTCATAATGATGTCCAAAAGATAAACTTTTCCATATATAGCCATAGTAATCAACCCAATCATTAAAAAATGTGCCTCCGCAAGTCTGGCAAAATCCATCCATCAATTCAATTATTCCACTAACCTTCTATTTGGGCCTAAAATGCATTTTAACATTGGGCATATACGGCCACTCCTTTTTTTCAAAAAAATAATTTATGTAACTTCTACATCTTGAATTTATTAGGACCATACGAATCTCATCTTAAAACCATATCGAAAACGCTAAAAATACAACTTGCAATTACATACGTCTAACCTTGATGAAGGAATAATTTTGTTAAATTGATATATACTTCATGGGGTATTTATAATTTTTAAAATTTTTAAAATTAATTTGTAATTACATTATAATTCAGGGTTGTGAACATAATTTGCCCTTTTTTTAATAAGAAATTGATGTTTTAATTGTTGATTTTGGGTGAAGGAGCCTTTCTTGTGTCCGACATCTGGATGAAGCACATGCTTCGAATTTGGATGTATATCTAACTATTCAATTTTTTGGCATTGTTACGAAGAAAAAATAAATAAATAAATTGGGACAAGAACAGCATGGCGACGTCGTATTCTGTTATTGATGGCCCTACGACACATACGGAGGATGTGTATGGGTGTTGATTGATCTCTAATTGCCTTATACCCAGGGCAAAGAAATAAGTCCCCCACTTGTGCTTCATTTTCATCTGAAATTGAAGGTAAGTTCTTTATGTTCTAAATAATATATATATATATATATATATTGAATTTTTGGGGCCAAATTATTTAAACTCTGGGGGCATGCCGGGCTGGAATTTGTTGCTCAATATTCAAGGGTTAATTACATTGATACACCTCCTTTAAAATACTCGAATTACCAACCTCCCTATGATCTGTTATATAGTGATTTCCCTTCTAAGTTTTACTGTTTGACAAATTTTCTTCATTACAACGAAAGCGTGCATTTTCCAACGGGAATCTCCCGCCAATTTCACATCAATAGCTTCTCATAATAGTCTAGTGGCATAATCCTTTTCTTCCCTTGTGGGGACTCCACATGCTCAAAATATGTGGATTTCTAGCTGCGGCGGAAAACCGTTGAGGGTTTTTCAGGCAATCCGCCTATCTCCAGCAACTCCCTGCATGTACAGACGGACTTTTTGAGAGGAGAATTATCACATATTTATTATATCCAACACACCCCGTATTTACAGACGGACTTCTTGAGAGGAGAATGACGAATCATAAAATATTTATTATCTCCAACACATCCCCGCATGTACATACTGATTTCTTGTTGTATCAAATTTTGCACGTAAAATTCTTTTTTCATAAATGTGCGGCGGTGAGATTAGGTGACGATGAGATTCGAATATCGGGCCTCTTATTTAACTTGACTCTAACAGCATATTGATTGGCCACTTTATTATATTTTAAAATTTAACCTATTGAAAAAAATGATCAAATATTTATTATTTGGAAGAGCTAATTTAGTTGTAGACCTACTTGCAAATACTATGAAATTTCCCACATAGCAGCTGCATGCCGCTCCGGATAAAAGAAGTCCACAAATACTCAAGTCCCACTTTATGAACTTTGATCAATAATTGGTGCGATTGCTTGATTATTAATTTCCAGACAAGAACAAAATATAACTTTTCAATTCGACTTTTGAATTTTTAAGCTAAGGACATTTCAGACAGCTGCATGTGGAGCATCACTCAAGAAAAAATAGTTGCATTTTGGACATAAAATGGATTAATTAGGGCCCATGTCATGACATCAAGAAAGTATACATTTGATGCCAGCATTACAATTTATTATAAGATAATTTTCTTATAACACGATTCACTAGTTAATTATGTATCCACTTTGATAAAGTTTTCTTGCAACATCACAAACCGCCATGCTCATATATAAAGGTTCATGTCCAACGATCATGCTGGTACGTGCCAAATTGAGTTATGAGTCGTTACATTATATATGATAATACTGATATTTTACTTTATTAGTACCTAATGATCAATTAACTGGTCAGAGGTGTGTTGACCATGTCCATTGGAGACAAGTGGGAAGAAGTGCGAACTTTATCACTATTAAAAAGAAGATTTAATTTGACATATATAGCGTGATATATACTTTAAAAAAGTGTTCTATTTATATATTATCGCAGCACTTCATAAAAGTGTTTTAATTTGAACTAAAATGTTTCTTTTGTGACGCTATAAAGTATGAAAATAAGCCATTGTGATACTCAAATACATGACACTTTAACTAGTACTACCAAAACCAAATGTGCCTTTAGCGATATTAGCTAAAGTGTCGTGTGTTTGAGTGTATCGGTAACCTATTTTGACACTTTTATAGTATCATGATAAGTATATTATAATTCAAATTTAGAATAATTTATTGAAATACTTTTTATGATGTGTCACAATAGATACACAAATATGACACTACCATATTTCATGTGTCAAATTAAATTATTTTTTTAGTAGTGTTTTTAGGGGGGAAGGGCAGGCAATCGTGATTAAATTTTTATAAAATATAAAAATATTTTTATTATTTATGAAGGATTGGATTTAAAATTCTCAAAAATTATATATATATATATATATATAATTTAACTCGATATATGTTTAAACGGGAGGACTTGAGGATGAACGCATCTTCCAGCCCCTTGACTCAATCCCTAATTAGAGGATGCATCCGCCGCCCGGCAGACAAGAAAAAAGAAAAAGTTCCAAGTTGGCAAAATTGGACAAAAACCAAAAGGGCACTTTTTTGCACTTTAGAAATTTTGAGCAACAATGATGTGAGATTAGAGGATGAGGAGTCTCCCTCATGCAATTTTTATTTCAGACGGCAAACTATTCATTTGCATGGCTAAAACTCTTCATTTGTTTTGGCAATATTTATAAAAATGGCTGTGATTGGAATGGTAATTGGACAGTGAGATGAGTCGAGATGGTTCGTGAAACTAACAATTAATTAAATTAAAATGCAATAATAAATTAATGATACTAGTTTGCTAATAATTGATTATGTAGTTTGCTAATATAGTAAAGTTTCAAATTATATACTATTTTAATTGATAGGAAAAATTATAATTTCAGTAATGTATATTGTACCCTCTAATAATTTTAGGACATTAATTTTTTCATTTGCAATTTCAGGATATGAATTTAAAATTTTGTAGTACATTTAGGATTTTTCACCTCGATATTTGCAAATCTATCGGAAAATTTACAAAATTGGTCGGAATTTTATCCTAAATGTGCCACAAAATCTTAAATTCATGTCCTAAAATTGCAAATAAAAAATTTATTGTCCTAAAGTTGTTAGACGGTACAACATACAATTCTAAAATTATAATTTTTCCTAATTGATAAATTACAAGTTACAACATGATGATGGCACTGATCAAAAAGATATAAAGAATAAAATGATTATTGAAATAATTAACATATAATTAGAACTAATATAAATATTAATTTTTGTAAGTGAGACTAATAATAGTGTCTTTAGCTTTTCTTTGTTTCTTTTGTTTTTTTTTTTTCCCCTTTTTCTCACTAAATAAAGTTAACTATAGTTACCAATAAAATTAGATTCAACCACCCATCATCCCCCATTTGAATATAGTCTTTCGTCATGTTGCACTTGGTAAAATACACTTCGGAAGTTCGATTTAACAACGATGCTTGTTCTTTCAAAATTAATTTCCATTCTCTTGAGTAATTAAATCAAAATTAGGGTAATTAACTACAATTCACCCTTCGATACTATGGATATATTTGATTATATCTTATAAGATATTTGCACCCTATAAAATTATTGTATAAGCATATGTGGTGTGGTGTTGGATTTATTATGTGTCATATGAGCGGTGTGCCTTGAAATTTGACTTGAATTTCAGACTTAATAACATGGTTTATAATAGGAAAATTTTCGAAAATAACTTAAAAACGTGTAATGTTTTCCATTTTGACCCAAAAAAAAAACCAATTAACAAAGTAACTTAAGTCGCCATGGAAGGTGGCGAGTTCGCTAAATTCGCCACTGTCCTTGGTGAATTGCTTAAATTTGTATATTTAAATAAACTAAATCGCCAAAATGGTTGGCGAAATTAAAAAAAAAATTAAATACCTGTAACTCGCCATAAATTTTGGCGAGTTGTAAAAAAGAAATTCGTTAAAAATAAAATCTCGCCAAAATGGTTGGCGAAATTTTTAAAAAAAAAATTTAAATATATGTAACTCGCCGTAAACTTTGGCGAGTTGTAAAAAAAAAAATTCGGTAGAAATAAAATCTCGCCAAAAAGGTTGGCGAAATTTAAAAAAAAAATATTTGAACAAATTTCGCCACTTTCCTTGGCGAGATTTGAAGGCAAAATTTTAATAATTAAAAAAAATTAAGTTTTAGCTTAATTAAGCTTAATAAAAACTAATCTTTTAGTAATTAAAAAAAATTGCTCGGCAGGAACTTTTTTTTTTTTTTTTTTTAAGTTTTAGCTTTTTTTTGTATAGTTAAAAATATATTGATAAAATATGGTAAAAAGTTTTAATATATATGAATTTTGTTTTATTTGTAGTATGGAGTTGGAAAGGGTGATCCCACTGCATCTCCATTGTAGCAGTATGAACGACTGCTTCTATTTCAACAAATACTCGCAAAACTTCAAGTTTCGCTCGTGGGTTGGCAAAGAAAGACAGACTCGAATCATCAGTGATTGCCAAAATATTTTCCATAGGAGGGTCTCTGCAAATAAAATACGCACCAAAAATTTTTAGAGTGAAATTATTTCAGTCAACATTAATTGTGTTGTAGATTATATCCACAATATTGGTAAATGTTGACGACCGACTAATCCAATTTACTCCAATTGGAGGATGATTATACGATATGGAGTAATTTGAATTAGTCATTTCACATCCATAATATATAGTAATACCGATATATTCCATCGTAATTACCACAAATCAAAAAGAAAAATATAACAAAAACTAAAATACTGAAAGGGATTGAGGGACAATGCGAGCGAGAAAAAAAAGGAAGAGATTATTAAAATTTGATTTGAATGAATGGCAAAGTACTGCGATGAATGAAAAATATTTTTCGTCCATCAGCAATTTATAAGGGTGGGATTGAGGTAGCCGTTGTGAAAATCGCCACTCGCCATTTCAAATGACGACTTTAGCTTTTACAATTTTTTTTTTTTTTTTTCGAATTTTATATTCGCCATCCATTATCGCGATTTAATTATTTTAATGGAACCTAATTAAACTCGCCACCATTATTGGCGAGTTTAATTAAACTCGCCAATAATGGTGGCGAGATTAATTAAACTCACCACCCCTTTATACGAGTTAGGTTACATTGATAAAAAAACAAAAAAAAAAAAAATTGGGTCAATTTATAAAACATTGTACCCTTTTGAGTTAATTTGAAAAAAAGTCCTTTATAATATCTTACCTATGAGGTGAATTTCACCTATTTCAATTGAGAAAACTTTGATTCCAAAACAAACAGACATACCAAATACTTAAAATATGAGGTTCACAAATTTAAAGAATTTAGCATCTTATACTTGTAATGCATTATATATATATATATATATATATATATTATAAACTTTACTACCAGGGACGAAACCGGGGCATGTGGATTGGGTGTTTACACCTCTCAAGTTTATATCGAACTAAAAGTTGCATACATTTTTTTTATAAATTTTAAATTTTCCCTTTTTCTCTCCTAATTATAAAAATACTTTTAATATTTTATAAAAAAATAATCTTAGTTCTGAATAAAAATTTCTAATTTTGTCTCTTCGAGGAATGTTAGGTATAGCCATCACGTGCGCCGTGTGAGGCAGGTAATTAATTATATGATATGATAAAAGCAAAAAGGGCATGGTTGTTCAAGGGATAATGATCTTGTTCAAAAAAGAAGAATTTTGGACAGAAGCAAAAAAAAAAAAGGGACCCTCTCAGAAAAAGAGAAACAAAAAATAGACACTGGCCATTAAATTCCAAAGGCCACATTAATTTTGTAATCTAATTCTTTTGTGAAGTCATTTTCTAGTGTTTTTTATAGGAAGCTCATCCATCTTCCAAGTAATTCTTAAAATACCCTCGTCAATTTGATAAATTCAGTATCGACATTGATTAGGAATGTAAACAAATCGAGTTGATTCGTGAGCTAAGATTTAGTATAAAACTGATTCGTTTAAATTTTGAGTTGAGTTCAAGTTAAATAATTTTGATATCTGAGTTCATCAACTTTTTTAATATTTCTTTTATGCATATTAATTATGTTATTTGTAGTTATAAATATACTCAAGCTTTTGGAAAAACCAATACCTCGTAGACAATATCAATATGTGTGTGTGTGTGTAATTGTATGTATATAATTGAAAAAATAAAAAGATCAAGATTGAACGTATTTGTATCCATACATTGGATCAAACGAAGGATTGTTATATATCATGCCTAAAGTATACTTGAGTAGTTGCTTATCTTCTATCTTTTTATTTTGTCAAGATACCATATAACTTACTATAAATCTCTATATTAATCATGCCCAAAAAATTTGCTATATTGGTTACTATAATCTTTGAACTTTTCTTTACCAAGTTAGCAACATAATTATAAGATTGAAGATTTGTGAATGTGCTAGCTTTTCTATTTCACAAAATGGTCCAAAAAGTGCACGAAAAGAATAAATCAATAGTACATTTCGTAGAGTAAATTTAGCCTCTGGACCAGACTAGTGCTCACGGAGGTACAGACAACTTGGGATGAGAGTTTTGCAAAAGAGTTCATTATTCTTTGCTATTTGAACTATATGTGTTTTTATATTTTATAATTTTAAGTTTTAAGTCTTATCGATTACTACCTAAAATTTATATTTGTTTACCGGTTGCCACCTAAATGAATTTTCCAGCCAAAAAGGGCAACCAGGGCAGCAACATGTATCGCCACTCCAATTAAGAATTTTGGCCGAAAAATACAATTAAGTGGCAACCAATAAAAAGATGCAAACTTTAGGCAGCAATCGATAATACTTAAAACTTGAGGTTGCAAAATGTGAAAACACATGTTGTTCGGGTGACAAAGTGTAATTAACTCTATGCAAAATTGCTAATTACTTTGGGGTTTCATTATTTATTTTATGCCAATTTTGTACTTGATATGACAATAGAGTTGTAGGGTAAGTGTGAATTTAAAAAAAATTAAAAAAAAACGTTGAAAAAATTGAAAATGAAAATGAATTGAATTCTACCTAACGAGTGGGTATGTAAATCAAATGATTTTTGCAATTAAAGTAGTAGAAAAATGAAAGATATATATCTATATATATATATAACAATTTATGGAAAATAAAAGATAAAGTTTAATCGGCGTTGTATAAGTAAGTCGGTGGTGTATAGTAATATATATGATAAAATATTGGGTTATAATCAAGCAAAAGAAATAAGATGCATAAACGTGGTGGAACTACATTAAAACTTGAAACTGTACATTTAATTTTTTATGTTTAAATGATCTACATAACAATGTTGCATTTTTCTAATCTTATCAATACGCATCACATGCAATTACACACCACGATTAAGAATTTTTAATTTTTTTTATGTCATAAACCTTTTTTTCATTTATCACAGCCGCTTATTAATATCATCATAAGTCTTGGCCGCCACAACGTATGGGGATAGAGTCAGGAATTTAATTGAGGTGGGATGAATTTTTTTTCGATATCATTAATTATTAAAATATATAAATATAAAGGTTCTATATAATATTAAGATACAAAATAACAAAAGTTATCATATTTATGCATACACTATCAATTAGAAGTGATGCAATAAAAAAAAATACTACAATGAAAATAATATATAAAAAATGATACTAAAAAAAATAACAAGTTATTCTTCATTTTGAAAGAAACAAACATAGTGGATAATGAATTGCTTTTAGAAAATACTTAACAAATAATTTTTTTAACAATACTCAACAAAATTGACATAAACCTATATAATGATATATAATCAAAACTAATAAAGTATTCAAATAGATTTTTTTTCTTCTCTCTTTGTTCTCACAAGCTAAAAAACTATATTCAAGTCTCAAAAATATCTTTTTTTTTTTTCCTGTCATCACATTCCTCAAATCACTCTAAATTAAATATGAAGTTTCAAATAGTAAGATTTATTCAAGTTCAATAGCTCAACAAATAAATATCAAGATTCATTAAGTTTAATATTGAACAACTACCAAGATTTATATCATTAATCCTAAAATTCAAATCTCTATACAAAAATTAATTACAAAAAAAAGAAATAAATAAATGTATAAATTCTAAAATTAGTACACAATATATTCTTGTACATTGTTTTTGAGTAAAAAATTGAATATTGTGGGGTTTGTGAGAGAAAAAAAATTTTAATAGGATTTTTTGCGTTTTAATTAGAATATAAGAGAAAAGTAAAATCTAATAGAACTTTTAATATTGTAATTTGAAGAGTAGAATGAGAGAGGAAAGAGAAAGAGAGAGAATTTAATTATTATTTTAAATAAGATTGAATAAAAATAAATTATCAAAAATAAAATAGAGTAGAAAAATTAAAATTTTTATTATATAATTTATATAAAAGTCAAAATTTTATTTTAGAGGGGAGGAGGGGAGTGGGGCAAAATTTTGAAATTCTAATAAATATATATTTTAAAAATTAATTTTTAAAAAATTGAGGGGGCGGCCGCTGCCACCAACATGCACCCCCCCCCCCCCCCCCCGCCCCCCGGTTCCATCACTGACTGCGTATACATACATGTGTGTGTGTGTGTGTGAAGTCTGTGAGCACATGCACAAGCATGTTACATGATATATATATATATATATATATATATTTTGGATCTTTAGTCACTCAATTCCTACTCAATAGTTGATCTTTACAATATGGGAGCAATTTTTTCTTCCAGCACAATTGCTTTATTTACAATTTCAGAATTCGAATCTTGGGCGTTGCTCAAGGGATTTGATTAATTTGGATTCGGGGTTCTACAGAGGCCCATATGAGAGCGATTCTCCAAATCCAATTGCTCCATTTATAATTTTAAAATTCAAATTCGGATATTGCTCAAGAAATCTAGTGCTCATCCCACTAAATATATTTATATGTATGTATGTATGCATGTATGTATGTACATACGTACATCTAGAAGCTCCTCTACTTACATTACTTACGTATAAAAACACACTCAAGCCCCTCCCCATAATCACATGAGCTGATAAAACCCCTCTTCTCCAACCTAGCCAAATTCAAACCCTGTTCAAATAAAAAAAAAAAAAACATGAAAGCTAATAATACATCAGCTACTATGATCATCATAACTTCAACCCAAAAAATTCCTCAAGAACCAATATTATTAACAAAGCCATCATCTTCATCCAAGCTTCATCCCTCCGGTGCGGCGGCTCCGGCCCGACGAACTCCGTTCTCTGCCGTTGCGCCACCGGAATATCTACAAGTCTCTCGGATTCGACTTCGAACAACCCTCGACACGATAATCGAAGAGACAACGACAACAACAACAACAGATGATGATGATGACTCTCATAGTTGCATGAAGAACTCATCATCATCATCATCTGAGTTTGTGTTAGAAAGGGCTAATGATTCTTCTGTGCAGGCAGTTTATTTTAAAACGTATGTTTGGGAAATGCGACTAAAGACTATTCCTTCATACACCCATAATTTTCAGTTTGTTTAGAATATATATATATATATATATTTGTGTGTGTGTGTGGTGTGTATTGAGAGTTTTTTTTTTTTTTTTTGTCTAACAGAAGTGCTTTTCCTTCTTGGTGTAACATCTTTTGTTGTAATGAACTCTCAGTTCTGCGTTGATAGACGATGTTAATCGCACTACTTGTTTATCACAAAGTTTTCTCATGATTCTTTCTCGGATGGAAGGGTTACATATAATTTCAGTTTTGCAATTCGAATCCTATAATGCATAATTGTGGTTCATTTTCTTCTCAACTGATCAATACATATGCAACACATGTATTGGGGGATTCTTAAAATAAGAAAAGAGAATCTTTAAAAAAATTTCATATCATCAATTATTCTATTTCTTTTTCTTAACTGTCCATCGATATACATGGTAGTAGATAATCTGAACTACCAATTTTGCATATAATTCACATTTAGAGGGTGTTTGGCTAAGCTTATTCTAAAAATCTTACAAGCTCGTAGAGCTTATAATACTATCTGGAACTTATAAGCTCCTACATTTTATTTTAAAAATAAGTTATTATAGTGTTTGTATAAAATAAGATTTTATAGTTTATAAGATGTTATTAGAGTTTATAAGTTGCAATTTGATTTGGTAAAAATAAGAGCTTATAAGTTCTTTGAAGTGTAATGATGACTAAGAAAAAATAAAGTAAATTTAATTTCATGTAAATAATTATTTTTTAAAAATATAAGAAATATAATATTGAGAGAAAAAAAAAGATTTTTATGTTATTTTAACTTTTAGTATTAAACAATTTATAAGCTGTTTTAAAAAAATGGGGAGAGCTTTTTTTTATTTTTTATTTTTGAGCTTATAAACTCCTTTATTCGAACACTTTTAAGCAACTTTAGATGCTTTGAGGAAATTATAAGTTTAGCCACACTTTTTGCAACTGATCCTTTGCGTAATATTTGATGATAATGAAGAAATTCATATTATTCTTTATTTGGATACAATCCCAGTGAGTTATGAGAAAATATTTTGCATCAATATCTGACCTATCTTTCAATAAATGAATGAAAAAGATAAAACAACAAAAGAAGAAGAAGAAGAAGAATAAATTTATATGATGCTCAAACCCGTTGCTGAATACGAAGGTCCGATATTGTGATGTATTGTCTTGCACATTGAGATTGTGGGGTTTTATCCATTGATAAAAATGCGCCTCACAAGGCTTGAGGAAGGTGAGGGAGGGGTTGGAATTTATAAGCTTGGCAAATCCCCAAACTCTTTGTCGATATAAAACAAGAATATGCTATCATTAAATATTTTACTAAAAACTATTAGCACCGAGAAGCTTGGGCAAGAAAATCAAATATATAATTTAAATCAAATATACATATGTATGAATGTATATATATCAACATAGTTTATGTATATATATACAAAATTTTACTTTATAAAAAATTGAGGGCGACCACAGCACCTTCCAACTTCTAAGTTCCTCTTGCCAGAGGGAAAATAAAAAATAGTTTATTATTAATTATTATGGTATATATATTGCATTCTATTTAAGCTTCTTTACAAATATTATATACATATATAATTATTAATTTAATAAAAAATACTGTTAAATTCAAATTCGAATCTTTAACGAATCAAATTGCTCAATTCTATATTCTATCCATTTATTTCGAATTACAAATATTAATACTCAAATCTAATTCATCAAATAATTTAATCGATCAAATATATTAAAATTCGTAATAGACTCAAATTGAATTTTGATTAAAATCCACTTCATCCACAACCCTACTGATATGTTAAATATATTCACATTAAATGAAATTAAAATTTCAAATTTTAAAGAGCAAGATTAAAATTTTTCAAAATATAAAGTTCAAATTTATTATTTTCAAAGAAGCCCAATTTTAAATTTTAGTAAAAAAAAATAAATCATATGTTAGGATATGACATTATGAGAGTGTTTGGGATTGCTATTGCTTTTAAAAAAGTTGAAATTGTTGAAAAATTTAAAAAAAAATTAAATAGTAAAAATTAATAGTGTTTGAAAATAAAAATAAAAATAAAAATTAAAAATTAATAGTAAAAATATTGAGTATTTGAAAATAAAAGTAAAAAATAATCAAAAAATTGGTAGAAAATAATTAAAAAAATTCAATTTACTTACAAAAATATTAAGAAACACTTTTAACAACTTACGATCAACTTCTCAATTTCTATTTTTTTTCAACTTAATCTAAACAAAAGTTACAAAACCCCACACTTAAAATATTTTTTTCAAATTAAAAGCAGCAAAGTATTTTTTTTAAAATTTTTCAAAACATCCCCCATAGCCTTGCATCAAAGCTGTAATATTTGACTCGAAATTCAATAAAATTAACTTGTGGAAATTTTTTTTTTTTTTGAACATTTTTTTTTTACCCCTTTCTAGGTTTTCTTTCTTTTTTACCTCAGCAACAATCTTGAAACCAAACACGTCCATTACTCCTATAATTCTTCCTCTTCTTTCGTTAAATCAAAGCAAGAGCCCTGTTTTACTCATCATCTTCACAACATTCTCTATCAAGAATCTCTCCCTCTCTCTCTCTCTCTCTCTCTCTCGAGATTTTTTTTACAACACCACACAAGAATCATGAGGAAGGAAGTGTACATTGGCAACTTCCTCGAGGTTGCCCCGCCGCCCCTGATTTCTCCGAACAAGGCCTCCAACGCGCCGAAGCTTGAGATGATAGCTGAAGAAGGGTCAGAAATAATGGATGCTATCACCATCGGCAACAAGGCAATGATCTACATCATTCCCATCATCCTTTCTATTGTTTCGTACCTGTTGATGAACACAAAATCCATCATTTGACATTAAGCAAACAGAGAAAAAAAAACACATAAATTCGCTTCGTTTCTTCTAGAAATCCAATGTTTTTCATCGAGAACGGTTCATTCTCTCGATGCCCATCTCACAAAGATCGAGTTAGCTTTTCCAAGCATGCATGAAAGATGTTGCAATCAAGTTTCGTGAAATCAGAGACAAAATGCAGTCAAAAGGACGAATAGCATATGCACATCAAGAGATTTCAAGAATGCAGAGCACAAAGATGGCAATGAATTCATACCAGTCGTCAAATCCTGAAAATTTATTGCAAGAGAGACAGGCGAAAGAGAAGATTGAAGCAGCGTACGGAACGAGATTTGGTCACTTGTCAGAGAAAACAATAGTTATGCAGCTCTCCTAGGGTTTGTTTCTTCGTTTATATAGGCAGTTTTTTCCCTGGTTCTGTCAAAGGAGTTTGGTTTCGAGTTCTTAAATTTAGAATAGTTTCCATCTTTGATTTCTTTTTCCTCACTTTTTCTGTTACTAAGCATTGATTTTTCAAATGGTACACCGACCGTGGGATGGTTCATCTGTCCTCCCATCCCTTCATCTCTGACTTTATCTATTGCAATTAGAAGCCCTAGTTGTTAATCAAGAACATGCCATTAATCATTTCGGCCGCAAGAGAACTCTCAAATTCAAATATGATATAACGTTTCGACAAATAGTTATAAATTATTTGAATAATTTCCACATCTTTGCAATTGAAAAATCAAGATAACATCAACATACTTTGCTAAAATTACAGAGAGTAACAACATGATAAGAAGCATTATTTTACCTTCAACCAGACATGGGCGTCCAGTTCCAGGATAAATTAGTTGTATCACCATATGGCCTGTTAAAAGGAAATCCACAAAAAAAACATCACATCAAAGAGACAGTATAAGATTCAGGACACATATAAGACATAATATGAGGTGATTTTCCTATCGTTCCTCAGAAGATTTTAATCATTCATGACAATTCAAACGGATAACGCATCAACATTTATTTTCAATCATAAGTGAGTTACGACTTCTAAGCTGGTTGTGTATTGCATTATATAGCAAGCAAATAAGGAGTGCCCATTATAATCAGTATATACAATGAGAACAAAGCTGCTAACAATTATCCAGGAACCAACATAATCATTTCGACTAAGATAAACTAGGATCCAATCAGTCCTCGAAGTACCTAAACCGAGAAATGGGCTCCTCACCTCAAAACAATGTATACTAGCCAGGAAAGAAACAGGGTCGGGCAGCTAGTGGCATTGCACTACTAAAAATCATACACATGCGTATTGCAGCATTTCAAGCTTTACCTGGGATTTTTGACATGAAGCAACATGAAGACAAAAGCAATTAATATGAAGGAAGCGCCGACAGAGATGCAGGTCAACCCCAGGAAATTATTATGGCCTCCCAACCAACTTGATGTTGACAAGACAAGCTTTTTGCGTCCACCGAAACTGTAAGTGTTGTAATTGTTCACAATATGGACTGAAATGATATCATCAGCATCTAAGTCCTCTTCAATTCTTCCATACAACTTCCGAAAAGTGGGAAGAGCAGAAGTGCGCATCCATACAATAAAATCCTCTTGATCACTTAGCTAATCAGTGCGAATTTTTGTTGCCATTCACCCAAAAGAAGGATAAAAGACACCAAGTTAGTGGTAAATCTAGAAGGAAAATAAAACTGATTTATGAATACTAGCAAATGAAACCAATAAATGCAGTTGTAGCAAAGAAAGATTCAGAACATCAGTACATCATGAGGACATTTTGAAATCAAACCACTATGAGCACTTTAATAGCTAAAAGATTTTTGGATACAAAAATAGAACAGTAAAAATCTTTCAGCTTAACAAATTAAGTCTAAACACACACACACACCGAGAACAAAGAAACTACTCACAGGAATGTTTGGGTCAAGTTTTGCACCACCAATTAAAGTTCCATTTTGAAAATTGAAGGGATAAACATGCTTCCCAAACTTATGACCACGATCGCTCTCCCATGCAATGTTCTTCCTGTTGACTTTCAATTTATCTATCCCACGGGAAAAAGAATATGTGTCATTAAACAAACTCCAAGCAATCAGACCACAAGGGACGATTGGGAGTCCATGGTCAACATCTTCAGGGGCACATGAACTTATATCATGATACTTCAGGCCATGCAAGAGTTGCTGATCGCTTCGACTCTTAACATACCTTAAATGGACAAGTAAATTGAATCAATATATAGAAAAGAACTTGGAGCAATAACGGCGCGACTAGGTGACAACAAGCGTAGGTAGCATTTATGTGAAAATCATGAGATTCATATTTAATTAGTGGATTTTGGAAGAGGATTTTTACCGTCTATGGTTCTGGTAGTAGTTATCGATCTGATAGTAGACATAGATTGGAGCTTTCATATGCTTGGGAATCTGTAAACAAGGTTATAGGAACGAGTTAAATATAAGGGCTAGCCAATCAAAGGTACAAGGTGATAGGTCTAACAAATGAGGAGTAACGGAAAATTAGGGAAATTCCCCTAAGGTTAGGCTTGTTTTCACAAAACCCCTGTGGTAAGAACAATTACAATTATCACCACAATGTTTGGTTCAATGTCACAAACAACACCACAACCACAGGTGGGTTAGTAATGCGAATGAGAAAACAAGCTAACCTTCAGGGGTTTTCTGTAATTTACACAATAAATAACAGACAAATAATATCAATATATATATATATATATATATCACACCCATCCTGCAGTTCATATTTGGGAAATTTAGAGCTGAAAGCAGAAGAAACACAACCTTCAGGGACTTAGAGAAATTTTTCGATATTGAACTATCAGTGATGTATGCCAATTTGTTACTTCTGAATGATTCTGGCACGCATTCAGCATCATATCTATACACAACCTCAACAACCTACATATATATACCGACCAACATTGTTCCGTAACTTATATATACCACAATATCCACCCTTAATGAATACATTAGAGGGAAGAAAAAGATGTACACTTTGTGAAGCATGAAGAGAGACAATCCCAACTGGTATAAAGATCAAGCCCACCACAAAAAACATAGAAATGACCTGTCAAGAACAAAATTCAACCAAAAAGAAACACATAATATAAGAAGCTATAAAGAATTAAGCTAATCTTGCTGTTTTTTTTCCCTTTATCGCGCACAAATCATACTTATAAGAACAAACAAGCAATCCTTCGCTTACCCAAGCAGGCGACAGGACAGGTTTACAAGCCGGGAGATTTTGTTGCTTAAACTGTTGAATGACTGCAAAAATAACAAGCATAACCTCACAAATCAAATAAAACCATCTACTTCTAACTAGTCTTATGGTCCCACCAGCTTCACACGCTGTTCTAAAACAATTATCATTATTCTCCATTCACAAACTTCTATAGGATATCCAAACATATTCATCTGAAGCAATGGTGCCAAATCCAATCCGCCCCACCAATTCCATTCACGTTGTTCATTGAAACCCAATTAAAAAACATCATCCACACACACACACACACACACACACACAAAATTGGGGAAAAGAGAAACTTACATTTGGAGCGGCCCCGTCGGGGTGCCACAAAATCAGCTTCAACCGGCGTGGATGAATTTCTATCATCCATATCCATTTAATCCAAATCCACACAAATTCACTATATCACACAGCTTCTTGAACAAGAAAAAAAAAACAATGAAGAAAAAGGTGAAATTATTCTCCGAGCTGCTCAATCAAAGATCGCATCTGATTTGCGAACACCAAAATGATAAACAGATCGAGCCAAAAAAAACGAGGAAATCGAATGAAAAGCAGCTCGGATTATGAGAAAATACAGCTACTATGATATCCAAAAAGAAGATTAAAGATCAATTGTAGCTCTTGAATTTTGGGCAAAAGGGCAGATGAAGGTTCGAGCGATCGGGGGAAAGCACAGGCAAAAAGCGGGTTTTCTATATTCGCGTCAACTGTGGAGCTCTAAACGCGTGTTTGCTTATAATGGCGGATGTATCAGGTAACGGATATTTGCATATATAATTTGATTTTGTGAATATAATACGACGAAAAAATCTATAAATTTTCAATTCCTATTTGAACTTAAATGAACTAAAGTTGTAAGTTATTAGACGAGACAGTACAGTAGAAGTCAATTTAGGTCCGTTTAGATGAGTTTAAAAAAAAAGTGCTTTTTGAACTGTTTTTTTTATAGTAATATATTTTTTTAAAATCAAGTAATATTATATTTGGATTCAGTAATTAAAAATATTTTAAAATATATTTTTATTTGAAACTTTTTTAGGATAAATTTTCAAAAAGAAAAAAACTATTTTTCACTTTTTTTTCTAGTTTTGGCTTTTTTAAAAGCAAATCCAAATACATTTTTTTTACTTTAACATATATATATATATTTTTTAAAAGTGCTTCTTTCTTAAAAAAAAATCCAAAAGGGCCCTTAATCGCTAAATTTAGAGCTGATTTGAATGTGTTATTTTATTTTTTTCAAAAAAAAAAATTCCTAGATGCTATTTATAGGAACTTTTAAAAAAGGCATTTTAAAATATTTTAAATTATTATATCCAAACCAAAAACTGATTTAAAAAAACAAAAGAAACAAAAAGAAGAAAAAAGGTTAACAAACATTTTTTTTTTTCTAAAACCAGCCAATTAGACCTCAATCTTCTTGGCTTTAATCTAGTGAATTGTTTTAGACTTTTAGTCCAAAAATTGGTTGCTAAAAACAATTATTTTAAGCTTGATTGTTACACAAACCAGTTGCCAATAACAAGAAAAACTGAAAAAGGATTAATTATAATCACAAACCAATCCAAAATGCACAATGGGGCATTACTTTTGAAACTATTGATTTACTTTCTATGTTGTTTTACGGGGCTTTCTAAAATAAGTTGGGGTTGTACAAGTTTATGCAAGGTACGACTCTCTTTATTCATCATGTGTTTATTTTTACTTATTAAGCCAGTTGAAGAATTGAATTTTTACAGGTAACCGGCTAATTAATTATCCTCTATTTCTCTCTCAAGCACTTGGCTTCTCTCTCTTCTTTTGTTCGATAACTACTCCCTATATCTTCTCTCTATCATCATCTACATCATCCCTGTAACTCAAAATAAATATAAAATGTTCCTTTTTGTAATAAAAATACGAAATATTACTTGATAAGAGAAATATAAAGCAAAATGAGTATATCTCGTCATTATGCATAAATAATTACAATAAACATCAATAATGAGTGCAATTGAATTAAAGATAATTGCAATTTTAAAAAATAACTATAATTATTACATAATTTGTATGTTTCACATCTAATTTTTTATCATGCATTAATGATTATCTTTTTTTTTTGGTATAACTCAATAATAATTTGTTAAGCTGTGGATCACTTGTACAGTTAACCTAAACCAACTAAATTTGAATATATTTCATAAAAAAATTTATCATTTGTGAATATATATACATAATGTACATATACATATACATATGTGCATGTGTCCATTTGTTTTCGTATGCATCATAAATGTAATAACTAAAAGATCGTATAGATGAAACAAATATCAACTAACAATTAATTTTTTTGTTCAAAATTTTATTTTCCTAAATAATTTAAGTTTAATTATCAAACAAACAACAATATATCCATTCTTTCATTAATTTAGCATAAGACATAAATTATTGTTTCTTTAATTAACTTTTTGAAAATAAGAGACGTGTTCTAGTTTTGCCACTAAATATTAGATCAAGGCTCTGAAAAAATCAAAATTCACACATCTTCAAAATTATTTTCTAAAAAACTCAAGAAAAAATTCTATCCTTTCTACCAAAGTATAAAATATTTTAATTATCTAGCATTTCACAATTTTACTTTTATATTATTATGATATTTCAAGGAAGATGGACAAATTGCAATAATAAAAAATATATATATTTTGAAACATCTATAATTGATGAGAGACAAAGTTTCTACAATGACTGATACAATATAACAAATATTTAAAACAATTTATTTAAAATTAGAAGATAGTTATTCTTTTGTGCTATGTGCTCTTAATTGTATGATGTATTATGCAGTGATTCCTTATAATGTTAATTTTGATTATAGATTTATTGTTATTTTTTATTTTATATATATGTATATATATAGATATATAATTTTCAATTTTAAGTTATTTCTCTTATAATCAACAATACATTAAAAATGATGTAAATTGTAATTTTAATGATTAACATTGACAGATTAATTGAAATGCAATGGAAATATTATTTTTGTACACACATCAAAATAAATATATATATATAATAGAGCTTATTAAAAAAAAATTTAAAAAAAGGTGAATGAGTGGATAGAAATTAGTTGGTTTAATACACCACACACACACACACACACACATATATATATAAATAGAGTTCCAAGTAATTAAAAAAGTAATAAGTTATTCAAATCTAAACAACAAGTTGCAAGTAATTATAATCTGTTGTACAAATAGTAGATAGTCTCATAATTTAATAGAGTATTAAAGTACCTAACGTTAATTTAGTATTTAGCATGCCTTATTTTAGACAACCCCTTGTTTTATACGCCCAAAAATTGATCAGCCAAGTTATTCCCTATTTTGGTTCATTGAATGCCATCATGTTCGTTTCAGATGCTACATCAATATGCCAAATGATACGCAACTGCAAATCATTCATAATTAACTATAAACTACAAAATTTAATTACAAAGCACAAAAAAAGAAACAAATTTACGGATCAATATTTATGCACTAATAAACACGAACTCTCTCTCTCTCTCTCTCTCTCTCCGTTACGACATTTTCAAATCCCTCTCTGAGATTTTCTTGCAAAATTGTCTATTGTTAAAGATTAACAAAACATTTACAGCTAAAACAAATCTACATTCCCGTATTCAAGTTACTGCAAAACCCCAGTTCCAGGTTGTAAGAACCTATCCAATGTGATGGCTGACTTGATCGTCCGGTCCACCGATGATTTTTCCGAACGTTCTTTCAACTGAAGGTCCTAATTCATGGACTAATTTCACGGATTCCGAAAGCCGATTGAGCAGATTTATCAAGGCAATCACTTCATTTCTTTGCAGTTGCAGCTGAAAACCGTAATATTCATCATCAGTCTCAAACAGCGTAGACGAGGCATGGGGAGTAATACGAGCCGAATAATAAAGAATTGGTATAAAGAACTTACATGCTGCGGGGGCTGTTCATGGCCATTGACGGAGAATACGATTTTTAGTGCAGTCCCAAGACCCAGAATCTGAAGCTTTCCCCAGAGACGACACTTTTCGCATCCCACACAATCGATCACCGCACTGCGATGCAATTTCGGCAAGAAAAGCCAAAGGACAAGTCATTAATTGAAAAGAACTGTATAAATGACTAGATGGAAGTTCACATCTCAAGAAATCGCAAATCTTTCCCATGAGAGCGCTATTCATGTAACACTCTCTCGTTTGTTCCACACACATCTTTAGCTTACTAGAGAAAATTTGCAAGATTAAAAGTTTCGGTTTTGAAATTGTCGAGTAGAAGAAAATGCGAAGGCAAAACTAACAACGATGAAGCAGCGGAATGAAAACTAGCTATTTGACGAAAGAGTATATTACTAACCTTATATTTTTGAACTGTCCCTGTATCTGCTTAATCAGTTCTGGTCCACTTTGGCCTTTCCACAATTTAGCTTCATCAAATGGCTTCGGGCATGCAGCTCGTAGTTTAGGATCATAAAGCAACTTCTTCATCAAAAGTTGCGTATTCAGGTCCTCCGCAGAATTACCAGTATCATAATCGGCTTGCTCCAAGTAATCTGCAGCCTAGAAAGCCAGCCAGGAAAGGCATATGTAAAGATAAAAAGATAATTGAAACAACGAACAAATAGACTCCAAACAAAACCCACTCACTTTTGTCACTGATCGAAGGACAAAAAGGAAAACGAAGTACAAATTTCTGACACGATCCGGGTATTTCAAGACCATGTTATACATTAGTGATAGATTTTGGCCCCACTGCAGAAGGAATAAAAAGGAAATCGTTAATTATGGTAATATTAGCGGGAACTGTTGAAACTGGTTTACGGAATGTAAATGCAAAAGACAAGCTAAATAGGAATATACATGAAAGAGTCAAAAACAAATTGAGCAATTTAATGTTAGAACTTAGACTTAGCTAAGCCATTGGATCAACATGTATCAAGACATATATGTTAACACCAAAGCAAAGATTTCCCTGAGGCATCATATAATACAAGCCAGACACATGAAGAGTGTATGAAGTCGAGACTGTACTGTGTTTGTTTTTTCATCAAGCAGGTAATCGGCAGCTATGTGAATTGAGATGGAGGAGTGAAGACCAGATATCAACTTGTACAATATTCTTTTCTCTGGGCATTCTTCGGATTGATCTACAAATGTCAGTGATCAAGGTCGGTAAAACAAAGCAAATATTAGAAGGGTTTTTTTTTTCTTTTAAAGAAAAAACGGAAATAAACAAAGAAGTAAAGAGAGAAACATAAACAATGTTAGCAATTGATGAAGCACCCTCACTCCTAACCCAACTCTCGAAAATGAATTCCATTTTCATATAATCTAACTACTGAAAGAAAATTGGCTTACATTTCTGGCAATTCTCCAAGTAAATAGCATCCCATATTCTTCTCGCCGATGGACCGATGTAGCCAGTGTATCGTTCAGGATTCAATTGTAGATTTACATATGTCAGTTCAGCTGCAAATTATACATTTGATTAAACGTGGATTATAACTAGGATGAGAATTAAATTTCAAACCCAGAAAGATACTAAATGCATATGAATTAATAAAAAACCATTGTCTGTTTCGTTATCATTTGTCCATGGATTATCTACTTCCATCCAGCCTTTGAAAGCTTTCGTATCTATAGTACGATCTACAGCGGCCTCTGGTTTTCCCTCTTGACAAATAAGATCATCTGATGAGAGGCCCTTGCCAGAAGGCTTCCTCAGTGTTTCAGGAAACTCATTCTCCGGGCATTCACAGACACTGCAGTCCCTCAAACGACACATGCCATCATCAGGCCAGAAAGGGCAATCACACCACAATTTTACCTATAACAACAAAAACTTATCAGGCACCAGAAAGACAATAAAGCCGTAACCTGTAACCCTAGTGCCTAGGAAGTGCAACATACTATATAGGCCAACAACATGGAGACACGGCATCAAAACAGAATGTGAATCTTCTATAAGAGAAATTATATTACCATTCTCAACAAATAAGTAACTGAAACTGCATAACTCAACTACATGATTATATGCAATCAGATGTAAACATATCATTTTCTAAAATTTTCGCACCTTAAAGTACCGGAAAAAGGGATATTTTACAATCTGTTGGAGCAATGGATGCAACACCTCCTCATTGATGCGATCCACAGTCTCATAATCACAACAACAATCCTCCACCATTCCATGATATTTAACTCCTTCCTGCATATATATAGATACAATTTCATGAACTCCAAAATTATCAAGTAATCACTTGGTGCCACTACATGTTCAACACCATTGTTAATGTACATGTCTAAATACTCAGCTCAAACTTCACGAAAAATCATCAATCATTCCATAAACCACAAGAAATCAATCATTTGATTTGGATACAAACTAAATACATGCAATCCAACTTAATTCACCAATTTCGGGAGAAAAAAAATCCTACAAACCTAAAAATCAACCATCTGACCTACAAGACACTACCGCAATTTCCTCAATTGAACTCAAATTTTCTCACAAAAGCCCCAAAAAAACGAATAATAAGCTAATTTTTTAACCAGGATGAAAAATTCATAAAGCAAACAGATAATACCTGAGAACAGTAACAGCTTTTGATGCGATCAACGATGGAGGTGACCGGAGAATCCCTCGGAACGAACACAACAGCGGTGATGAGAACAATGACGGCGCCGATCAAAATCCAAGTCCACTGATTTCCGCGCCTTGTCTTCTCGTTTTTTTCTGAATTCACCATTTCGCCGCTAAAAAATCTCTCCGAAAATTTTCACGAATAAGAATCGAAATTAACTCTGCGATTGAATGCGTCGAGCGAGCATTTAAATCGGGCTCGTGGAGATTGATGCGAAGAAATGTAAATTTGGGGGGAAAATATTGAAAAATTGCGGGCGGTCAGTTGATGGTAATTTTGATTTTTCCAGGTTCGAAGTTCAAAAACAACGGGTTGTCGGAAACTGGTAGAATGAATCGGGGGAATTCTTAACCAAAGTCGCGTTTTACCCACCGAAATGCGACTAAAGGGGGTGTTTGTAAGACTTGAAACAAAAGTGTTGTTTTTCAACTATTGCGAAAAAACAAAACGAAGAAAAATAAGAAAAAAATAAAATCAGATAGTAAGTGTTTTATCTTCTTATTTATACTATAAAAAAGTTAAAATAAGCTTGAAATTTAAAATAATTTTTTATTTACTTTTTCAATAATTGAACACTACTTTTCATTATTCGTTTCCATACACTACATATTTTTACTTTGATTTTGCTTGAAGGGAAATTGTGGTTGCAGCTAAGGCTTTTTTTAGTTCATGGGGACTTTCCTCCGCAATGAGTTGAAGTTTTAGAAGTGTAGCAAGCTTTAAGTTGGATCGAGTGGCATGGTTGGAGGAATATTGTAGTTTTAGAATCCGATGCTCTCTTGGCAATTCAAGTTTTTCATTCGTTGGAGTCTATCTGTTCAGATTATGAATTGATTATTGAATATGTCAAAATTATTAGCACTGATTTGGGTTACTTGCAATTTTATTTCCTTAAACAATTCGCGAATCAGCTCACTCATATTATTGTTAGACTGATTGTTTTTATGTCAAATCCGGAACAATTATCCTTCCTTTTCTTAACTCGACCATATCAATTGACATTTTCAACAATTACTAATCATACATGTTTTTATTTATAAAAAAAAAAGAAAAGAAAAGAAAGAAAGAAACTATATACTGCTTAATGTTTATTATTATTACATTTTTTCTCTTCTCTAGTGGATTTTGTGACTCCGATTGGAGAAAATATAGGGACGAAAAAGTAGTTATATAAAATTAGAGGGGACAAAAAGCAAAAAAGGGGAAAAATAGGAGAACCTTTATGGAGACCACGACACACGCCGGCGTCTAGTCATCGAGACGTCAACTCCTTGAATCTTGCCCAATCCGGGGTTTGTTGTCCCTCCAAACCGACACGTGTCCGTTTTTCTGAAAAATGGCCTTTTCTTTTATTTTAAAATAAATTATTCTAAAATGTTCCCTGAAATCTGGTATCTTATAACTTATTCGTCCTTACATTTAGCTCTAATTATTTTCTTCTTTTTTGGGTGCAATTTATACTATTAGTATTCGAATGCGTGATATATGCATAATTAATAGGATTGAACTTGAATATGTCATGAAGAATAATTTTTTTCCTCAAAGTTTTATATATATGTGTGTCTATATATATATATGTAGATATATTGTGGTCTATATATAACGAGGTCTATCTTAATTAGCGATCAAGATAATTGACTTTTACATTATATATGTCATTGGCCAATACTTAAGGATTTCAGGCATCCAACGTCCTTATCCTAGGATCAATCGCCACATGTTTGTACTCTAAAGGTGACTCCTATGAGTTCAACAGATAGCTCTCATATAGATATCACTCTACTCCATATAGTACTTAGCTTCCGGAATTTCGACCAGCAAGCGATTCATATATCATTGGTCATGCCCCGAATTCACAAACCGTTTGAACGCAAAAATTGTCTTCGACCCCATCGAGTGCAACTTTAAATTGATTTATGTGCAACTTGCTCGAAAGTAATATTCAATAATTGCACTTGAATTTTTTGACCCAACCTCATAAGGACTTTCAATTTATATTTTATAAACCCTAAGATGGGCGTCAAAATATAATTGTCTTATCTTAGAAATGTTGAATCACACAATTCATGAACTAAGTGAAACCTTCAAATATGTGAAACGTTTTCTTGTTCAACGTGTAGACAAAGATAGCAATTTTGTCTGGAGATAGACATGGAGACAAGAATTAATGTGGTCCAATATGATATATAAGGGGAGTATTTAACGTGAAAGAAAAACTTGTGTTCAATACAATTAAATTTAATAATTTATTAAGCTCTCCTTCCCAGGGGGTGGGGGGGTGGGGGGTGTTGTTATCTCATTGGTGGAAAACCCCCACCTCCACATATATAATAAATACAAATATATCTATAAATATAAATAAACTCGTTTTTCACGTGAATAATAATAATAATAATAATAATAATAATAATAATAATAATAATAATAAAAGGGAGTAAGGTGAGTGATTTGTTTATGCAAGTTAATCTTTTAGGGGTTTGTCGAAAAATTAAAAAATAACAATAAAAAAAAAATCAGATAACAAGCATATTACACATGATATGTGTTTGTTGTGAAATTTAGAAAGCGAGACTATTGTTAGTTAGATGCAGTCAAATTTGATTTGAATAAAATAGTTTCATATATATACTATAGAATAATCTTGGTAATATTCCATAATTAGGTTATTGAAAAAATAGAAAGTTCTTTATTAATGCTTGTCTTCGTAACAGATTCTAAAATGTTTTTGATTTAAAGGTCAAGATAATTTCATTAAAAAATTAAAAAAAATGATCTAATATTTAAACTCACGAATTTCTGAAACTTGGAAGAAAAATATTATTATTCACCTAATCTTAATTATAGTCAATTAATTATATACCATATTATTGCAATTGTTATGTGATTCATTTTTTTCGCATTTCAAAGCGATATCAATATGGGATAATCGTGACTCATTCATCATATTAACTTTAAATCAACAAAATTCCAACTATCTTTTTAATAAAGAAAGAGATATAATTGATTATTAGTGATCACTTGGCTTTGGGAAAACTCCAACTTAAATCGGATTCAGGTGCATTAACCGTGTGGTGAGTGAATTACATGTACTATGTAATGGATAGTATATAATTTAGAAAGAGTAACTAATAACATATCAACTATATTCGATTGTAATCACCAAATATATATATATATATATATATATTTGATTGCGTGCAGTCAAATCGAGTTTGGACAGTAATTTTTTCAGTGTTGCAAAATGACTTACATCTTTCATAACCCCATTTTTTTGGGATAATACACACGCATCCCGTTTATACGCGCACATTGTAATAATTCGAACCTTAACATTACACTCTCCACATCTTTAAAAACAGGATACATGCCCATTAGACTAAGGCCCCATACACATTATTTAAGATGGTGAAAATGGGAGGAGGAAATGAGAGACATCATTATTCATTAGGATAAGATTTATGTTATTTCATTTTGACAAAGACCTATACTTTTTCCCTGACAATCCTTAAGCCCTTTTTATAGGATGTTTTATGGTAAAATACATGGAACCAGAATCACCTTTATTAATAGAAATTGATTTGCAATTTAGTGAGCAACAAAGTTCTCAACTTGACATTTTTATTGCGGGTCACAAGGACCTTTACTTTCTACACCACTTTGGGGAGCTTTGGTGGTATCCCTTTTCATGTCTCTTGGATCAAAATCATCATTCTTTATTGAAATTTGACTTTTACATTTAAATATAAATTAATAGTAATTTTTTTGATAATCGATTGCTATTACAAAACTCACGTAAATGAGAAACATTACAAGAATGTATCTCCTTTAATGATGGTCAATATATTATAAATTTAACTTCTATGATAGATTTTGTCTATAATAATTTTGTTAATAAAAGTTTTGTCTTCGATTTTTTTTTAGTTCTATTTATATTAAATTTTATCACTAATCCATCGCATATACTTTTGTAACCAAATCTTTGCGTCACAAAATGTTCGTTAGTGCAAGGGATACTTTCATTTAGTGAAATGAGAAATTGATTAATGAGATCTAGAACAGATTGAGGAGATAGAATCAACATGTTACTCAACTATGGTCTTGATTGTCACTCATATTGGACATTATAATGATCTTTTAAGAGATATTTATGAAAGATAATTATCAAAGGGGGGGGGGGGGGAGTCATATCTCTCCTTCAAATAATTTTGATACACTCTAATTATTTATTAAAACTTTAAAGTTATAAAATACAAATAATAACATTGTTGAAATCCAAGATATTGATGTATAACTTAAACTATCATATAAGTTAGATCAACAAAATAGGGGTTCTAAATGCATGAGCAATTGTGCTATTTCCAAATTATGAACGAAGTTAAAGTTGAACTTGAATGAACTTTTACTAATTACAAAGTGCATATGATTAACTATGAATTCTTTGTCACTTTACTAAAATATAAAAGATATAGAAAGGCATTTACAAAATAGAATAACTATTGCCGAGACAAACACTTAAAAATTAGAAAAGATGATGACAATTGAATTTAAGTCAAAAAAAATTTATATTATTTTCTTCGTTACACATTTATTGAGTGTACTCTAACCGTTAGTATATATAAGGAAAATAACAACCCTATTTTTTGTCCTTTCTTTATAAGGCCAACGATGATTGTTCTAATTAAATTAACTCCTATGTCATTTATGTTTCTGTGTAATAATAATAAGGGATAAATGCTTTTTTTGTCCACTAGGTTCAGAGTGATTTCAATTTTGCCCTCTTCATTTCAATTTTTTCAAATTTGTTCTCTTCGTTTGTTTGTTTTTCAATTTTATCCTATTTTGCATCTAATTTTTCACCGGTGCTGATGTGGCGATTTTTCGGCAATTTTATATTGAAGTGGACATCCAATTGGCATTTTTGTGCTGAAGTAACATTTATTTTTTTGTTATTTTCTACCTCAATAGATTACTTGGCAGCCACATAATACAAAAATCTTAAAAAAAACAAAATGAAAAAAAAATTCAAATGAATGCTTAGTTGATATACATATATATTTTTATAAATACACAAATTAACAAAAACACACACATATATATATGTATATATACATACACATACATATATACACACAAACACACATACATATATACATACACACACAAATACATATATACCCACCCGCCAAGCGCTGCCCGTGGCCCGCCGCTGGCCGCCCACTGCCCCGAAGAGAAAAAGAGAGAGATTAGGAGATGGAGAGGAAGACGAAAAGACTGAGATCTGGAGATGGAGAGGGACGGGAGAGAGAGAGAGAGAGAGAGGGGTGGGGGCGGCGGTTGGGGCTGTTTGGCGTAGGCAGTGGCATGAGGGCGTGGTAAGGGAGGCGGATGGGGTGTGGTTGGGGGCGGTGGTGTTAGTGGTGGCGGCAATGGGTGGTGGTGGTGGTGGTGGTGGCGGTGACGGCAATGGGTGGTAGTGGTGGTTGCAGCGGTGGGGGCAGCGGGTGGGGCTGCAGGCAGTGGTGGTGGTGGCTCCAGCAGCAATTGGTGGGGCTAGGGGTAGTGGTAGTGGTGGTGGCGGTGCAGTTGGAGGTGGTTGGGTTGGGGGTGGTGCTAGGATATATATATATATATATATATATATATACTTGTGTGTTTGTGTGTATGTATATATATGTATACGTGTGTGTGTGTGTCTTTTTCTCTCTTCTCTCTCACTAATTAACATAACTGACATATATATATATTATGTTTTTAAAATTATATATATGGATAATTTAATTATTAGTTTAATATATAGATTTTTTTAATTATATATATATATATCCACCTCACCATAAAAATACTAATTAGATATCCATTTCACCACAGAAATACCAATTAGATGTCCACTTCAGTACAAAAATACCAATTGGATGTCCACGTCAGCATAAAATTGCCAAAAAATCGCCACATCAGCACCGGTGAAAAGTTATGTCCAAAATATGATAAAATGGAAAGAAAAAAAAACAAACGGAGAGGATAAAATTGAAAAAATTAAAACGGAGAAGACAAAATCGAAATCACCCTAAACTTAGAAGACAAAAAAATGCAATTATCCTTAATAATAACAATAATCTATGCTGTTAATAGAGTACCTAGGGCCAATGAGATCTTACTTCAATAGTAAGGTTAAGGTCCCATTACCTCAAGGTTGTGGATTCAATTACTTGTGAATATAATGTATTTTTCTACTTTGATACTAGTTTTTATTTTCTTGTTATTTGATAATAATTGATTATTTCCTTTTTATATGATGATGATTAATTGCACGTGCTCTTCATTTGAATATTGATATCATAATTGTAATAGATCGATTTTAGAAAAAAAAAAAAAAAAAAGAAAGAAAAGAGCACCTAGGGATCTAATAATTGTGATAGACCGATTCATTATCTTTTCTCTCATCTCCTGTTTTTCAATATCTTTTTGTAGTCTCTTGTTTCATTCTATTTCTACTATCAATATTTTGTTTTAGTTTCTTTCATCTTCGGTTTGGAAATTTTTTACTTTTTATTTTTTATTCATCATATAATTTTATTTTATATTAAATAATATTTCTATAATAAATTCATGAATAAGATACATTCCAAACAATTAAAAAACATATAACTTATGTATAGTATATAGTCAATATTTATAGTTTTATATCTTCAAGATTCAATTTTATTTTATTATATTTTACACATGTATCGAATGAACACTACTACTACTCTCACTAATAATAATAATAATAATTCTTTCCTTCTCCTTGTATCCACAATCTTTTCAAGAAAACAAGTAAGCACAAAAACCCTAAAATCCCCCACCCTCAATTGAGTTCACTTTCCAATTTCCATCATCATCATCATCATCACTTCAATTTCCTTCAAAGGGAGCTAAGGCTTTGGAGTTTGCAAAGTCGGGTTATAAGGAAGCAACTTCACTGGAATTTCGAGTCATCATTTGCCTCCATATGTTAGCTCCCTCTTCCTCTCTCTCTCTCTCTCTCTCTCTCTCTCTCTCTCTCTCTAGACCTGTAATTTTTGTTTTTCAGTTTTTGTTTCTTGCCTTCGTGTTCTTGAGGTAAAGGGTTCAAAGATTCTGCTAAGTTATTGAAAATCTTCAATGTTTTCGAAGTTTAATTTATAGTTTATAGAAAGGGGAGAGGGGCTCGAAGTGCACAGATCCAACGGTTTATGGAGATATTTATATATATTTGTGTGTGTGTGTGTGTGTGTGTGTATATATATGTTGTCTGTTTCATTTATTACATAAGTTCTACAGACAAGGGATGTTAATTTTGATCAAAACAGACAAGAAGGTCCGCACAAAGAAATGTATTGGTTTTATGGAAAAAAATCATTAATTGTATTGGACTTAATGGTATTTATGTTAGCTGTTTTGTGGTTGGTCTTCAAGCACATATATGGTAATGATGTCTGCAATTTCTGGGCTCAGACAAAGCTTTAAATTACTCATAGTAACTCTCTCTCTCTCTCTCTCTCTCTCTCTCTCTCTCTAAACCCAATTCTTGAATTCAAAAGTTAAATCACAATATGGGTTATGTTTGTAATTTAATGTTAGCATTATGTAAAAACCAGGGTTGAAATTTTAGCTTAATTTTAAGCATTCTGTAATTTTAGCTTTAAACCTTTGATTCCTCTCTCTCTCTCTCTCTCTCTCTCTCTCTTCATTTTTTTGTGGGTGTTTGCTGGATTGATATTTGTTGATTATGGTTGGTTTGTATTGTTTCATTTTTGAATTTGTATTTTCTTGTTTTTGTTTGTCCAGGACTGAGACATAAGAGACTTCTGAGCAATGATACAGCTTTAGATTTTTGCTTTTGAAGGCGCAGCAAAAAGCTTCAAACGAAGCCATTGCTACTCTCTGTCTCTCTCTCTCTCTCTATATATATATATATATATTTATATATATATATACACACATATATATTGTATGTATATGACACTTAAAAAGCTACAGTACTCTGTGGAATCGCCATCAATGTAAAGAACGGCACAGTCTTTCACCAAATCCACAAACCCACCTAGTGTTCTTTCTCTTTCTCACACACACACACACACACACACACACACATTCAAAACCCTAGTTCTGTTCCACTCAATTTCCCCCAATTTCGTCTCTCTCTCTCTGTCTCTCTCTAAGAATAAGTATCGAAGCTGCAAAAACGAGCTGAAAGGGCCTCCATGAAAGTGCTAGCATGGAGGTGGAAAAAAAAAGTGCTGACATGGAGGTGGATCAGATTCAGTGCAAGCTCCCGAGAGTCAGCCATGGCGGAAGATCAGTACTCGTTTCAACAAAGCAGTATCCAGATGAAGCAGAGCAGAATAGGTCCACTCCCGGGGGCGGCGCCGACGATCTCATCGGCGGAGTAGATAGGTTCTACGGCTGGGCGCCGTCGTCGCGGATCGTTAGGGTTTCCAGAGCCTCCGGAGGGAAAGATCGCCACAGCAAGGTTTTAACATCGAAGGGGCTAAGAGATCGGCGCGTGAGGCTCTCGGTTAACACGGCGATTCAGTTCTACGATTTGCAGGATCGATTGGGCTTCGATCAGCCGAGCAAGGCGGTGGAGTGGCTGCTCAAGGCGGCGGCGGGTTCCATCGCCGAGCTGCCGCCAATGAGCTCCCCATTTCCGGACATGAGCGATGAGAAGCGGTCGAGCACCACCGCCGGAAGTGATCAGTTCGGGCTCGAATCGGCCGAAGGCGACGGCGCCGCCGCCAGCAATTCAGAAACCAGTAAGGGCTCCGGCGGGCTTTCGTTATCCAGATCTGGGGTCCGGGCTAAGGCCCGGGACAGGGCCAAGGAGAAAGAGATTGAATTACCTTCTCATGATCCCTCTTTTAATCCCATCAACCAAACGAGTTCTTTCACGGAGCTTCTGAGTGGCAGCTCCATTAATGGCGGCTCAGCTCCGATGGACTATTTTTGTAGCGGGCTTTTAGGGCTGTCGTCGGCTGCGGCGGGGACTCGGCAGGCTTCGCCGCTGTTCACTGTGGCGGCGGGGGACCCCAACGCGGAGGCGCTCCACCACAGCTTCTCCTTTGCCCAAGACCACTACGGCGGCGCCGCTGGAAACGGCGGCGGTGAATACGACTTGAACTTCACAATCTCTTCTGCTAATTACTCAGCCGGCGTCAATGTTGCCGGGTTCAATAGGGGGACCCTTCAGTCCAATTCTTCGTCATTCCGGTTTTCTCCGACGACCGACGGATCTCAACCCAACTTCTTCACAGGCGGCCGCCTCCACCGCCGCGCCGCCGGGGGAGAACCACCACCAGTTCCTGCATGGATTCAACTATGGCCAGGAGAGCAAAGCAAAGGATTCATGAGTTCGGGTAATTAGTCTCAATTTTCTTGGACTAATTTAATATCTTTTTTCCACTGTTCTTGAGATTTTCTGAATTCTTGTCTAAAAGGGCTGTTATTCTTATCCTGTTTTTGGCTTTTCGGATTTGACGTTTTTTTTGTTAGTACCATGAACAGTCTTGATTTTGTTGGTTTCACAAAAAAAGTATATTTGAGCATTTTGGGCAATTCAATACATATAAATGTACATATACGTATATATTGACAACTAGTTCAACTTATGGGATAAGGTGCTAAAATTTTCAAATATCATCTAAAGTTCGAAGATTGAAATTGTGAAAGTAACAATTGAATTGGGAGAGTCATCTTTTATGAAAACTCTATATTATCTTAATCTAAATTAATCGATCAATAAATTAAGATCAAGTGATAAATAGAGTAACTGAATTGTGAGAGTCGTCTTTATAATGAAATTAATATATGTTGGAACTGAATGACTAATACCAAATACACACATATATATATACACACTATTACATATTATCATCTCTTTGGTGTGTTATTGAATTTCTAAATTATCTTAATTCGAATTAGTCGTTCAGTAAATCAAAATTGAGTAGTTCAACCCCAAAATATATATATATATATATATATATATATATATTATCATCTGTTTGGCGTGTTGTGTTTTGTGAAAACAGTGACTTATATAGATACCTGAGAATGTGGATTAGCTAGATGTGTTTGGATCCCTGGTTTTGTAGCATGCCCATTGCTAGTTGGCTATACAGCTGTTGAGCTCTGAGCTTACGCTTTTGTATATTTATGGATAAGGGAACTTTTTTACTTTTTTATGTAATCCGTAGTATTTAATGGTAGTAATTCTTAGGCATGAGCTCAACACTTGTCAGTAGATCGGCGCTCTGTCGAGGGTTAATTACACACCTCCTAGGGCTTCACTCATATTCTATCTATATATATCCACGTACCCCACATTTAAAAATGTGGGAATTTGTCGTCAAAATTTGAATCATGTGTGTATATGTGCAGTGTATGATATATATAGTACACATGCATACTATTCGTAATATATATATATACACCACGGGTAGTATATATATATTTACACTACGGGTATAGTGGCATACTATCTACATACATACACATAATTATGATTTCAATTCTGACCACAAATTCTCATATTTTTAAGTATGTACATGTCTATTAAGCTCAAGACCACGGATAAATTTTACTTTGAATCATAAAAAAATTGCGACTTTATGTTATTAAATCTACTATTTAAGGTTTATTGTACATATATATATAATGTGAAATATTAAATATTAATTTTTATAAGGGGGCTAAAATAATTTTAAGGAGCACCCTTTATAACTATCTTTAATCTAATAATATTTTTGATCTGTCATTTTTCTTAGTTCTTTCTTTTTTTTTTTTGTCACTTTCTCTTCTTTTTATCTCTCTTGCCCTCTCCCTCTCCCCTCTCTATTTTCTTTGAACTCTAAATACTTGTCAATATCATTTTCTTTTTACTTTCTTTGTAATTAGTTTTTTTTATTATAAATTATTTTATTTATATTTACAACTAATTTCATAAATCTATTAAAAATAGTTAAAATATTTTGATGGTATAGATACTACCAAAATTTTATTATATCATTAAATTATACAATATTTTTTTATTATGCACACGTATCAAGTATGCCGATATTATTAGTAACTATAAAAGTTTTTGGAATAATTGGTAATTTAACTATTTTAAGTGTGGTATAACTGTAATTAACCTCTCCTCCCCCCCCCCCACCCCCACCCCCACCCCGCCAAATGAACATGAGCCAAGATTTTACACTAAAAAATAGATGAAAGATTTTGAACTGTACATGAACATTGCAAATGTAACTAAAGGATGTATATAGTAACTAAATATAATTTGACACAACCGAAAAGGAAAAGATTAATAAAAAAAATTGCTTGTGCTGGAAAATTTCTTCTTTCTTTCATTCTTTCTTATTTATTTATTTACTTAATAATAATAATAATAATAACAGTAATAATAATAATTATTATTATTATTATTATTGGATCTTAGGTAACCATAAGTGTGGTGCTAATGAAGGGGTCTCTGCTGTTGAAAGGGACAAAATTAGAATTTTTGTTTTTTGGTGGGAAGATGTGAGATCAAATTCTATCAAATATTGAAATATTAAAGATATTTCTATTATTTGATAGGTTGGATAAAAAAAATATTTTTTTAAAAAAAAAATACATGTCAATGAGATCAAATTCTATAAAAATATTAATGACATTTCTAGTATTTAGTGGGTAAACACTCTATTTTTTAAAATATACGTGTACATTTTAATTCGATATAAATTCAAAGAGGAACGATTGCACCCTCCCAGTCCCCCCTCACATGCCAAGCTTTGGCAACACTTATATTGATCGTCTTATCAAAACAAGTATGCTTATATGATGATTAATACAACGATTCATTTTGGATACACATAAATCACATAATTAGTACAATGTTCTTAAATCTTAGTATATGATTAGATTTGGTTCGATCAAATTTAAATCGAAGCTAATAATTTATAATTTTTCTCTTCGCAGTCTTTGATGGGTGTAATAGAAAATGAGAAGTAGCCACAATTCTTGAGAAGTAGCATTGCTTTCCCAAATGTATGCTTATTTTCGTGCCCTGAAATCCTCAATTTCTCACCATTAATGTATTTTTCAGGAGAAATTGATGGCTATTCTTATATTTTTATTTATTAAAATTAATTATAGAAACGCACGTGCAATTCGACCGAAATTTTTTGTGTTCTCCAATTTTCGTCCTTCTCGACACAATTGTTAATATGTTATTGATTAGAGAACCCCGTTAATATATACACACACACACATGGCGTATACTAATAAGTATAGTAAAAGATATAGCACCATTAAAGTTGTTAATGCGTCGAATTTGGAGCAAATCTGAAAAATTCAAATTTGAATCCAATAAGTTTTCTCAATATCTGAATTTGATCCGAATCTTAAAGAACTTACATTTAATACTTCTAAGTTCGAATCTGATAAAAAATTCGAAACCCAATAAGAAAATCCAACCCGATTAACATTTAAACAAATTGAAACTTTAAAATCAAGTAACACATAAAAAATTATTATTTTTTATATAAAACACAAAATTTTAAATAATTAGAATTTTTTTTTTGGAATGTGTATAAAACTATACATTATTTTGTTAAAAAACTGCATTGAAAAACAAAAATAGTATATTATTAGTTATCATGGTTTATATATTGCATTCTATTTAAGTTTCTTTACTAACATTATATACATAAGATTATTAATCTAATCAAATGTATAACTAAAAGCTCAAGTTTGTATGTTTAATGGATCGAATTGCTTGATCCATATCCTATCCATTTATATTGGATTACAGGTATTCTGATAGATCGAATATTTTAATCGATCGAATATGTTAAAATTCAGATTGAATTCAGATTAAAATTCGCTCCATTGACAACCCTACACACCGTTATGTATCAGAAGATTCAAACTGAACCTACTAACAATCTCCAATTTGATTTGGGTCTTTAAGTTTAATTACATGGGCTCGGGAGTGCTTTTCAGCTTGAGGTTAACCATGGCCCAATCTCCAAAGACCAAACATGAAATTAATAGAGAAATAGAGGTTGCATCTCTCTCACATGTCATACCATTAAAAAATTTAAAATTGATATTTAGTTATTTTTTTTAATTACACAATCTCATCTGATTTTGAATTATTTATTTTTTTAATTATTTTAAATTTAATAAATACTGAAAAAGTTATTCATATAGAAAATTTAATATATATTTAAAGTTCAATTCATCAAAATTTTAAATACATAAATTATTTTTTATTTAACACGCGCATCGAATATATCCGCCAGCTGCTTATAATAATAAAAAAAATTAATATAATAGTTATCATATGATTTATGAAAATTCAAATGTCCTATAATTAATTATAATAATACAAAAATGAATGAAGTTGAGTTGGTGCCCATACTTTATTCACATGAATTAATAAGAGCAGTCAATAATTGATGAAATGCACGTCTACTACTATTACTACTAGCCTAACCAATTAATTTCTTTTACGAAAAGAAAAAAATAAATTGAAACAGGCTGTCAAATAATGTACACTATATTTATCAGCTGGAAACAGCTACTTAATAATTGCCCTATCCCACATAGTTTAATGATACTAGAAAAGATTGCCATGAGTTGTCCATAACCTCTGAGAGTGAGAGTGGGAGAGGGAGAGGGAGAGAGGGCATCTAACAACTTTATTTTTTAAGAACGAGGTTGATAGAGAGAAACGGGAAATTCTTCTGTGGACGGGGACCGGGTACGAGCCCTACATAAGCACCTAATGGCCTAAATTCAGTCACATCTTATATACTATTTTGTTTACAAAATGCATAAAAAAAATGATTAAATCTGAACCATCAGAAAATTCTAGGCCAAAATAGAGAGAGAGAGAGAGAGAGAGAGAGAGACTAACAAGATTGCATCCAACGACTTAATTTTTCAAGAAAGAGGCTAATAGAGAAAATCGGGAAACTTTTCTGTGGATCGGGTACGAGCCCTACATACGAAATTGATGGCCTACAATCAGCCACATTTGATATGTTATTTTCTTTACAAAATATATGTAAAATGTGGTTAAATCTGAATCATTGCTCGCATTAGTGGGATCCAAGCAGCCAATTCATAAAAGAATTTTCCGAGACTACCATATCCCCTCAAATTTACACTAAATCGTATATTGTCACATAAAAAAAAGTTCATAATTTTGCCCCCTCCGAGAAATAAAAAATTATCTCGCCCTCAGAAATTTAGTTGGGAGCCATACAGAATTGAATGGAAACAGACATAATTTATGTAGAGTAATAACTTAGTGCATCTACCCAAGAAAAAGACAGAGGGGAAGTTGCCAGAACATCACACACCCAATTGCCGCAAAACATGTGAATTTTATGAAATCTACATTCATTACACTCCCATTGGATGGTTTCATGAACCAAGAAATCATGCAATGTCCTACAACCTTAAATTGGGACATATAAAATAAACTTTCCCACACCTGTGGACACCATGATCAGACCTGTTTAAGGCTCCCCCCCCCCCACCCCACCCACCCAACACACACACACACACACACACACACAAAACAAGAAACCTGGACATCATATCATGTATATTCTAGATCCTTCACTAGATCATAAAGCACACACTGTGCAAACAATCCATTACTAACTTCCCAGCAAACTTTAAACTACCATTTTACCACATAATCCTCTAGAATCCTACAGCTCCTTCTCAGTCCTTAAACAGAAACAATTACTACAACTGACTCTTAGTCAGGACATTGACAAGGCCAAATATCTAGAAAATCACCCAACTGTAAGAATTGAAACTCAATAAAAGAATGAACATAAGTTTAAAACATGAAATCTACCAAAATACTATGTCAATGAACAAATAGCAATTCAAACCATGTAATAGGTGAAGATGAACTCACTCACAACAGAAATGTCAAGACATTTTCACATACTTATTATGACAGTATAAAGAGCTAATGTAGAATATGTAGCTGAAATCGATGATACATTTCCAAGTGAACCTTTTAAAGAACATAACATAAGCATACAAATATTCAAAACCTACAATATCCACAGATGGATTAACTAACACATGCAGATGACATGAGAGTCAAAGGTTAACAATTCTTACAATATATAATCCAGGTGCATTGTACGACGCACTCTTAAAAGCATATGCTTGAATTCAAAACGAAAGCAGATGCTTATCATCCAAAAGTTTCAGTGTAGAAGGTTGGATAGTCTTTAAGGCAAGGCTCGCAATCAACCGACGACTGACAAATGCAGTTATAACAGGAAGCAAGACAAACTCCGCTGGCTACTCACTTGAGTGCTGTGCTCGAAACAAACTCTGCTTCGCTGAACTTGAAAGTTCTCCTTGAAAAACCAAACCCTGCACTTTCCCTGAAAGTTCCATAGGTATCAAAAATGAATTAGAATTAGCCGATGAAGTAGGAAAAGTATTGAAAGAAAGATATACTTGGTGATATGCCCATATTACAAGGGCAGATATTGATGCAATACTGAAGAGTAAAAGTGGCATGTCCACAGGATTGGAAGAAAAAGAACCCTTCTTCATATGAATAATGTTTATGGAATATCACATCATATGCTCAAGTACCCATATTCCATAACTTACAAAAGACAAAATAATCAGAGGAAAAAAGTCTGGCATCGCATAATATAGATGCATCTATCTGATATAAAATGGCGGGTTCTGCAACAAGAATGTCTTTCAGGAGACATGAGAACAAGTGTAATCAACACGTTTTTTAATGGCTTACAGTGATCATAATCAGAAGGCATCCTTCCACACTATGCCGTCTAACAAGAGTTACATGAAAAAGCAGACCAGATATGAACTCAAAAGTCAATCCTGACTGATAAGAACAAACACTAACCATATTCATGGGTAGAATTCTATTTTGACGGTGAATTAGTAGAATATGAGGAAGAATGGAAGAATGCAAGAGAAATTTTAACAAAATTGTGATCTCACCAAAAACAAAATTGACAGATTACTCAAAATACATCATATAGAGAATCAGATTACGGGTGATGCTCTGAAACTCAATCAATTGCAATAAGTTCTTCGCGACAGATACTCACAGAGCTAATGAATCAGGAACGTATTGCATATGTGATTCTGATTCCCATAGGTAGCCTCACAGCAGTATAAGAAATTTTAAGTCAAATCATGACTTAACAGTAGAAACAAACCTTATTGACCAATCAGATTCAGATAGGTGATCTCAAGCAACAAGTAAGTGATAATGAAGATTAATAAAGTAATTCCAAAAAAGAAGACAATTCAAGAATCATGCATATTCGGCAAAAGTATCTGATGAAACTCATGACAGCACCACATTCAAGGCAAGAGATGATAGCAATATATAACATATTCCTATGCTATCTCAATGAATTCCAACTCATTTTCTTCGTCGGCTTCTAAAGAAACAATTCGTAGATAAAAACACACAGATCATAAAACCAATCAAAACTTGTGCAATGATCTGCAGCTAAACCAATATTACCTCAAACATCCATTATGTCCTTTGCTCAAATCATATCTCAAAATGAGTTCATTTCCAGACAATAAGTTCTCCGCTTCACCAACATCCTTGCAGCAGTTCGGTACGGCTCTTCAAATGCTGAGGCAACCCAATTCCCCTCTGAACTCACTACCTCCTTCTTTGGCTGCTCACTTGGCCTGATTGCAACCAAAGTAGCCCCTTTTAACACCATGCCATTTGGCAACTCCAATTGCGGTGCATACCACAACCTCATATTCAGAGCAGGCACAAGGGTCCTCTTTGAGGCTGAAGAAGCAGACAAAGGCTTCACTCTCAGCTCCTCCAACTGCTCTTTGTTCATAGATAACACTCCCTGCCCATCTGCATCTGTCAAAACTAAGTTTTCGAGGGTCTTATGCTCGGCTATTATGGGCTGCAGGAGATAATGCCTGGCTGAGGCTGCAATCAGAGAACTAATTGTCCACACAACGCGCACCTTCAAGCCCCCGTTCGTGTAAAACGACTCTGGTATGCTCCCATTGTCGTTCTCCGCCGCGTTACCGTTATAATTGTTGTTGCCATTACCAGTGTTGTTGGCATTACAGGCAGAACCCAAACAATCACGGTCACTGTCCGTGCTCTGAACGACACTAGAAGCTCCAAGAATAACACAATTATCAAGCGTAGACCCAAAATCCGCCTTCCACTTTAGCAAAATACCCTCATCAATCCCCAACTCCCCACTAGGAAGCTCAATCCTGAGGAGCTTGATTTCGTTAAAATTCTTCAAGACTTGAGTGGGCGAATGGTGGGTCACGCTGTTTTGCTCAGCTTCGCAGTCGAAATCGTTCGAAAGCGAAGGAATCCGACGGGCGGAGGGAGTGATGAGTTGAGTGAGAGATTGTAAAGGTTTGAAGATCCCTGAGATGATACGGAAGAGGGAGTAGATGGGGTGGCGGGACTTGTCGGCGGCGGCGGACGCTGCCGAAGACGAGGAGGAGGTGGCGGAGGGATCGTCGTCGGAGATGACACAATCCACGCGGACGATGACGTCGTCCACCTGAGGGATGAGCGAGTGGAACCTTCTAGAAACTACACAGCACCGGCCCAAGGCTTTGACGTCGCCGATTTTGTTGAAGATCAAGAGGATGACGGAGTCCGGCAGGCGGTCGAAGTGGTCGATCGGCGGTTCGGGGTGGACTTTGCTGCCCAGATCTACCCAAATCGAACCCATTTCCACAACAAAATTCACTGTCTATACACCAAGTTTGTATGTATAGGTGGGCAACAATGGCTGGGTTTTTCGTGTGCAATATCCAATTGGGGTCGAAACAGAGCTCAATTCAAGAAACTGTGGATCTGAAGAACACAAACATGGAAAAGTAATTCTTGATTATTGCTGCTCGTTTCATGTCTCCCTGTGTTTATGGTATAAGGACGTTGGGTTGGGGTGGAGATGGTTATGGACGACGATGGTGGAGGAGAAGGATTACACGCTGTGCGCGCGCGCGTGTGTGTTTTACAGTGTGAGAAACGGAGGAAAATGGCATGGGAGTGGAGAAAGTACAACGACAATGTGATGTGGCCTTTGGTACCGTATTTATCCTCTCTCTCTCTCTCTCTCTCTCTCTCTATATATATATATATATATATTGGACATTATTATCTATAACAATATGATATTTTATGCAGTTTTGTAATAAAATTAACCCTAATTTTATTTGTTATTTATGAAAAGTTTTGCTCTAAGATAGATTTATGGGCATACACGAATTGATTATGGAGATGCTAGATTCGGGGTGGGGTAAATTTTGTACAAAATATTGGTGAAAAAATAAAATAAATAAAATATTAAAAAGTCAAATTTTAATTATTTAGTTAGTTATAAGAGAAATTATTTTTTAAAAAATAAAATAATTTTCCAAATATATTTTTTTTAATCTCATAAAAATTCAGAAATAAGTAAAACAAATTAATGAAAGCAATTATTAATTAGGGTCTATTTCAATAATTAATATATCGTGTGAAGTCATCAAATATTATGGAACAAAATACAATAATTTATGTATGTATATGTATACAGTAGTAAAAAAAATAATTGTTGTAATTATTATATTTATCCCTTTATATGTATATATAATGGTACCGAGCAATAAAATAAAATATTGATATCTCGTATATTTTTCAAAAATTCATAAATTAAATGAAGATATATATCTATTCAGATAGCGTGACAATGAGTAAATAAATACTCCTAATTTTGTTTTAGTGCTAATAATGAGATGATTAATTAAGCAAAGTCAAATGATATGATAATAATTTGACAGCTAAAACAAGGCAGACAAGTAGGAGAGATTTCATATATGTTCCACTTTCCAAGTTGCTTAGACTTTACACTTGTGTTTATTTTTTGTTAATAATAATATATATTGCATAAAAAAATTTACTCGGACTTGGCATGTTCGAAACTCAACAAATTATATGGTAAATGTATTGTGCCTGAAAAGTAATAAGGCCATGCTCTCTAAATTATTCATCAATCATACAGTAAGTATACAGACTACGCATTCAATACTGATTTGATTGAGTCGAGTGGTAGACTAAAATTTTTGATAGGGTTTAATGCCATTTGAAGGCAAGATTGAGTGCAAAGATTTTGGTTTAGGGACTAGAGCTTTCATAAAGAACATAGTTAAAAAGATTTGCAATTTGGTGTTTTTGGTAAATGGAAAAAAAGGTTGAATTTTGTTACACTTGTGAGCAAAAAAAGTAGAGAGATCGAAATAATTATTAAATGGGTCATTTCCTTTATATAATAGTATAAATAATATAGATATGATAATATAGATTATTAGATTTGACAATACAAGATGTTTGATTACTATACGAGCAAGACAAGTAACAAAAATAATATATACTAGTAGGTGTGACACACCACATACGTGTGCAAAATAAAAATAAAAATAAAAATAAAATATAATTTAATTTATGTGTTTAATGAATTTATAATTTTATATATAAAAAACATTGAAAAATAAATGTATGTATTATGAAAAATAAAAAAAATGATTGAAAATTAAAATTGGGTTTTAATTTTGAAAAAATAAATAGAAAGATAAGTAAACTAAATATTGAAGATAAAAATGAGAGAAAATGGAGAGGAAAAAAAATTGTATATCACGTTAAAAGAAGAAGAGATAAAATTGAGATAAAATAGGAGAGAAGAATGAGAAAAAAAAAATTGTCAGATGAAAGACACCAACAGTTGTTAGATGTTAGTTTTTTATAAAAGAGTATTGATTATAATTTTTAATATTGATAAATTTTATAAATATATGATATATAGTATTACATAATAAAATCTTTTCACATATCAAAACTTTGATATCGAATAATTTAATATCGTCATTGCAAAAAGAGGTACATGCAATTATTAATACATAGAGTATAATATCCATTAGAGTCTGCAACAAAATTAAAATTTATTTACAATCACAATAATCTATAAAAGTGTTTGGCATATTCCCAATAAGTTCCTTTGATAGTTAAATATGCAAATAATATATGTATGTATATATATATATATATTGTTACACACACACACATATATATATATATATAATGTTAGAGCTGGAATAGAATTATGAAGGTTCAATAATATTGAATCACCCCCACATGCATGGTTATTAAATACAAAATACAGTTCATACAATTGTACACATTTTAATGTACATTGTCACACACAAACACACATACATATATGTGTCTATATATATCACACACAACACACAATCTATCACTATAAGAAATCACCCATTTCACTAATAAAAAAAATTGTGACAGAGAGATTTTTTATCACAAAATTAAGGCACGATCTTTGATCGATTAGTGATATAATTTAATATAAACAAAACTAATTAAAGAAATAATCAGTAACAAGACATTTATTAACAAAATTGTTATAGATGAAATCCATTATAAAGGCCAAACTTATAATGTATTGTTTCACTTCTAAAAAGAGTGCATTCTTATAGTATATGTATTAATGTATATTACACACAACACATACGCACATGTGTGTGTCTATATATATATATATATATATGCATGTATCACACACAAGACACCCACATGTACATGTGTCTAAATATATATATATATATATCACACACAACACACCCACATGTGTGTGTGTGTCTATATATATCTACACACAACTTGATTCATCAATGTGGGGTTTTCTTAAAAATAAAATCATTTAGGCCATAGGCTTCTTAAATACGTGGGCAATAATGAGATTGTGTATGTGCAATGGAGGCTTTGAAGTTTATTTTAATTATATATATATATATATATACACATCTATGTAAATATACTATAGGTGTCAATTATGGTGTGTAAATGCATCTCCAAGAATTTCGTTAACAAAAAATTGAACCCATACGCTAAGAGCATGTGCCCCTTGTTTATATCTACTATTTATTCATTTATTTATTTTTGTTATATAAGGATGACTAGGAGTTATACTCAAAGAATGATTTTAAAATTTTTCAGTAACTAGAAAAGATATTCTTATAAGTATATGGCGTAGTCTAATACTTTCTATCTTATGAAAATATAAAATAAAATGTTGTTAATGGAACAAAAATGGTAGTTGATTTATAAAACTAGTGATATTAGCATACTTTATGCATGTGCATAATAAAAAATAACGTAATTTAATGACATACTAAATTTTATCGCAGTATTTATATTATTGAAATATTTTTAACTATTTTTAATAGATTTATAAAATTAGTGATAAGTAAAAATAAAATAATTTAAAAGAAAAAAAACTAATAAATTAATTACGAATAAAGTTTTAAAAAATAATATTAAAAAGTATTGAGAGATGAAAGATGATAGAGAAGAGAGAGGCGGGAGAGAAAAAAAAGAGAGAAGGAAAAAAGAATGTGAAAGAAGAGAGACGAGAGAGAATATAAAAAAAAAAAAAAAGAAATTGATTGACCAAAAACTTATCAGATCAAAGTTAGTTACTTAAGAGGACTCCTCCTTTATATAATTGTATAGATAGTTATAGGACAAATTATGTTAAATCTCTTGAAATATAATATAATTATAAGTTAGTCCATATAATTTTAAAAATTATAAATATTCCCTGAAATACGTATCAGTTTAACAAAACTCATCATTCATCAGACAACCTTAAGTACAAATATATTGATTTTTTTTAAATATATGATTTATTTTTTTTATTTTACCAAAATGGATAAATAAGATATTAGAAACTTTTTGGTCCTTTTTTTTTTTCCTTTTTTTGATTAATCAATAAATTTTTTTGGTCCATTTCATATTATACCATTATACACAATATCATTTTATTTTCCAATAATGCCCTTCTAAGAAATCTTGAAATAGACTTTTGGTATATATAGAATAAAGATAAGCTCATCCCCACAAAGGCACAAATCCTCTCTCCAATGCCAATCAAAAAAGGAGACAATGTGTCCCCTTCAAACCCCACATTGCCCTCAACTATAATTTTTGATTTTTTTCAATCCCAATGTTCATAGATTGTCTAGTCTAGAAAATGATGTTTGTGAAAATAAAAAGCAGGTTGGAAAAATAATAGTGAATAATCAGGATAAATTACATGTACTTTCTTAGTATTTAATTTAAAGATTAATTATTTATAGTTCATTAAGTTTAAAATTAAAATTATTTTAGCTTTTACAAATCTAAGTCGTTAAGTTTTTGTATATTTTATATTATAAGTTAGCAATAGTTTAGTCTCTTTAATTTGTCATTCGGTCAATATGACCGGGAACACTTATTTGAAGGGTATTTCTGTCAAATTTCACCAATCAAATAGCACTTTTAAGCGAAAATTTGACAAGATGCCCTTCAATAAAATATTTTTCCAGTGAAAATCGGCTGAAAGTTTATCGGAATGACTAAAGTGTGATTAGGGCTGTAAACGGATATTAAACGGAGCGGATATGCTGTATCCGAATTCGTATCCGATTAAATTTTACCGTATCCGTATCCGAATCCGAATCCGTCGGATATTGGCAACCTATATCCGAATCCGCATCCGGCGGATATTTTGTGAATTCGGATATATCCGTATCCGTTTAGTATTTTTTTAAAATATAATATAATTATAAATTTTTGGATATCCGAATATCCGAATCCGCTAACAATTATCCGAATATCTGTTTAGATATCCGAATATTTGATTGGATATCCGAATTCGTTTATCCGAATATCCGAATCTGTTTATATTTTATCATTAATACAATTAATATAATTCATATTATTCATTCCTATTTTTCTATTTATTCTTATAATGTATATAAATTAATAAATAATCTAATTAAATCATATAAAGAGTAAGAAGAAATAAGGATATAATAATAATAATAATAATAATAATAATAATAATAATAATAATAATTTAATATAATTTATCGAATACGGATAACGGATATAAGTAAACGGATATATCCAACGGATATACAATCGGAGCGGATATTAAACGGAGCGGATATCTAATTACCATATCCGTATTCGTTTATTACTCGGATACCTATAATCGGATACGGATATATCCGTTTTAAACGGATGCGGATAATATGCCTCGTAAACGGATGCGGATGCGGACGGTAATCGAATTTTCGGTTTTCCGTTTACAGCCCTAAGTGTGATTTATTTATATTATAAAAAATAAAAATATGATGATTTAAACTTCAAATACGAAAGTAACCCGCAATTGAATTCTAATTGTGTTCTTAATTTTTAATTTTTTTTTTGCCTATTGAAAGGCACTTATGGAAAACTATACATTTTGTATGAATTATGTGAAATCCTAACAGCAACCAACATAAAAATAAAATTGTTAGACAAAACGAAATTTTTAGGTGTATTGGTAATTTTCGAAAATGAACGGAAAAAAAAAATGCAGCTACTTTTCTTTTCTTTTTTTCAACTAAATAAATATGTAAAACATTAAAATTTACCAATTTTGTTTTCTTTCATTTTTCCCCCTTCGTTTTTTTTGGTCGCTATTTTCTTTCTTTTGCCAAACACATTGAACAAAAATTCATACTTAGCCCAAATCCTTTCCCTTTTTTTTTTTTTTTAAATGTACCTATAATTCACTCAAATGACCATAACGAACAATAAATTGACCCAGGAATAAACAAAGTCAATACCTAGTCAATTAAATAAATAAAAAGTAATATTTTGCTAACCCAAAAAATGGACTTATGTGACGTGCCTAAAATCCAAGAATTGGGGAAAGCCCGTTATAGTGCCCATATAAATTGATCCTCATTATGGCCCCGATTGACATGGCCACCAAGCATAGCTTTCTATTTAAAAAAATTAAGGTTCTATATCATGTCACATTCTTTGACAATTTAAACACATAGTTTTATTATAAATTGTTTTCAAGACAATACATAGATATAACAACAACAATGTAATCTATCCATTTGATGCGTGGCAATTTTTATATTTTTCACTCGACATTATATTTACAAATACGTATTGTTTCTTTTATAGTGTGGTATCATTATTCGTGGTCCTTTGACCTACTGAGCATGTACATTATCTTTAGAGGCATATGGAGCTTGTCGCTCGGATACGAATCCTGATTGTATGCGTGTATGGAAAGAACTCTGTAATTACGAAAACTCATCCAAAGACCTTAGATAATACAAAAAAAAAAAAATAATAATAACTAGGATTAATACGAGTGTTGAAATAGAATTAAAGTTAATATACAATGAGTAAATTATATTTCTTTATTGAGTAATGGGCCGGGCCCATATCGACATTTCCTATGTGATTTTTAAGCTTTCGGCTATTTGGGGACTTTGTTGTGATTTGGCCCATCATCTGACATGGGGTTGGGCCTCACTATATATTTGCTAGTCCACATTCAGTGTTCAAAAATATTATCCATTTTCAACACTTAAGTCAAATGACATAATTGACCTTTCAAAAGACTTACCAACACATTGCTTTTATTTTTATGTTTCAATTTTGTTGACAAAAATCTCAAAAACGAGAAGAGCAAAAAATTAAAAATAAATAAATAGAACAGCGATTACAAATCAACAAAAGTTTATCATGCGGCACTGTCCAAGCTTCAATTGGTTGGCATAATGAAGGTTTTGAAAATATCAAAATTTTTCTAATATAAAAGATTAATCATGATCCTATTATATATATATATATATATGAGGCATATTTCCGTCCCACATCGGTTGGAAACGAGTCACTTGTGCGCTATAAAAGCCCAAGTCCTCTCCTCCATTACGAAGTGTCTTTTGGAACAAAACCCCCGTGGTTCAAGGGAGCCCTCGGGGTATCTACAGCAGATCGGACAATACCTCACAGGGGAGGTCACCGTGTGGAAGGTACGGATATGGGTATTATAATTGTGTTGACATGGTTGATTAATTTTTCATATGATCAATAATCACATGTTCCAATTTTTTTGTTATTATAAAATGTTTGACATGAAATTATTCCAATTGCCATGATTTTGTTGGAATTTATTCGATTTTTGATAATGGTAGAATACGTATATGTACAATGGCTCTCTCCTTATTGAATTGACTTAGAGTTGTCGCCTTGGAACTGGTGCTATTTAGGAGAGAAATCTTATTCTTTTTCAGATATGCGTTCGAGTTTGGTAGTGAAGCCGAGAATATTAAGCTCCATATTTAAACCCTAGGTATCACTAATTCTTATTCGTTTATTTGTATTTTTGAGGAACTCTCGTGGTTAAGTGTGTAGGATCAAACATAAGGATTCCATAGAGTGAGTTAAGTTGTGGAGTTTTGCTCGGTCATGGAAGTTTCGGTTAAATGATAGATGAAGTTAATCGTATTACGTTGAGGTTCTATAAGCGCTTGATCGTGAGACTTACGTTCAGAAGAAGTCACACTATATCGTTGTCATGTGAGTGTTGAGCTTTGATCGTATCTATTTCATTGAGAGTTTCTCTAATTATTTGGAATTACTGTTTTCTTTTTGGGACTTGTATTTGTAATTGTACTAATATACATTTTTTTTATGTGTTAGCCATCCGATTCCGACCCATTAGTCGACTAATCCGGATCGGGTACTGGAGAGGCCCATTATGGGGGCGATCCTCCCAACCTAGTTGCTCCATTCACAATACCAAAATTCGAACCTTGGACATTGCTTAAGAGATGTAGCGTCTCATCCTGCTAGACCAACTAGCAGTTGGTGCTAATATACATGTTGATTGAAGCATGTTTAAAATCCTAAGTGAAAATTTAGATAATGGATGCAAAGTTCGGCCCAATCATTATAAATCATCTTGTCTTTATTGCTTAGCTTGTTTTACATTATTGCCTAGACGGCCTTGTCCTCTCCCTCTTCGCTTTGAGTAAATGTGCATTTGGAATATTTTGATTGATATTTATAAAACGATTCAAGTTGATTGTATTAATAAAAAAAAATATCAAACAAAGCATTACTATGAAAACTTCTACTTATTTCGCTGCACTTCTAAGGTCTTAAAAAAGATTTTTATTACGTTGAAGTTTTGAGTTTTTCTCTTTTCTTATTTCAATTGCTTATTAATACATATAACATGTATTGATGAGTAAAAAAATATACATGGTAAAATTATGTAGTAGGGTATTCGAATTGACATTCATGTGCACACTTTTTTTTTCCCCAACACCATCAATTAGGGGGGAAAAAAAAGAAGTTTTACTGTATCACAGCTGCAGTATACAAATCTATTTTTGGTAATGATTTGTTTTTGCATGATGAGATTGTACCTCATGAAATTCTTAAGATTAGACATCTCTATGTTAGAACTTTTCGATCTGTCTTTATTTTGTTTGTTGGAGGAAATTAATGCTAATATAGGGGTCGCCTAAAACTGTTGTCCGTCGCATTCTGTTTCGTCCCTAGCCGTTGATTGATATTAGGTCCTTGAGGATACGTGTTAGATATCGAGGAGCGCAATGTCCTATTTGAGGAGGTACTGGGTTCAAAGAGAATTCCATCGAGGAGATATCAAACTCGTCATGAGGAGCCGGTGATTGAGAAGGGACATAGTCTCAAGGAGGCTATTAGTCCTACCATGAGGAGACAACAATTAAGGAGGTTATTAAGCCCATCACGAGAAAGTAATAATTAAGGAGGGATATATCTTCGAAGAGGCTATTAAACCCATTATGAGGAGACGACTGTTGAGGAGGGGCATAGCCTCAGGAAGGCCATTAATTCCAAGATTAGCTAGAACTTCTAAACATGTGTCACCTTATGAGAGGTGCACGTGGGTTGACTAAAGGTACCCATATCAACATTATTAAGTATTATTTTGATATTTCATAATGTCATAAATATTATATTTTAATAAAAGTTTAGTATAGTTTGTAAAAACCTTTCTATACAAGATTACGATTATTATATTTTATATCTCTTTTACCTTGTTTTTTTTATTTTTTATTTATTTGTTAATCTTATAATTCATTTTTGTTTTAAATAATTTTCTATCATAAATTTAATAAATTAGATACATTACAAATAATTCAGAAATATATAATAATGTACAAAATTCAATAAATATTATAATTTACATATGTAATTAAATTATATTTTATTTTTATTTTACATAAGCATCGAGTTTGCCCGATCGATTAGTAATTGATTATAATTTTATATTATCATTAACTTTTTAAAAAAAAAAATTCCCAATCTTTTTTCTTCCTCTCGTTGGTATGTATGTGCCAACTAAATAATATCCCAACATTAGAAGAAAACTCAAATGATTGATAAATTTAGTCATCATAATCAAATTATAACAAATCCAAATTATGAGGTGAAATTGATGTGATTTATGAGTATCTTGGTTAGCCTAACTAAGGTCAAACCTATTTAATTTGGCAAATGTCTATAATTGTGAAATAGACCCCTAATCAAATCGTTGATGTTACAATTGTACCAACAAAAGTGACTTGTGCGGGGCAAATTATCCATGTGTACCACGTAAAATGTGGCACGAATACGATTCTAAAAACCGTGACTTGCCGATATTTATAATTGACGAAAAATTGTGTGGTCCTCGTTGTTTTTTACCTTCCATTCTATTATTAACTCTAGAGTTTGCTTGATTAGTTTTCATAGAGAACCAATAAAAATTAACCCATGAAAAAAAATGGGCAATGAAATAAATTTTATATAGTTGGCAATGATGTAGAGTTTTTTAGTTATATAAAAAAAATTGATCTTTTTTTTTCGAATTTTTAAGTAGTTGAAAAAGTATTTTCGAGGCATATTTTCACTTTTTTAAGGAAAAAATAAAATTAAAAAACGAAAGTATCTCGTACTCAAACTTTCATAATTCTAATTTTTAAAAAAATTGAGCATTTTTTTATTTTTAAAAAACTTCATACTTGTATTATTACTCAAATTGTTTTCCAAAAACTCTAAATTAAGCATTGCAAATAAAAATAAAAAGAAAACAGACACCCCCCCCACCCACACCAAAAAAAAGCACGTCACTTCTAAAATTAAAATGAGATTAACCTCGAAGCGAAATAGGTGGTGAGATATGTCTTTTATTGGTCTTATATATAATGTACTGGGTAGTTTAATGAATATCACGTGTTCATTTAATTCAATTTTATTATTTTTTTCTCATCACCCCGCTAAAATTACGATATCACTTATAATTTATGAGGTGCAATTACCCGATACAATGACATATTAGTATAATATATGCCACATGTCACAATTATACGATAGACAAATCGACTCAAAGTTGAATTAATCACCAGTAAAAAAAACGAATTCTAAAATATTTTATCAATATTTTTAAATATTTTACATAACGTACCTAAGTAATCAACTAATATTTACATGTGACTCGTTGTCACACGATGAAGAACAAATATTTGTCATAGGATGAAATGATTGCATTCCCTCGATCGAATCCCATATCATGGCAAGACTAAAAATTTATTTAGGAAAATGAATACATCGAAAAAAAAGGGAACTCTGCAAGACCAATAATCTAATAGCCTCGAGCTACATCTATATACAAACTAGCTAAGCACAAGACTAATTAAAGATAAAAACAAAATAAACAAAACCTAAATTTCTAAATTAATTAATTTTCTTGGTTACCACTAATAGCTTGAAGCCTAATTTGCCTATTAAACCGTCTAATAAACTCCTCGACTCTCTTGTTTAGTTCTTCGTTCGACATTTTCGCAAACTCATTTTCTTCAAACTCTTCATCGTATCTCTCCGACATTGTCCTCTGCAGAACAAACTTCTCCTCACGTTCTTCACGCGCCGCCGCCTCCTCCGCCTCCACCGCCTCCACAATGATGGCCCTGTCCGAGTTGCTTCGGGCACATTTCGCAGCCCTACTCTTCTTCCCACCGCGGCGGCGCTGCCCTTCCCCAGCGTGGGTAAAAACCACCATTTCTTGCTCGTTTTTCTCGACTTTCTCATCCGGATTGTCCGGCGGGTCATCAAGTTTATATTCGTCGTCGTTTTGATGATGATTGATCTCATGATCATCCACAGAAGCTGGTTGAACAATGTTTATTATCTTTTCCGACGGTTTTTCGTCTTGGTTCATTGTCGTTATTTTTTCGACGATTTTGAGGTGCTGGGGCTGAATATCATCGAGAGATGGGATTTGGATGGTAGTTTTCAATGATCTCACGTCGTTTTTAACGTACTCTTCGTAAAAATCATTATATTCTCTCGTCGACGAAGATCGAAAATCGGCTACGATGATGAGAATGAGTGTGTTCGATATGAAAAACCAAAACTTGGTGGTGCACAAGAGAGTTGACGGGGAGAGATTGAAGATATAAAACACTGATATGTATATAAAAATGGATAACAAAAAGGCCCAAAAAGATTTCAGATTCGTGCGGTTCTTGGGGCTCTTTTTGAATTTTTGAAAGTTCAGGGGGGTTTCTTGGAAATTCAAAGAGTTCATGGCCATTTTTTAGAATTTCTGAGTTGGGAAAATGAGGATGGTTTAGGAGGGTAGATTTTTGTGAAGGTTGTTGGAATAAAGATGGGAGGTATTTATAGGGGGATGCGGGGTGGGGGTCGGGGTAATAATTGAGTTTTTTGTGAAATTATATTTTTGCCCCTGTTTATTTTTAAATTTCTATTTTAACACCTTGATGATCTCAAGTCAGCATTATGACTGCCCACGAGGATTTTCAGGGTCCAATTGGGGTTCTGAGGGAAATTAAATAAATTGCGTAATGGTTATACCTTTTGGTACATAGATTTGATTATTTATTTATTTTTATGTGATTGCTATGAGAAATATGAATTGTTTATTACATGTATAAAATAATATACATTGATCAATTGTTGTGTGTGCTAGTGGACCATAAGATGGAAGTTTGAATTACTATGCATGCTTCCACGACAAAGAAGATTGAGAAAGAAAATCAAACTTATTTCATTTTGTCAAAAAAAAAAAAAAAAGTAATGGCGATCTTGTCTTCTCCCACTACATTATATTTGAGATTTCGTGTTCAACTACAAGCATATCATAACTCTGAACAATTAGCACAAATTTTGATCTTGTTAGTGTAGCATTATTGAGAGTCACGTCTAATTAATAGAAGTCGGCATCGGTTGGACATGCTGTGAAATATTTGGTTGTCTTTTTTGGAATAGAGTGCATTATAAGTTCCAAAATCAAGATGTTATGAATCATTTAATAATCGCACACAAAAAGACAATAAAATTTTAATATATTGTCTTATTTAATTCTCAATACATTAATTATAAAATTATGTTATTAACATCTAAGTTTCATAAATATCTAAAAATTTATTATCTCATTAATTTTGTTTTTCTTTCAATAAGTAAAATTTTAACATAATCTTTGGAATAGATTTAACAAGATATAACTCTCTCACTCCACTATTTGGGAAATTCTAGTCCAAACTCGATTAGATTGAACTAATAATATAAGAATTCATACTCTTCAGTCATGAACCAATACACTATAGATTTAGATTTTGTGATGGATTTAATTTATAATAATTTCGTTACTAAATGTCTTGTCATAGATTGTTTCTTTAGTTTTATTTATGTTGAATTTGATCATTAATCCATCACAAATATATTAAATATGTGACAGAATCTCGCTGTCACAAAATTTCTGTTAATGAAAGGGATGCTTTTTTGTAGTGTAATATAATCACGTGGTAAGTGTTTTATATTTATCCTGTGATTAATGAATAATTTAAAGAGATTAGTGACCAATTACTTGAGAAGTATAATAGATCCTTTTCATATAATATGTTAGGTTCGATCAAACAATATTCGAATAAGACACTTGAACCCCCCCAACCCCCACTCCACACACGCGCGTGCGCACACACACACCCCTAACTTAATCCAACAATGATGATTTGCTGATTGAGTAATCGCTAGAAAACTCCTAGCTCTATCTTTATCTCCTCAAAAATAAATATACTTTTTCACATATGATACTAAAATCTACAAATTTTGAGGTTATTTACTTAACCCCATCTTCCAAAAAGTCTGCACAACAAAAACATCCTCATCTTAAGCACATCAAAAAATAAAAAATAAAAAAAAATTAAACAAGGTCCACTTCTTTAATTATTCTATTTTCTTGTCTTACAAGTGTACGCACAAAATTTCATTTTAATGCACAAATCTCCGTTGACGTGGCGGCCCAATCATGCTGCACCAACCGTTGGGTTTGTGCCACGTGTGAGTTCGTGACTAACAATAATAAGAATTCTAATCACCGTCATCATCTCGCCATTAAAGAATTAATGATTGCCTGTAATCCGGAGAACATTTGCATAATTTTATTATTATTATTAGGAATAATTACGTTGAGATACCTAAAATTTGCTTAAATTATAAATAAAATTTTTGGTTTTGAAAAATCACCTAATAAATCCTAAAATTTGTAAATATTTTATAATATCAACCTTCTATCTACAAACATTAGGGTTTATAATGAAAACTGTCAAATTTTTATTTTGTTCTTCTTATTTTACCCTTTTGATCAAAGTTTGAACAGATTTGACTAATTTTTTTGGACTGAAGTGCCCTTTGGGTTAAATCTGACTTTGTTATAATCCTTATTATTATCAAATATTTCTATATTTATCAGATCCAGAGGGTATTTTAGTATTAAAAAATTAGTCAAATGTATTCAAACTTTGACCAGAAGGATAAAATAGAAAGAACAAAACAAAATTTTGATGGTTTCTGTTACAAACCCTAACGTTTGTAGACAGAAGGTTGATATTATAAAATATTTGTAAATTCCAGAGTTTGTTAGGTAATTTTCCAAAAATGAGGGTTTTATTTATAATTTAGGCAAACTTCAGAGTACCCCAGTGCAATTATCCCTTATTATTATTATTTGTGATCTAATTCGAAATTCTTGGTACACTAATTAATTAATTTGTTAATCTTTGCTTAAGTCGTAGGGATTTTAAAGGTTGATTATATGGCATTAACCCATTGATGACTTTGTTTTATCTTGCGGGATTAGATTAGATTGAGCCGTGTTATGTAGTTCATAATCATTGTTTAGCCAACTGGATTTTCGTGCGAAAATTCTACATAATTACACCGTGTATCAAGTTTAAGTTTTATTTAAGAAAAAGAAAATGACACAAATAATAATAAACGTCTCTCTTTTTTGTTTTGCTTCGAGAATTAAGCCGGGACAAAGTATCACTATGAATGGAATATTGTGACAATCTTTGGTTTTGGTAAATACTATTAGAAATATTTCATAATTGAATGATCACAACAAGAATGCATATTTTCAATGACAGATCAACCAGTTACAAATTTATTTTTTGTAACACAGAAATTTTGTCGTAAATTTAAAGTATTTGTGATGAATTAATAACATAATTCAACGTAAAAAAAAAAAAAAAACTAAAGAAACAATTAGCAACAATGCATTTACCCACAGATTTGTAATATGTGAAATCTGTCACATAATCGAAATTTACAGGCGATCAATTCGTTAGTGAAGGGAATCTATTCTTGTAGTGAATCTCATTAAGAAAATTTAAAAAAAAAATTAAAAAAATATTTCTACCCTCTCTCTCTCTCTCTCTCTCAGTGAAAGAAAAATTGAGTACAATTTGCAATATGTTTAAAAGTTTTTTCTACCACGAATTGCCAAATGTACATGGAATCGGGCCCAAAATTTGGATTGGAGTTTCATTATGTAACGGTAACGGCCCGTAGGCCCACAGGAACATAAGCCCGTTAATTTAAAGAGCCATCATTTTCACAAACCAACTTTTGTGCAAGCTTCTTTATTGCAGAACAACAATTTTTCGGGCTAATAATAAAGTCATTAGGCCATAGGAATGTAAATGCTTAACAACCATATATTTGAATTATATTCATTAGGCCATTTATAACTACACAATGATATGTCTCCTCAATATAATTCATTATTAATTGGGCAAATTACATTTACAATTCTTGAAATATAGCGTAATTATAAATTCATCCATATTATTTTGTAAATATTAATAGAGATGACTAGAAGATAACTTTTCCGCAACCATGTAGCAGTTACTCCGACCACTGACATATGCACATTGTCAAGCCTGAAAAAATCTCTCACTTAATTTTGTGATTTCACCAATTATTGCAAAGTAATATCATTTTATACTATCATGACAATCTCCGGGCATCATCATTTATAATCTGACATCACTGCTATTGTTTCTTCTTCTTTTTTTCCTTCTTTTTTTTTTTTGATAATATTAACTTTATATATAGATTCTATATGTGAACTTATTAAGGTCATTCGAAATACATTTCAAAACTCCATCGAAAACACCAGAAATACAACTCGTAATTGCGTCTTGCTTTTACGAAGGGTGAATTTTATAAAACTAATAAATACTTTTAAGGGGTATTTATCATTTAAAATCATATGAACTCATTTACAATTACACTACGTTTCAGGGGGTGTAGACATAAATTAGCCCTCTCAATAATTAATAGGAATATTAAGTTATTTATTGAACAGTCATATGAAGTAAATTGGAAAAAGAGATGGACAAAGAAGATAAAAGAACGATTCCCTACCCAACTTTTACAAAGAGAGAATAAAGTGTCGTGCTAGCATGTTATAACTCCATTAAAATTTTGGGGAAGATGTGCTAAAATTAGAATTTCCAATTGATATAACTGTACTAAAGTTAGAATGCATCGAATATTTGATTTCACTTTCTTATTTTTCACTATTTCCAATTTATAAAAATGTACTAAAGTTAGAATGCATCGAATCTTTTATTTCACTTTCTTATTTTTCACCTATGTATTTTATGAGGGTGGATGCGTGAACGTTATTCCACCTTGTATACGTGTCATGTATCTGCATAGTAGAATGCAAACCTAATCATCTCTTTTTCTATCATGCAACAAAAAACCCGAAATTAGAAAGAAAAAAAAAAATCTACAAAATGTGATTTAACTTCTTCGATACAATCATATCAACCAAGACTACAATTCAAACCTCTGTCTAATCATAATAATACCATCAACCAAGAAATTAATCAAGATTTAATTTCACACACGAACTAATTGACTTAATTAGTAACATAATTAACATCTCTCGTCTTCAAGTGATCATCAACAACAAGAAAAAAGATTAACAAATAAGCTATTTGGATCACTCAAATAATTATATCATAATTAATTAATTATCATTAGTATTAATGTTAGGGTAAGGGGATGTTGCTTGAGCCCTAGTCTTTCTTTTCTCAAGGAACGTTGTTAGTGATCTCTTCATAGATAGTCCACTTGGTGGGCTATAGAGTGGTGAAGTTAGCAATGGCGATTTCGGGTCGGGTCCAATCGGATTGACCCATTTATCGTCCACGTCACGACTTGCGAGGGATATAATAGCTCGAGCCTGAATAAAAATGATTTTATTTAAGTTTAGAGAATTTCGTTAAAAGAAACAAACGAATAGTTTTCTGTTCGGATGTAATAATGAAAAATGCTTAAAATGTATTTTTATTTAAAGTTACTTTAAACTAGCTTCTTAAAAAGCCATTTATGAGTTTTTTTTTTAATTTCTATTTTTCTTAAAAAATCCAACCAGATAAAATTTTTTAACTGAAGTGCTTTCCTTTTTTTTTTTTAAAAAAAAAAGTGCTTTTCTTCCAAAATAAATTCATCCAAGCAAACTCTAAGTCTTAGTTGTTCCTAGTGGCCATATTTTTTTTTTGTTGCTATAAAGGTAGTAAATTCTATAGCTATTTAATTTTCAAAGATATAAAATTTTGCAAAACATGAAGAAAGGGCTTTAGAATGATTTACGTGCCATAGCAATAGAAGTTTTTGACAAAACTAGAAAATTTTGTTACACTTTTTTCTAAGTGGTTGTGTATGTAACTTAACCTAAAAATTAGACTAAGTTTTAAACGATTTTTAAATTGTTTTTCTTTTCAGATTAATTTACGAAATCTTAATACTCTCCTAAAAGTCTATTTTTCATTAGCGTAAAGACAAATAAGACCAGAATGGACTATTTTTAGAAGAAGAATACTTACTTTTTGAATATATCTATATATATATCTATATATATATATATATATATAGATATGGTTGGATTTTTTTTTAAACCCAAAAGTTAGAAAAAAAGGCACAAAAGTAGTTTATTTAGAAGTTACCTAAAGTAACTGGAGATAATAACACTTTTTAAAGCGTTTTTAATTATTACATTTAAATTCAAATATGCTTTATTTAAGGAAAACAAAAACTCTACTATAAGAAATATGATTCTATAAAAACTTTTTTTTTTTAAAAAAAATCCAAACAGATTCTAAATCGCTTTTGTATTTCTCTTTTTAACGTCAAATTAAATTAATTATTGGATGGGCTTTACATGCAATTTGTAGTTTGCTACATGTTCGAATTTAGAATCATCCTTAGCTAGAAAAACTGTAACAAAGGAAAGAGAGGTCGACTAATATTCTTCAAATATCTCAATTAAATAACACCATTATTATTATTATTATTATTATTATTATTATTATTATTATTATTAAAAAATTGGATTATGTAGAGTAGATCTAATAAAAAATATTAATAATTTTTCTTGTTATGAATTTGGATATATATATTTACCTGCAGTTCAGTGGCATCACAAACAGCAACTCTTCCATTGTAGAAAATAGTCAGCTGCTGCTGCTTCTTATTTGGACTCTCACTCCCCATTATATCCATCCTATATATTTTCCAATTTAAATTAAAAAAAAAGGAACACTTAATCAAAATTAGCAAAAAAAATTAAAATCCCGCTAGCAAGAATCATATTTCCATCTATATGTGTATGCAGAGAGAGAGAGAGTTACATGTCGGGGTACTGGACAGAAGAAGGCGTTACGAGACGGAGCTCCAGATTGCGGTTTCTTTTCATTTCTCTATAGAGAGAGAGAGAGAGAGAGAGAATGAATTATCAACGGTGCCGGAAGTGCATGTGTATAAATACACACACACACTCACACCTATATATTTGTATGAATGAATTAACAAAAACCAATTAATCAAAATTACCAATAACAAAATAACAAAAGAAATATGTGTGTGTGTGTGTGTGTGTGAGGGAGACAGAGGGAGAGAGTTACATGTCGGTGTACTGGACGGGAGAAGGCGTTACAAGCCGGAGCTCCAAATTGCAGTTTCTTTTCATTGAGAGAGAGAGAGAGAGAGAGAGAGAATGACTTATCAACGGTGCCGGAAGTACATGTATATATACATATACGCACACATATATACATACATAATATCTATATATAGATATAGGATTCTTGGATTCCGGGGAAGAGTAATTAAGGTGGCGGGGGCAGACAGCAACGTGTTTTAAAAGTAATTCAAAAACGGAAAAAGTTGAAAAGAAACAGAGAAAGGAAAAGATGAAACTGAGAACAAAATATATAAATCACGTGTATAATGAGGCTATATATCCACAAAACAGGTAACTAAATAAATAAAACAGCCAGTGGCGACTGCAGTTATACCTCTTGTTTGAATTATTCATTAGCTTTCACGTTTGATATTAATGCATGTGCCAACAGTACCGGTAGATGAATCGCATCGAGTCGAATAAAGTACTGCTCAATTTTGATTTAAATTTTTTATTGAATTTGAAGTCTTATTTGAGTTTTATTTGAATATTAAACTAGTCCAGCCGAACTACAAATTTTGATAAACGAAAAAATGTGTTCAGGCTTGGTTGTTAAGGTTAACAAATCGAGCTCAAACGAGCTTTTTATGATCGATTTCAAATTTAATTTCCAATAATTTAATTAATTTTTCAACCATAGACAATAATCGGGTCGCCATTGTATTGCCTATTTATTGTTATTTTTCAAGTTCCTTCATTTTCAAGAACTCGAAAGGTGGGACCTCTTTTGTTTAAAATTATTCTTTTCTCAAAAGACACACACACACACACACACACACACACATATATATATATATATATATATATATATATATATATGTTCTTTGCTTTTTATGGTTAAAGCTTCAAGTTGGGGTTTTGAAATTTGAAAATTTTCGAGAGTTGTTGCCTGATTAATATAAATGGTTAAATCACAAAGTTTTGAATATTGGGGATCTTATTTTGAGTATGCTTTTTTTTTTAAAAAATAAAATTTGTGGTTAGTTCGTAATTAATTTGACCAACAACAATTATCCAAAAAAAAAAAAAGAAAGAAAGAAAAGAAAAAAGGACAACCAATATATTCCCATTAGAAAATGCATTTTTTAAGAAGAACGTAAGATTGTATATCCTTCGATGACAAACCAGTTCAATTCAAATTTAGTTTATGTGATATATTTTGTTTATAACAAATATACGTTATTAAATGACTTATTATTGATTGTTTTTTGAGTTCTGTTTACATTGAATTTTATTACTAGTTCATCATAAATACTTTAAATTTGTGAAAAATTTCTCATTTACAAAGTTTTTGTTAGTGAATGAGGTATTTTCTTGTAGTGGTAATCAAATGTATTATGAAAAATTGAATATAACTTACACTATTGACTCACTTACTCGGGAAAAAAAAAGAATAAAGAAAATCAATTTTTGTATAATAATGATGGTTATAACAAGTCTACAAAATTTGTGTGTGTGTATATATATATATATATATATATTGGTAACTTAGAAATGTTGTATATATGTTGAGAATATTTACTATTAATTTACACACCTAGTCATATCGGCTCAGTAAGACAGTGACTATCCGACTATATTTGTGTTTTAGTTGAGTTGTCATTACATTAATTGATAATTCAAACAAAATTTAATAATTTCTTACTAAATTTAGAAAAAGGTTACTATTACAATAAAATAAAATTATTAATCATTACTTATAATGTTTATTCAGTAATAATTTTTTATTAACACTTAACATTTTATCTTTTTTTTCTTATAATGAAATGTGACGTGTACTTGATGAGCTCAAACTTTCTGGTTCATTATACATCATGTAGTAAACAAATTAATTACGTTTTGGAAACTACAACTAGATAAATAAATAAAGTGAAAAAGACGTGTGACTAGGGATTTTGCTCATCATATCCATGCGAATATAGCTCAACTAGTATTTTTAAAGATTAGATTTGAATATGATAATATCAAAAAGTGTTAAAAAAATAAAATATTATATCATAATACTCAATCCAACGGTTGAAAATTCAGTTGGGAACTACCCACATGGATAGTATCTACCCTCCTATGACTAGGAATCTAAAATTGTCACTAAAACTGTGCTCAAATTTTGAATTTCACTACTACTACTCTCTCTCTCTCTCTCTCTCTCTCTCTATATATATATATATATATATATATATATCCACTACAACAAAAAATGTTATTTTCGGCGGAATATTCGGTCGAAAAATTTATGGGGAAATTAAAAAAAATAATAATAATTTTTAAAATTTTCCACGGAATTTTGACAGAAAATTCCTCCAAAAATATAAAAATAAATAAAAAATATTAAACTTTAAATTTCGGCGAAGAATTCATTTAAAAATTTATAAAAAAATATGAAAATTTAAAATTTTGGATTTCTATTTGAATTATTATTATAAAATTATTATTATTATTATTATTTTAGATTTAATTATTATTATTATTGTGGTTATTTTATTTTTAGTTATTATTTTTTGAATTGTTGTATGCTATATATATAATTTTATGTATTATAACAACAAAGTGAAGATAGCTCAACGTCAAAAGAGTTGGTTGCCAACCAAGAGGCAAGGTTTGACTACCAGTAACTTTCTTATAATGACAACTTAATGGCAGTAGAAATCTTGCCGTAAAGTCAAAGTGCCAATTTTCGTATCACGAGGTTATTATTATGGGAGTATTACTAATAGTAAATGATGATAATTAAAACATTAATTCTTGTTACTATTAAATCATATCGAGAAAAAAATACAATAAAAGTTGTTCTCACTGAATAAATTTAGTTACAGTCACAACATAAAATATATTATTACATACTGGCATCATCAGTGATAGTTTTTATACAATTATTATTATATTTTGTCATTAATCTTACCTTTTCGTGTAGTGCCATCCTTGTCCATTTAGAAAAAATTTTATATGGACTCTGTATATGAGCCCCACTTATGTACCAAATGATTAAAATTACGATGTATTTTTATATGTTAATTTTTTTAAGAAGTGAATTAATAATACGGCACCGTTAGAACCGTTTGATAAGTGACCATCAGCCTAATTCCAATCTAGTTGGTTGTGTTTGACTTGCTTTAATGATCATTTGATAAAATAATTGAAGATTAAGAACCACGTTGTAAAGATTTTTGTTTTTAAAAAAATGTTGACTGTGATGTTTAGCTGGTCCTCATAATTATGTGGATAAAATATTTAACATATGTAAAATATTTATTTTTTTATGGTTTATTTTCGAAAAAGATAGCACTACCACATCGAAAAAAGCATGGAATATTTGCTAGTCTTGTGAGGAAAAATATGTACGGCGCAACCCAATTCTACCGAATTTGCACTATCGAGTTTTTGGTGGCACGTTGATTATGTGTTCCAATTAATTCAACCTATTTCGTGCTTTTATTTTCGTTTCTTTTAATTTCTTTAATGAAAGTGTGGGGAAAATGCGAGATTCATCATTTATAAGTTAGGTACTTGTGGCCAACGATTTTTAGATATAGTGGTAATGAGGAGATCCCGTGACAAAAAACGTGTATGACGGCCGGGTTTGATTTCACGTGTGTGAGTTTGCTTCTACTGTATGACAGTTTGTTATTCGATCGAATATATAGTAGTTTGTTTCTTTGTATTGTTTAGTAATTATTTAAGATCGATAATTGGACATGAGGTGCAATACTTGTATTTGATTTGGATTATTAAAACTATTTTTTTTTTAAATGAAATGTACCGCTTCTATCAAAATAAAACTAAAAAGGGTAACTCCTCGTGTTTTTATCTTTGCATAATTAGATTTGGATTATTTAAGTAATTGTTTGAAATGAAATGTACCGCCTCTATCAAAAAATAAAAAAAGTAACTCCTCTTATTTTTTTCTTTACATCATTTGTTTTTTTTTTATCTCACTCCTTTTTTTTTTGTTTTACTCTTAGCCTCATAATATTAATATTTAAAAAAAAATTATAACATTAATGTTATTTCATCAAAATTTGACGAATTATGCTGACGTGGTCTCAGAATTGGTGCCGGATCAACGTTGGATGACTGAATATCAACAAAATTGAGTGTCAGATCAACACAAATGGCCGCTTGCCAAGAATTACGATGAAAAGTGCAATTTTTTCAATAATAAATGTATTGAATTAATTCAAATTGAGAAGAAAAAAAATAAGAGACAAGAATGAATTTACATGAAGAATTCTGTAATAGTAAATCCATCCTAAAATAAAATTACCAATTCATAATATTCCGGTAATTTACTTCTTATAAATTACATTTTAGCTTTAGAATTTTTTTTTCATCTCTTTAATTATTGTCACACTAAATTTAATTAAAAAAAATTTAACTTCAAATCCATCAATTCAAGCACAAAATATAAAGATAATCCAACTTAGGTAGCTTTCGAGTTTTGTCTCGTTACTCAATTTCTATTTTGTACCAATAGAGCTAAAATAAAGAGTGGGTCAAAAATATAAGACCTAATAATTTCAGGGGCTTTTTCGAAATTATTGTTTTCTGTTCACGAATTGTAATTTGGGCCTCGTCGTAGTTATCTGCTAAGATTGGGCCTGAAGCCCAAAAGTGCACCTTGTCATGTTAGCCCACTAATAAAGTTATTTCATCCAATTACATAACATTTTACTTTGAGCCTTTGGGGCAAAAGAAGAATAAAGAAAAAATAAAAGTTCCCAAAAATAAAATTAATTATATACATCAAATGAAGTATATTTATTAAGCAATATAAACAAAGAGTGATGAATAGATCCTTATCGTGTAATTAATTTAATCGTGTGACCAAATTTGATTTGTAAAATTATTTAAAATATACAATTTCGAATAAGATAAATTTGATTATTATTATTATTATTATTATTATTATGAGAACCATCTCCTTACCTTGGGGCTACATCATGCAAAAAGATATTTGATTAGTACAAAATATAATAATTAGCACATCTAAACATATCATATAAAGCCGATCTTTAAAAAAAAAATTCCTACTAAAACGACATAAAATGTTACTATAAGTGAATATTATAACACTTTTAATTCAAGACACTAGTCTAGCCAGAAGTGCCACAATCTAGTGCCTTAATAGTCTACTTTGACATTTTATAGTGCTATAAAAATGTCACACAATTAGTGTAAATAAATAATGACGTACGTATCATGTTAAATGTGTTAAATTATTATTATTATTATTATTAACAATCAACATATATGGATGTAAAATAAAACAACATTGAATTGCATACACAGTCCTCGCGAGAAATTGTTCTAGACATGTATCCGATCTGAACCTCACACATACAACAAGCAGCTCATATTGTGCCACATAATTAATTCATTTTAAAAAGCTATCCAAATAGACAAAATAGAATACAGTATGAGCAATTTTTCCCTATAGAATGCCCAAACATCAGTTTATACAAGAATTTTTCCTCGTTCGGTACCCATGATCTGATACGTGTACCTGGTGCAGCATCGGTACATCGATCTATGTGGAACACAGTGTAGTAAACTAGATCACATTCACACCATCCATGATCACGTGTACGTGACGTGGGATGATCTCTCTCTCTCTCTCTCTCTCTCTCTCTCTATATATATATATATATATATATGTTCATGACCTTCAAGAATTTGAAGGGGCAAAAAGATCAGATCATTCAATTACATGGTGAAAAGAGAATCTGAAAGGGCACATTGACGATGTTGATGAAATGGTTATAAAGCTTCCTCAATATGTGGGATTCATGTTAATATTGTTGGCTTTTGTTCAGCACAGTTGGTTTATGTGATATGATGATATTAATTTCCAGGAATTATTGCATGTAGGTCTAAACATTGGAACCTTAATCTTCAAGGTATCTTAGTATGAAACGGACTATATATCGGCATTTCGGTGTACTCTCTCTCTCTCTCTCTCTCTCTCTCTCTACATATATCTATCTATTTATATATATATATGTGTGTGTGTGTGTGTGTGTGAGAGAGAGAGAGTCTAGTTTTGGCCAGGGTTTGTATATTGCATGGAAGCATTTCGAGGATGAAGATGATATATAGAGAGAGAATATTTATGAGTAATATTGTCAAAAGTGATGAAGATATCTTCTTTTCTAGGTTTTAGGATATTTATACTCTCCATTATATGACGATATATACTTGTTATAATCCTATATGAATGTCGCGCTATATTAAATGGCATAGATTAATATTATATTGATTAATGAGAGTTGTGTTATGTGAATCAATTGATTAGGCCTTTCAAAGTTTTAATTAATGTGGCTCTTTGGATATCCGATATTCGGCAGGTTACATATCAGAGTATTTATTTATTTATTGATTTAAAAGAAGACTATCTACATACCCTAAGAAGCTTTTGTTCAAATTGGAATTGGTAGAAAAATTATTCACACGATAAATAAATTATATTTGTAATGTGATTGGTATATATTTTAAAAATAATATTCGATCATATGAGAAGCAAATGACCCTTGATGCGGAATTGATTGGGTACGATTATGACTTCGAAGTAAACCTTTTCAATACTACCCCTAGTCACAGACAAAAAGACGAGGAGGTGATTATGGTTAGGGGCGACAAATAATTCTTGTATTCATATTATTTTGGACCCTATTCATACACGAAAATGATCATAATTATATTATATTTTTAATTTCTTTGCAAAAAAGTATTTACGCCCGATAATATGATACAATTATGATCATTTAATGCATGAAATTTTTTGTTTCAAAACTTCTTGATTTTTGGGGTTGATCACAATTCACAATTCACAATTCACAATTCACAACTACACTTGATTTTCCAAATCCTTGGAGCTTATAAAAGTCCCATGAAATCCATAAGGCACTCTCGTCGGAAGCTCAACACAAGCCTCCATTTCCAAAGTCACAGCATTCACAATCACCAACTCCGATCTGCACCTCTTCTCATCATGCACAAATGCAAGAATATACCCATCATCTTCATCGGCGCCGGAATATTCCTCTCGTGGCACGAAACACGGCTCCCCGCCGTATCTCCCGTCGCCGTAGAAATACTTCTCCACTTTTCCAGTGGCAATCTCCACCTTCGCGAACCCCGAGACCTTCGGCCACGGCTCGGCTATCGCGAGATAAGCGTACCTCGTTCTCCGGCCGAGAAGTCTCCGGTCAACCATCCCAGCCTCGAGATTGATTTGATCCGACGATTTAATCACGGGCCGCTTTTGGGCCTCGCCAGTGGACAAATTCAACCTGATTTCCGACAGAATGCTCGTCGGATTTCCGTCGGACTCGTTGAATATCGCGTCTGGCGGGGTCATGCATGACCCGATCACGACGACCTCGTCGTTCTCCGGCTCCTCCCAGGCATTCCAAAGATGGAAACAGAAAGTGTCGGGACACCTGACCCATACAATATTCTCAGCATTTTTAGCATTTTTCGATAGAATCCCGAATTTTGATGTCTTGTTTTTGTCGTAAATCACCGGCGAACCTCCCTTGATCATTTCCCAAATCTCAAAAACCACCTGATGATCGGGGATCACCACGAAGTTCTCGGTAATGGCGAAATCGTGGATCATGACGGCGGAATCTAGAGGAATATCAATCTCCGATAACTTTTTTCCGACGGGCGAAAATTTGAAGAACTTGAGGTACGGCTTCGAAACGACGCTGTAGCTCAACGCGAAAAGCTCGCCGGATATAGGGTCGATTTTCGGGTGGGCTATCATCGCCGCCGTCGTCCTCAGCTGCGCTTCGAAATCGTATCTCCCGACCGTCTCGACATCGGCAGCGCGTGTGATACGGACATGATAGGGAAGATCATCCTCGGACATGGCTAAGATTCTCCGATTGAAATATATCAATCCGGCGTTGGCCACCCCTGTTCCCCGGGCGTGATCCAGTAACCCGAATAGGCCTCTGGCGTAGAACAACATCAGCCGGGCTATACCCAAATGCCCGTGGAGCTCTCCGATGGGTTTGGGGAAAACGGGTCTACCCGCTTCACGTTCTTGGATCAGCCGGTGGGTTTTCGTGAACCGGCAGGCGTAGCTGACGGAGTTTCCGGTGAAGGTCACGGCGTGGATCATGCCGTCGCCGTCGAAGAGGTGGTGGCCGGCGAGCGGTACGTGCAATGGGTTGGCTCCGTTTCGCAAATAAACGCCGTTGATGCATCCGGGGATTTTTCCTGCGACGGCGAGGCCGTGGGTGGCGGGATTTTCCGGCACGGGGGCGAAGTTTCCAGCGAGTTGGACGCGAGGGTCGGCGGTTCTGGGGAGGTTATGGGTGCGTTCGCGCGACGAGCAACGAACTCTCGATGGCGTCTAGGGTTTTGGCTGCTGCTCTCTCTAGGAGGTTCCAGTGCGGCGGCGCCGCCGGCGGAGGGGGTGGCAGGTCCTTTGTGGGGCTTTGGGGTGTTTGCAGGGGCTGTTTGGGAAATGTGAAAATGGGTGTTGTGTGGAGAGAACAGGTGATTCGAGCTCTTTTGGTGGGCTTTGATGTAACCATAATGGGCATTGAGGGGAAGCCCAAATCAAGAAACTGGGTGGATGAGAACTTGGCTCCGGCCCATGAGCTAGGGCTTGCTTGTGCTATTAAAGAGGGCATTTTTGTGTGGTTTTGTTATCAATTCGAGTTGCTATCTTGAAATTGGATCGAAGTTAAAGAGAAGTTAGTTTACAGAGAGAGAGAGAGAGAGAGAGAAGTTTTGGGGGGAGAACGAGGAAGAAAGAATGGGGTTTAAATAGAATGAGATTGGAGTGTTTAGTGTATACGTAATTTTGGTACACCTTAGACATTAGGAGAAGACCACGTGGTGGATTTGTGGAACTAGCATTTGGTTGGTTTGGGCAAAATTCTTGCATTTACCGAGTGCGATTATATCGGGACTAATTACATAGTGAATATTTTATACTTATTATCTGATTGGTATACAGTTTAAATAGATTGATCAATCACATGACAAATATATTAACACTTACTATATAATTGGTTGGATTTGGCTAAACTGAATTTGAATGAAGGGAAGGCCGGATCTTGCACATTCCGAATTCTCTTTAATACAGTTTGCATAGTATTTTTTTATCACACGTATTAGCACGTAACATATGATCAACAATCATGTTTACACACACAACTATCAAATTGTACATATATCGTGTGGTACTATTACAAAAGAATGTTTACGACTTCTATTTATAGAGAACTTTATATCGAGAGTGAGGGTGTATTACCTAATACATATCTTATATCACGTAAAGCATACTATATATTGTTACATTCACTAATATATATTACATACTTATATCAATATGTAGCTATAGTACATTATATAATTAATATACTAGTCCAAATTGATTGTAGATTGTGATGAATTGATTGTCTTTTCCTCCACTAGTTAGGGACTCATTAATTGCAATTAATGATCACTCGTAAACATTATCTTAATTATTTGCAAATTGTCATGTTTTGACATCAAGTCAATATGTATCTCTATCGTTGATGTTACTGCCTACTAGCTAGAAGATATTAATATCTCTCTAGCTAATTAAGTCAATATTTCAGTCCAATTATGTTTATAATGAATCAATTCCCACGAGGCAAAAATAGACGTTTCCCACGAGACAAAAATAGACGTTTCTCATAAATATAAGGTTAGTTTCAGTGACGAATTTCATCTATGACAAATCCGCTTTTATATGTCTTGTTATTGATTGTTTCTTCAACTCTATTCATGTTGAGTTCTATTGTTACTACAAGAAAGTATCCTTTTAACTAATGAAAATTTTATAACAAAGAGATTTCTACTACAAGAAAAAGTTGTTTTAGCGGCCATAAATAACAGTTGCCAAAAGTGAGAATATGCAGGTTGCTAAAGGTTATAGTGATCAAAAAAGAGTTGGTCACCAATGGTCACAATAGAATAGCTATTGAAAATGCCTCGTGACGAATTATTGATTTGATCATTGAAGATCAATATACAGTGAGCATCTAACAGTGGTCGTTAAAGGTGGAATTATAACCAACAAAATTTCATTTTAATACACAAGTCTCCATTGACGTGGCTGCCCAATCATGCTGCACCAACCGTTGGATTTGTGCCACGTGTGAGTTCGTGACGCGATTAATGTAGCAAAAACAATAATTAGCATTCTAATCACCGTCATCATCTCGCCATTAAAGAATTAATGATTGCCTGTAAGCCGGAGATCATTTGCATAATTTTATTATTATTGTTTGTGATCTAATTCGAATTATTGATTTGGTCGCCGAAAATCGATATATAGCGACCAACTAACAATGATCATTAAAGGTGAAATTATAAACAACAAAATTTTTACTAACTAATGTAAAAATCCATGATCACTGTAACATTAGCAGGGTTGCTATTGTTACACATATAACGACCAAATTCTTTTGGTTGATAGAAGTTATTTCTTTGGCAACCATATCATTGGTCACAAAAAAAAAAATTATGTGGTTGCAAGAATCATCATATTTGACATGTTTTAGTGACCATATAGTGACTACGTCATGTTGTTGGTAAGGAATAATTTTTAATGACCAATAATTGATGGCAACAATTTTAGTGTCGTCACAAATCTTTATGAAAGATTAGTGATAAAATTTAATATAAATAAAATTATAGAAATAATCAGTGACAATGTACTTAGTAACGAAATTGTTATAAATTAAAATTCATCACAAAGTCTAAATCTATAATGTATTGATTCGTTATTGTAGGGTATGCATTTTTGTGATATGTTAATCCATCAGAGAACAGAGAATTTCTCCATAACAAAATTTCTGCCAACTGAAGTGAATGCTTTTTTGTAGCTGCGTCGTAATACATTTGTCACGTAATTAGATTGTCGAATTAAATTTGAACTAAAATTTTCTGTTAAACTAATAGTGCTTAGTTTTCTCCACTGGTAAAATGCTCCCGTCCCGTTTCGTTTTGGCCGTTATCGTGGCGGGCGAACCAACCAACTGGGATCTGCGAGGTGACAAGACTGGCTATTGGCGTGCAATTTGCAGAAGTTAGTACGAATGGATAAGAATAGCAACAGCAGTTTGAAAGAACACTTGGTCCAACATGTATAGCATAGCCAGTACGTACACTAGGATGTATATATATATATATATATATATATAAGAGAAATTATATTCCATCTATTTGGATATATACTCAATTGAATATATATTCAATTAGTGTGTATACTATTCGATTGAATATAATGAAATTATTATTTCATCTTTTAATATCATTATATTTAGATTCAATGATTAATACATAAATTGGACATATATTCAAGTAGTATTTCATGTTCCTATATATATATATATATATATATATATATTCTCATTAATTAATTGCCATTGAGGATAATATTTCCACTTGCATAAACAAGTGACAATTCATTGGCCTAAAAGGCGTTATTTTCAAACGCGATAAATCAAAAGTGCAAGTGGCTTCCACAATTAATCCTAAATAATGACATACAATCATGCATGCAACATATGCAATTAATAATCAGGGTTATCTACAGTTATCAAGCTGATCAATTAGGGTTTTCATGCTTCATAAACAATAATATACTTTCATTTAATAATTAAACAGTGGCAGAGTCAGAACCCTAAAGTTAGAAATTGCACCTATTAACTACAGCTATAGAGAATAAAACTAATTAAAGGAAAACTCAAGGAGTTCGTTGAACGAAAATGTTCTAAATGACTACTCGAATGTTCACTCAAATTTAACTGCGTGCGCGCACACACACACACACACACACTCACATATATATATATAATGGAGGGTGTGATTCACTACAAGAATACGTATCATTCAATGATGAATCAATTCATTACAAATTTAGCGTCATGATGGATTTCCTCTATAACAAATTTATTATTAAATGCATTGTCATTAATTATTTTTTCAATTTTAGCTAGATTTATATTGAATTCTGTCAATATAGCTAATTAATCGATTACAGATATTTCAAATTCGTAACTAAATTTCTCGATCCATCACAAATTTTCTGTTATTGAAGGTAGTATTTTTTTTTGGTCATACGTGCACTTTTAAATTAGACGTGGCTTCATCGCTGTGATTAAATGTTTAATGTTCATCATTTACATGGGGATTTCCAGTCCTTTCACTGTCAAAATATGTTGACAATGAAAAGATCAAATTATTCGTTCGTTGCCAAATTTTTGACCCACTGATATACTAAAACTTCAAGGTCATTTATCAACATATATTTGTCTAAGATTTTTTATGAAGTCAACCACTCAAGCTTGAGTGTGAAAATAAATGAATTAGCCACACACACACACACACACACACACACATATATATATATATAGGCTTTTCAATTTAAGAGAAAATTTACTATCGAGGCCTATGGAAGCTTTTCGACTAAAAAGTTAAGAATTCGATTTCTTTTTTAATCCATCAGAACGAGGGTTTATTAATCTATTGAAGAGCGGGTTATATTCTATCGTATAATAATTTCTATGTATTTAATAATTTATAATAGTTGAAATTACTTAATCTGAGAAATATTACTTAAAGGGACCCGTTCATATCAAAATGAAACTAAGAAAAATATTTTATTCTTGAGATCTAATTTATCAAATCAATTTTCTGTATATAAAAAGGAGAATCAATTATCACATAAACAATATTATTTGGGCTAAAAAATTTCATCTGCCAAAGGGAAAAACGAGATTTGGGGTCTGATATAGATATAGATATATATATATACACTCACACACGTGTGTATATATATATATATATTAAAAAAAAGGCATATTTTGTATAATAGTGTTTTTTTTTCTTTTTTTTTTTCAACCTAGCAATTTTGCATTTGGCTACAATAGCAAAAGTTTTTGAAGCTAATTTGGATAGTTTCCTTTAAAAAGCTAGTTTTGAGCCTTTTTTTTGGACTTTCGCCTTGTTGAAAAACCCTAGCCAAATAGAATTTTTTTTGACTGAAGTCTTTTTTTTATTTTTTGGAAAAAAATAAATATTTTTTTTTCTAAAAAAAGTCCATTCAAAAGGGCTCTTGATTTCTTGATTTTGACACTTGAGATTTTAATATTTTTTTCAATTAAAATGAAAAGGCATTGTGATTTCTCATTTAAGAAAATTTGTGAAGTTGAATATATTTTAATTTGGACCACACGTTATATTTTCTAAATCCCCTCAGACATTGTGGAAATTTAACGTGAAAATCATTCATTTGAGGCTTTATGGAGACAAATGATTGTGGATTTCGAACTATCACTCTTATCACTATAGACTTTTTCCTATTTTTCTTGACGTAATGTATGTATATTCTTTGAATTCCACCATTAGTTAATTAGATGCATGGAATATTAATGTTTCTCTCATTCACGTTTGATCCATCCATCACACATTTTCCACTAGAAGGATTTGCACGCTAAATGTGCCATGATCATTTCAAAAATTTCTTCTCCGAATCTGTGTTCGTGACGAACAAATCACGAGACGTGTATAATTATATTTGTCATGTAATTGATCGATATTTCTTCAATATATACACCAATCACACACGACATGGTCAGGGCAGTACACTCGCTGCGACCACGTGATTAGTCCCGATATGACAGAACTCGATTCGAGCATGAAATTTCTATGACTTATTATGTTAGAAATAATAAATATTTGATGAATGTTCTGTCAAACAGTTTAAACTTTCAGATGAGGTGGTCGTTTAACATGGTATCAAATTGTGGAGAATATTGCCCCTCGCTCCTTTAAATATATGTAAAATTAAATTTCATACTTGACAACATCCCTACTCATGTGCACTACAAAAAAAAATTTCATATGTATTTTTAATAAAAATTTTGCTTTTTAAGTGCATCCTTACAATGTGCAAACATACATAAACAATGTCTTTTTCCCTTTTTTTATTTTTATATGTAAGTTATATTAGGGTCATGTGTATGATGGAGATGCGGGGGATCGAACCCCGTGCCTCTCGCATGCAAAGCGAGCGCTCTACCATTTGAGCTACATCCCCACAATATTAGCCAACTACAATCATGATTAAAATTAAATTTGATATTTTTTTAATTAAAATTTAAAATATATTGTATATGTATTTTTATCAAAATTAATATTATTTGAAAATAATAAAATCATTTCTTATATTTCTATTGATTTTTTTTTTTGAATACTTTCCTTACTAATGTGTACTACAAACAATCACATGCGACCCTTTTTTCATTTTTTGTTTTTTCATAAATAATAGGTACAATATATAAGGGTTATTGGAGATGCGGGGGATCAAACCCCATGTCTTTCAAGTAAAAAGCAAGCGTTTTACCATTTGAACTACATTTCCGCAATCATATGCAACAATAATTATAATAAATCACTCCACAATGTTACAAATTATAAACGAAACACATTTAGAATAACAAGATAATGTAAATATTCTATAAATAATAAATTCGTGGCATGAATGTTATTTGAATATATATTTGAATTGAATCATAAATCATTAAATCGTTTGATAATATTACTACTTCAATTTTATTATATTATATCATGATGTTCTTAAATGCAGGTTGGGGTGGGGAAATGCGCTACAAGAAAGCACACTTTCACTGACAGAAGAATCTATCATAAATTAATAAAATTAATCACAAAATATAATTTTATCATAAATTTCGTTGATCACAAATTCATTAGTGAATGCTTTGTCGCTAATTTTTTATTATGTTTTAATATAATTTCATTACAAACTCATAATAAATGTTTTACATGTATGATTTGTCACAACTTCAACTGCTTTTTTTTTTCATCCTCTTTTATTATTAAACATGCATTCCTTATTTTCACTCTATAATTTTTTTTGTTTTATTATTATTATTATTATTTTTGCAATTTTAATTTATTTTTAAAATAAAAGTATTTGCAAACACTCTCTCTTAATCGGGATTATATTCCAAATATATAGAGATGAGGGTCGAAGGACTATATATCCCAAAAACAAATTATTGGTCCGTTACAAAACTTTTGTGATGGGATAGGAAGTAGAAATGGCAGAACCGTACATTCAAGTTGTTCATATAATTGGCTTTTGTTCATATAATTGACTGATCACTTATTGCTTTTTTTTTATATATATATATATATATATCCAATTCAAGAGAGAAAAAAAAATTAAAGGAAAAAAGAAATTAGGGTTGCAAAGTAAGTGTTTGCAAGATGGAAAAAAAAAAAGTACTTTTCCCCGCTCCTACTAAATAAATAGTAACACAACATTTTGTTTCTATGTTTCTGCCGAGGAAAAAATTAAAATAAGATAAAAGTTGAAAGCAACTTTCAGGTTGTTTTTTTCCGACTTTTACTTACTTTTTTCGGAAAATTCTACCATCATTTTTTGCTTGTTGTTCTTTTACTACTCATTTATTTTTTCGACTATGACTTTAATTCTCAAAAAGCAAAACTGTTTGAAAAGATCCCTTCAGTCTCATTGTCGTATTTATTTATCGAAGAGAAAATTAAATGAATAAATAAACAAATAAAGCTGGTCTTCTTACCTATGTATGGGAGCTTCGCAAGGCAACTTGGTACTTGATGCTGACAGAGTTTTCGCTTTCTAACATATATGTGTGTGTGTGTGTACGACAGAGCTCACAAGTTCAATTTTTGTCTGTAATAATATGCCAAAGTTTCTGTGGCATGCAAGTTGGGCATGCCATTTTACATAAATTTATTGCTCAAGTATGTACCTATTTTGTCAAAATAATACGTACACACATCATGCACGTACATTACCAGAATTCGTATCCTAATTTTATAATTTTCATGCCTCTAAATATCAAGTACATATCAATTAGGTTAAAGGACTTAGACAAATATGTACGGATTTAAAATAATACTTGTAAACATGTGGTGTCATATATAACATAAAATAAAAGATGAAATATCAATCGAAGTAAAAGATTCATACAGTAGACCAACTGTTCTTTTCTTTTCTTTTTTTGAAATGTATATAAAGTCATGTTACATATTTTTTTTAATTAAATTTTTTTGGGTAATTACACCTACACCCTTTGAAATTTGGCGTGAATACACTTAGGCCCTTGAGGTTTATATAATTATGGAAACCACACACGTTGTCAACTTTTTTCTTCCCGTTAGGCTCTTACGGGGTCTTTCATAATTGTAGAAACCACCCACATTGTAAACTTTTGTCTTGCGATTAGACCCCCTAAATAATTTACTATTACGAGTGATTTATATAATCACCCCTAAACTTTTTACTTCCTTAAAATGATAAACACACTTTTTAAGTATTTTGTCAAAAAAATAAAACTTGCCCCGAAATTCAAAATTCCTCGCTCAATTCCTTTTAAATCCTTCTCTATTTGGTCAATATATAGCTTGTTTTTAATATCAACATATCATTAATAATACAAATGTGTATGATAAGTGTTTGTTGATTTATTGAAAATCGTACTAGTTGTTCATGTTGATTGATATTGGATGATGTAATTGATAAAAATTGGCATATTGTGTAATGAAAAATGTAATTAACTTACTCAAATATATATATATATATATATGAAAAAATATATTTTATCAATTAAGACATAATATGTTCTCTCGAATATTTTGTTACTAGGCTTCTATATGGGCCCATCTCATAGGAAACCCAGCAACGTTTTATACACACACACACACACACACATTGTCCATATATGATTTTTTAATGGGCTTAATTTTCAATTATTTGGGCCAAACCGGACAAGTGTTTTGGATCAGCTTCCATGAATAGATTTAGTAATGGGCTGGCTAATGGTATCTAAAAGCAATTCGATTTAAAGAATATCATCACTTCTAAAGGCTATTGATATTAAATACATTATCTTATTTGCTCAATCGGATCATTTTTTTTTGGAAAAATGTGAAACCATCCATGTGTATATATCCAATTGAGTCGCAAAACATTGAATAAAGTATGAATGGTTTAATAAAATAAAATAGCGGCACCTAAAGAAGGCATGGACAATAGATAGGACATATAGCGAATGGATTCGCCTCTCTCTCTCTCTCTCTCTCTCTCTCTCGTCCTCAAATCAGCGCGAAAGATTATGGACCTAAATAGTTGGACAAATGCACACTCGCTGTCTAGCTCAAAGAGAGGGCTTTCTTTAAACGAGCGGAACGCTTTATTGTGGGTAGGGCTGTCAATGGAGCGGATTTTAATCCGAATCCGATCCGAATCTGATCCGAATTTTAGTATATTCGATCGATTAAAATATTCGATGGATCAGATCCGATAGCAAATATCCGTAATCCGAAATAAATGGGTTGGATTTGGATTCAATGAGTCCGATCCGTTAAAGATCCGAATCCGAATTTTTATATTATATTTTATTAAATTTATACATTATATATAATACAATAGTAATAAAGATACTTCAATGTAATGTATATGTCATTGTAATTAATAATATATTATTTATTAATTTTTAAGGTACTTTTTTTTAACAAAACATTATATAGTTTTCATACATATTCTAAAATATTTTTCTACATTATTTAATTTTATTTTTAACATAAAGAGGCATTTTTTTTATAGAATACTAATTAATTAGTCTATATATTAAAGATCTCTATTACATACACAATATATATACACATATAGGATATATTATTAGAGATATCTATTATATACTATCAATAAATGAACAACTAATAATCTCTATAGTTATTAGAGATCTTTACTAAATATATTATACATAAACGTATTTATATATAATTCTAAATATATATTGTCATTAAATGAAAAATTAAATATGGTGCATAATTATTAAAGATCTCTTATATATATAATATATTTTTACACTGTTTATATATTTATATATTAAAGAATTTGTTATTATTTATTTTTTGGTTCAAGCATAAATTTTTTTGTCATATCGGATCGGATCGAATTTTTTTATTGGATCTCGAATTTATTTCGGATTCGGATTCGGAATAAAGACTAAATATCCTATAGGATTTCGGGTCGGATTCGGTAGTCGGTCCTTGTAATCGGATTCGGATCCGGATTGCACTGATTTGCTCCAGATCCGATCCATTGACAGCCCTAATTGTGGGGACTTTATGATGGTTTTATGTATGACATTATAAGCCTGTTTGGATTTACCATTTTTTTTAGAGAAGAATCACTTATTTTTTTTAAAAAAGTACTTTAGAGTGAAAAAATTGTATTTTGATAGGCTTTTTAAAAAAATTAGAAGCCGGAGAAAGAGCTAAAAATAGGCTTTTTTTTTTAAAAAAAATGTTATTTAAAGTAGCTTTAAATAAAAGTACATTTTAATGCATTTTTTTACTACTGCATCCAAATGCAAAAATGATTTGACTTTAAAAAAGCTCTACTATAAAAACCATCTCTCGAAAAACACTTTTTTTTTAAAGCCCATCCAAACGGGCCATATATAATATATAATCGAATTGGAAGGATACTCAAACCTTCATTTTCTTGAAGAAAAAAAAAAGATCATAATTTGTAAAAGATGTATAATCTATCACAAATAATACAAACGTGCACACACAAATATATGTATGTATATATTTAAATTCATATTGTGTGCGCGCGCTCGTTTTGTATCATTGTAAAGTTATGCAAATTGAAATGTTTATCCTATAAGCCTTATGTTGACAATTTTATTTTATTTTTATGATTAAAGGAACACTTAATTAGAAAACCAATAAACATGAGTTCCAGTACAAATTACGAGTTACAAAAGTGATGGATATAACACTGATTAATAGGTCCGTTTCGGTTAGAAATATATCAAAAAAAGGCGCCTTTTGTTGACAATTGAATATATCAAAAAAGTAGAAATATATATTTCATCATCTCGCATGGGGTAAGTAAATTAAGACTTGTCCTATTATGTTTGAACTTAAATAAAAAGTATGACACTACATTAGTCTCAAAAAGTATCCAAAGTTGACCAAAAATTATGCTAATCATACAAAAAGACTATTAGCATGCTACTTCTTGGGAGTCATAGTGTATTAAATGAGTAAAGGCCACAAGGACATGATTAAATTGACGTAATTTAATTTATTCATAAGATTAATATTCTACTTTTCTTTTAATTAAATGGATAAGAATGCCCCCTCATTAACCTAATAATATAGGTTTTATCATCTTGTTAGATAAGTTACATCACTTTATTAATTAATTTCACATCACATTCTTTTCGTTATTATTATTATTTTTTTTTTGCATCACTTAAATAAATCTTACTATTAATAAAACATCAACCCATTAAAAACAACTACTTTTCATATGTTTTTGTGTATTGTGAAAACAGACCCTAACACACACACACACACACACGCGAACAAATGCTTTACCTTTTCTCTCCTTTTCTCGTGTTTCTTTCTTAATTTGTTCCTCCCCATATTTTCTACTTAATGTTTTTAATTTTCTTCTTTAAACACTTAATTTGATTGACAAATTCAAACAAATATATATACGTATATATAAATATATATTCATACAAAAATTATTTATTTTTTGAATTTTATGCATATTAACATTTTAAATATACATATCTAGTATTTAGATATATTAGAGTAGACCGAACTCGAGGAAAAAAAAACCTAGCTAATGATCCTCTGAGCGCTAGGTGCTCTTGCGGTTCGCGGGAAGAAAAAATGACTCATCTTTTGTTGCATCTAGTACGAGATGATAATGAGAAACCTTCGTGTATATATGAAAAGCAGACAGACGAAGCACTTGGGATTGTTTTGTTTTTCTCTCATTTCCTATCAGCAAGTTTTCACCCTTTTGTTCGAAATATTTTCGTTTGTCCAGAATCGCTTCTAGAATCAAATCCTGTTGCACCAGCTCCTATATCAGCTATACACCCCCCTTGCATTTATGCCGAAGATGTCGTCAATGCTATGGGTTGAGGTGAGCAAACCGGATCCCCTACCCCATAATAATGCCTCATCCCCTGCTTCACACTCTAGATGTGCAACACGTATAAATCTTGAAGATTTACATAACGGTAGAATATTTAATCCCATTAATTGTATTTTTTCGTTATTTAATTTGGTAAGGAAATCTCTTTTTTTGATTAAGTAAATCTTTAATATTTTCACGTGTCGTGCATCTAGAGTATGGAGCACGGGATGAGGCACTATTATGGGGTAGGGGATCCGATCCGTGAGGTAAGGGCTGTCTAAACCATTATTAATCAACCTATATATGGATATTTAGTTGATGTAGGATAGTTCGCACACTCCCTTCACGCTTGGACCTGAGTATAGCGGGAAACAACTTGAAGCATAAAAGTAGTATAGTAAAAGACTCAATAATATTGCAAATTTTGGCATGTTCTGATATTATATAGAAATATTAAGAATTTGAATACTCTACTTCAATCTCAAAAGTTAGCTAGTAAAATACAGATTGTCAAATTATTATTGATTAAACCATATCTTGATATTTAATTGACGTGAGACACTTAACATAATATGCCACCATTATTTGTCAAATCGTTATTGATTAAACTATATCTTAATATTTAATTGATGTGGGACACTTAATATAATATGCCACCACTATTAGTCAAATTGTTATTAATTAAATCATATTTTGATATTTAATCGATATAATATGCCACCACTATTGATATATATATATATATATATATATATATATATAGAGAGAGAGAGAGAGAGAGAGAGAGAGAGAGAGAGAGAGAGAATGAAATAATAATCCGTTATACATGCAGTCCAGTCGAATTATGCAAAATTAATTGATTATCAAATGAGATAGTCCAAACATGGCCAGAGGGTATCAAAAACATTTCGCCACGCGCTGTAATGGCGCGTCAGATTTATGAGTATAAAGTGATGTTTGCCGAATAGTACAATCTTCTGAGGCTGGACCATTTGATCTTGCTCCAGTGAAAACAATAAAAAATCATTTCTTTGAATACACTCAAAAACAGAATTCAAGGCCTAAAATTTGTCCAGCAAAAAAGAAAAAAAAAAGATAAAATAAGAATGACTTCTTGATAAATCATTCGTTAGAGTAAAATCTGTGAGAGCGCTCCTGTTTCAATCAAACTGTTCGTCATCAATCTGTAAGGTTTTTTTTTCTTTGGATATTTTGTTCTTTTCTTGGCCCTAAAAAAGTTCCCTATTTTTGGGGGTTGCTTTATTATGCTTTATCCGCGTCTTCACTTTCTGCTATTGGGGTTTCTTGACATCTGAATTATTGAAATCTTGTGACTTTTTGTGGGCTGTACTGTTCTTGTATTTTGGGCTTTCATAATCTGTGTTAAATTTTCAGTTTTTTGTGATATTATGAAGTGGGATTTTGAGATTCTTGATTGTTTTTGAGATTATTATGGTGAATCCTTAATAAACAACTGAGTTGATTGTGTCTCTTGTGTTTTGTGGTGTTTCTTGCTTTTCAGAGGCCATTTCAGAAGATTAAAGTTTGTACTTTTCAAGACTTCGAGTGGGAGATAAAAAAGGTTCTGGGCCGAGTTCCATGGTAGAAAAATTGAGGTTGTTGATTTCCATTTGTTTAATAGCATCAAGAATTGGGGCATATGAGAAGTTAAGATGATTTTTTGAAGGAATTTGAGGGGGCTGATATTTGTGATTAAGGTAATATTTATGGGGATCTGTTTTGGCTCTTGATAAGTGTTTAGATTATTTGGAAAAAGAGGAGAGTAGATTGGAAGAAGGGTTTTCGAATTGGTCCTTAAGAAAGATGCAAAGAGTGAGAGTTTCATCACACCAAGCCCCGGTTCATAAGCTAGGCGATTCTCAAATGAGCTTATCTCCAAAATTTAGATTTGCTTCGATGCAGTCCACACTGTTAGATCCTTCACTTCTAGAACTATCCATTAGAGGGGAGCCGTTGATCCCGGGCCTGCCCGATGATGTTGCTCTGCAGTGCCTGCTCCGTGTTCCGGTTGATAAACACTCGTCTTGCAAGGCCCTGTGCAAGCGTTGGTATTCCTTGTTTGGCAGCAAAGAGCAATTTTTCACACTGAGAAAGAAGCTTGGTTTTCATGATCCATGGCTCTTTGTCTTTGCATACCACAAATGTACGGGCAAGATTGAGTGGAAGGTTCTAGACCTAACCCACTTTTCTTGGCACACGATCCCGGCTATGCCGTGTAAGGACAAGGTGTGCCCTCAGGGTTTCAGGTGTGTCTCTATCCCGCACGAGGGTGCGCTCTATGTCTGTGGGGGTGTGGTGTCTGATGTTGATTGTCCCCTTAATCTAGTATTGAAATATGAAGCCCGCAAGAATCGGTGGACTGTGATGAAAAAGATGATCACCGCGAGGTCGTTTTTTGCTAGTGGTGTTATTGATGGGATGATATACGTTGCAGGTGGGAATAGTACGGATCTATTTGAGCTCAACTCTGCTGAGGTGTTGGACCCAAAAAGCGGGACATGGAGGCCCGTTGCTAGCATGGGGACAAACATGGCTTCCTATGATGCTGCTGTCCTTGATGGAAAGCTTCTTGTGACCGAAGGGTGGTTTTGGCCATTCTATGTCGTCCCGAGAGGGCAAATATACGACCCCTTGACTGATAATTGGGAGAATATGGCAGCTGGTCTGAGAGAAGGATGGACCGGGTCGAGCGTTGTTATATACAATCACTTGTTTGTTGTTACAGAGCATGAGAGGACGAAATTGAAAGTCTATGATGCCGAGAGTGATTCCTGGGATGTAGTCGAGGGACCACCGCTGCCTGAGCAGATATGCAAGCCATTTCGTGTGAACTGTTGGGAATGCAAGATTTATGTCGTGGGTCGAAATCTCCATGTTGCTGTGGGCCATATCTTGAAGATGCTTGATGAAAAGAAATGCAGGTTTTCAGTAGAATGGCAAATGGTGGATGCGCCCGGGACACTGTTTGACCTAACGCCGTCTAGCGCGCAGGTTCTATTTGCTTAGAGTATTGTTTGGCTTTGTTGTTGGTGGTGGTGCGAAGTTAATTACGTGAGTTAAGTAGAGAGTTTGTCGTTGTATGTATATATTCATTTCTGTATGTATTGATATATGTATGGCTTTTTTATATAAAATATATATCTAGAGGTTCTATTATTCATGTGGAATCAAATTAGATATCAATAGAGCCCTATACAAAGTTCATTTTCATTGTATCCAACATAATGGACTTAAAGTTTGTTGCCTGTCTTTATTCCCTTTTGTTCGTTTGTTGTTGGATGTTTGAACTATGTTTTGTATTTTTATGCTGTAAAGCTTGACCTAGCTGCAGGTAAAAGTTTGAAAACTTTTAGTTTCTGTGAGCTTTTTTGGAGCAACAGGATAAACACATTTTTTTTTCTATCAAAGGATGTTCTATTATCTTGACGGTTAAATTGCATCTACCTCGCCTGAGGATTTGTCATTATTACAAAACGCACCCTAAAAGGATGTTTTTATTATCATGACGGGCAAATTACATCTACCACCCTTGAGAGTTTAGTCATCATTACGAAATGCACCCTGACATGTGTTTGAGAGAATAGTGAAAGATTTTTGAAGCTTAGAAGTAACTACTTAAAATACCATAATGCGGTGGAGCAAAATGTATTTAAAGTTAGAGCAAATTACGTTTACATCCATCGAAGTATTATCCAATTACAAATTAATTTCTCTTGTTTTAAATATTACAAATATTCCTTCAAGATTTAGTTTCTTATTATAAGTATTAATAGAGATGTTCGAAAGATAATTTTCATGCAACTATAATAGTCAATTTGACCACTAAGAGATGGTCCTCATCGAACCTGACAAAATTCCTCAATCAATTTTGTTATTCTACTAAAAGTAATTTTACTTTGTACCACCACTATCAGATATCACCATTTATAATCCGATATCGCCACTATTTTCTTCTTTAAAAGAAATATATATATATATATATATAATTTCTACATCTTAAATTTATTAAAATCATACAAATCTCATATCAAAATCCAACCGAGAACAATAAAAACACAACCCGCAATTATATCCTATCTAGATAAAGGATTTTTGTCAAACTAATGCATACCTTAAAGGGTATTTGTAATCTAGGCAAGACTTTTGTCGAACCAATGCATACCTTAAGGCGTGTTTGTAATTTTTAAAACCTTGCGGACTTGTTTTTTTTTCAAAGTAATCAATATAAATTAATGCTGCGATGAAGGGCTATCATTCATTTATATTCATTAAAATATAACCTGAATTTATATGCACACTTTTATGTGATGATCCAACTTCCGCATCAACCATTTTAATTTTCCCAACAAAAAATAATAGTTTGCGTATGGCTTTACTCAATTCTAAACGATGCACAGCCATCTAGCGTGGACCCAAATAACACTTCAATGTCCGCTGGGATAATGTGAATATAGAAAGCATGCGTGAAAAGGCTTTTGATGCTTTTTGACCCAAATGGGAAATATAGAATGATCTCTCACTCTCTCTCTCTCTCTCACACACACACACACCCCTTGAAATCTCGAGCTATAACAACCGTAAGATAAAATCACACTAAGCAAATCAACACACACACACACACACACAACTTCTTGAAATCTTGAGCTATAACAACCGTAAGATAAAAGCACACTAAGCAAATCCACACACACGCACACACTTCTTGAAATCTTGAGCTGTAACAACAGTAATATAAAAGCACACTAAGCAAATCCACACACACACACACACACACAACTTGAAAACTTGATCTATCATAACGCACGTGTGTGCATGCGCACAACTTGAAATCTTGATCTATCATCACACACGCACTCGCGCATGCAACTTCTGGAAATCTTGATAACACAAACACGTGCGTGCAACTTCTTGTAATCTTGATCTAACATCACACCTACACGCGCGCACGCACAGGACTTGAAATCTTGATCTATCATGGCTTTAGGATAAGAGCATAGGTGAAAGAAAAGTGGGTTGATCCGTGTGGCTCTAGGATAGAGTTAGAATTCGAGTAAACAAACTTTTAAGGGAAATATATATGCTTTACAAGTTACACTGAGCGTCGCAACAGAAGAAAATGACAAGAAAGAAAAATACTAACAGCTATGAGTTCCTGTACAGAATTTATGGTGATGGGACTTTCCAGCATCTGCGTTTGCCATGTCATGTACTGAGGAAAAATGCTATAATACCTTGTGAGATTGAGTGTTCATGCAAGGTAGTTGTATATTTGCGGGTTATTTTTGTCGCGCTCCAGGTACTCTCTGTCGATGAGGCTCTCGATCCTTTTCTTCAAGTCAGCCGGTTTTATTGGAAATTTGAGCTGTATCGTCAACACAACAGACACGTGCGATCCATGAGGTACACTAGAGGCTAACGCTCAAGATTACGCAAAATAGAATGTGTGTGAGTGCGTGCGCGCGCCTGCCCCAGAGGGCAACATTCAAAAGGATTACTCAAAATTGCACACACGCACACACACACATGTATGTGTGCATGCACGCCCTGGACGATAACATAAAAAGGATCACTGAAAATTCAACATGTGTGCGTGTGGTCAGGGATATGTGTTTGTGCATGCCCTACGCGATAACATCAAAATGATCACTCAGAATTCAAAATGTGTGTCTACGCTCGCGCGTGTTCGGGTGGGTAATTTTTGTTACCTGTTGAAAGAGTTCAGTTATCAACAACGTGTGACTCAGCACCTTCCTTGTCTTCATTATGCGAACAATAGCAGCATCAACCTGTATATTGCACCAAAACTCGATTAGCTTTCACAGCACAAGCAAGACGAGGATCTCTTGAATATCATGCAAGATAACTTTTCAGCACATTGTCCGTGTCTCGAAGCGGACCTGGTATTGACGGTCTTGGAAAACCCTTTCTGTCGTGCTCGTATTCTCCTCAACTGTTTCCTTCATCTGAATGGCATTTACCTGCACATAAAGTCCACCAGCTGTTTAGTATAAATGAATCCTGGAAGGCCCTGATTGCTGAGAATTTGACTGGCACGGAATTCATTGGCATTCAATACTGCAGTTTGTTGCCGAGAAAACAGTGAATGATACCTTTATACGGTATAGAGGAGCGGTAAATTGATCATTGAAGACAAAGGAGTCATCATCTCCCACATCTCTGCCTTTAGGAATCTGCAAGGGTGGGTGGTTGTATTAGTTAATGAAGGAATATTTTCTATCGGCAGCCAGGCAAGGGGTGAGGGGCTTGGAAGATACAGTTAACACTTAACACCCCCAAAACCCCCGACCAACAAAAGCGCACACACATGTAGGTCGATATTTCATGTATTTTTATTTAAAATTTGAGCTTTTACTCCCTCAAAAATGATGAAATTATCTTTTTACGTGCTATAAAAACTTTGATCTTGCCCCTGCCATGCGCCCCTACCAAGAAAATAAAAGAAATATACTCCAGCAATGAAACAAACACTCACTTTCTGGAGAACTCGAAACTTTCCACATGCAAGGGACTGCAAAGTTCTTCTCAGCTCTTTGTCCTCGATACCGGTAGATTCCTTGATATCTTGAAAGCTAAGCTTTTGTGCATCATTGAACAGCATCAGAACAACAGTCTGATTCACAGAACAGCAGATGGAATAACACATTGAAGTTAGTTAGCGAGAAGTAATATTAAACTCAAAAGAGGATAAACTTATGAGACAGAGGGACATATTAAGCCTACGAGACCAACCTGAAACAGAGAAACTGCTAGCTCCTTCTTACCCTTTGGAAATTCTGCCTTCAGGACACAGTGACCCAACGAGTTTTGCCACATTAATCGCCTGCCACTATACTTGCTTAAGTAAAACTCCTTAAAAATGTCCTGCAGTGCAAAGGGAGGGAAAATTGTTATCCCTGTGCAACATTATGATGTGTGTTGAATATAACATGCAAAAATATCCACTCAGTGTCAAACCTGATACACGTTGAGTTCATGTGGAAGTCGGACATCCATTGGAGGATATGTTGGCCAATACCTGCAGCCAGTCAACATGCCACGCTCACAATTATGTAACATTTAGAGCAATGCATGAACAAATTTCAGGAACATACCCAGTTGTTAGGACATGGACACTCATCTCGATTCCAGATGGGAGTTTAGTTCGAGCTTGGGATGATTGCTTGAAGGATTCATTAATCTCTTTTGATAACTCAATGTCCTGGAGCAACGCTTTCAATTATCATTAAGACATTGACTTAATCTTGCCAAAGTAAGACAGTTATGGATAGATTCATGGAACAATTTGATGGGACCTCAAAACCTTCTTCTTTATACAGAATTACAAAGGCAAGTGCATAAAAAGATACTACGCACCTTGAACATTCCTTCAAGTTTGTTAGTAAACTGACTGCCACACTCTGTTTTTAACTGCAATAACAGATGACAATTTTTTCACTTAGTGAATATATACAAAACACGAGGGGAACTACGAAAAGAGAAGGAAAAGGAAAAAGATTACCTTAGTAATCATTGACTTCTCTGCATCTATAGATGCACTTTTACCCAACAAGAGCCTTTTAGCAAGATCTTTCTTATAAAACGCCTCAAATACATCCTTACCCTATATGGGGAGTGAGAGATAAATTTTAACTACTAAAATGTTAAATAGTGAGAAAATACACACCAAGAAAAGCAGCCTTTAAGCTTAACATACCTGTATAAATCTGAACAAGACCAATACTTTATCAAGTGTACCCTCCAATTCCTCCTCTGATGTACCCTTATTTCCAGCACGAAGCTTCTCATCGACAAACTTGGCAATTAACTCAGCAGGTCGGTTCTAGAAGAGTATAACATATCATTATTTAGATAATTTTTTATAGATCAAAATCACTTGTATGATGCCAAATAAAGACACTAATAGTGGTATCATTATGAAAATTCAGGTACCCATCCAAACCCGAATCACCAAGAAATCCATTCATACAAGAAGCAAGTTGCGAAAAAAATGCTGCATGTTAGTAAAGCTGACAAATGATATCATGCATATTCACTTCACTAGCATCAATCTATTGGGTATATAGTTTATGGTCATTGATAATATTCATCTATCTGCAATGGGATTACAATGTTTCACCACATTCGCAGGCATTTCTGATGTCACAAGACAATAAATAATCAGTATACTTCAATTTGGAACTTCTATATATTCACATAGAATAGTTTTTATAATATTTTAAAATACAATTTATTTTTATATTAAAAAGTATGTATAGAATAGCACCTCTATATAAATATAACTTTTTATACCTGACGGATATTAATGAGATGCTCAAATGCATCCTTGATGGTATTGCTGAATGATTCATTTCTATAAAAGCTTTCTTCCCATATTCTATCAAGATTAGACTTAAATTCCAATAAGCTGGACACCATATCTTTATCTTTTTCTTCATCCAGGACAATACTCTGGCCAGTTCTACGGATGTACTGATTAAGGGATTGCCGCAACGATTCAAGGGCCATGACCCTTGCGAAGAGCATATACATTATCTGAAGGTCATCAATACGCTTCCCATCCATCAACATCATGAAACCCTGCACAAGTAGATGAAAAGCATTAAAACAAACAGATGCAAGCACAACCAAAAAACTGATAACTGCAGATAAAAATAAATTTGAAGTTGATCGCATAACCGCCACCTTATCCAAAATTGCAGATATATGACGCTCAAGAAGTTGACTCTCTGCAGTGGATATTAGTGGCTTTCTTGTACTTGCATCCAGGTAGAGTACGCATCTTTCATGTTCTTCCTGCAACCTTGCCTGGAAAAACATAGATATCCAAATAAGTTATTGAAGGTTGCAACAAAGTGGAAGGGATTCACAGTAAAAGAATTCGTCGGAGAATCTGAGGACAAAAACCAGAATCTTAGGCAGCGTTTGGCTTTATTTTGGCGAGTTTTCAGGAGAAATGCGTTGGGTATAAAATATATATTTTGATAGTGAATCGGAATGTTGTGAAAAATATACAAGTATGTTAGTATATCTAACTTTATTTTGGTTAGACAAATTCAACTGTAAATATCTACTAATATAATTTTTTGTTTAACGAGTGTTGTCATGTCAAATTTTTAGAATTTTAGATGTTATTATTCTAATAGTATGATAATGTAAAATATAGATTTATATGAAATAATAATGTACACACACACACACACACACACATATATATATTAATTGATTTGACGATTTGAAACGATTAAACTTTTCTAATAATATATATTTTTGGAAAAAAAAAAGATGCATTTCGAATGAAATATTTAGTTTTATTTTGAGAGTAGAAAAATATTATGGGCAACTTAACCAAACAATAACAGTGCCGAGAAGATCAAGATTTTAGGAAGAAGATAATAAAGAGAAATACAGTAGAATTTGCACCTCTACGTGCTTTAGATAATCTGGAACATCTGCCAGTTGCATATATTTGACACCTTCAGCTGCATAAAATTCAGATGTAGCTTTGAGGAATGGCTTCTCAAAGCTTTCTGCGTAAATTCCTAATGCAGTGAACATCTTCAAAAGATGATTAAGAAGAGTTCTATCAACTGCTTCACCCAATCTAAAAGAACAAATAAAATAGCATTATATTAGAAAACAAGAAATCCCATGTCCCATAAACTAAACTTGATTCCAATTAAGTCCATTTCACAATAGCAATGTTAAAATGTTCTCCTAACATAGTTGAAGATTGTTTCTGGCAGACATAAGTTTAGCCACGAAACTTTAACACTATGTTTGGAATAAGGATTTTACGAAGTACAAGAAGGAAATGATTAAGAAAACTAACTTTGGTGTTTGGTTACTAAGGTACATAGTAGAGGAAGGACAAAAACTAGAGAAAATGTCAAGGAAAATTGATTTTCCTCACAAACTAGCGCAAAATGAGGGAAAATAAAGAAAAGGCATACTCTAGTGACTCCCTCATTTCCAATACTCACGTTTAATTCTTCAAAACCTTCATTTCGCCAAAATCACATTTCTACAAAAATCAACAATGAAAATTTATCTAGAAAATGGTTATCACCATTCTCCTTCACCAACCAAACAATTTTAGGATTTGGAGTTTCTTTGTTTTTCCCTTTCCTTTACCTAAGCATTACAACATAGAGTAACTGTACGCCGTGAATGCAACTGCAAAAGTATGGCTTTGAAAAATCCTTACCTCTCACTCTCAATCATTTTTAGAAGACCAAATACAGTTTTGTGTTCAGCTTCTGAAGCTAGAGAAAGATGTTTACGGAAAAGCTGCAGGCCCATGTCCCACAATGAACGCACATTCGGTGTTTGCTTCACATATGTTCTATCCAGATATAATGCTATACCCCGAATCATCAACATCTGGTCACAAAAGTCCTGCCAGCGCTTCTCAACAAGTGATAAGAAAACCACCAGATCTTCACTTTGGCCAACCAAAGATTGCAGAGCAGCAGATATGTAGGTTTCACACTCCTTTTCAATTCTTTGATAGAGACTCCCCCCCATTTTGTGCAGGCAAAGGTCATTGACCACCTTAACATCATAATTTGGTCGGTCAGCATTTACAATATACCATCTAAGGAAAGGAAAATACACGTGCACATGCACACACACACACACACACACAGAAATAGAGCTAAGCTTACCTGATAGAGCTTCTCCAAGTCACATGGATCAGGTTGCTTCAAAAATATGGCACTGATAGCAGACTTGAGTGTTGCCCATGTATTTTCCTCAAAATTACTAGGCAGCGTCGGTTTGGCTTCAAACACAAACCATAGAATCAATCATTAAGAATGCTTGTTTGAAGTAATGGAGTAAATGTTTATCCACAACACTCCAGCCTATATTATTCCAAGAAGACGTTAATGGCAAATAAATAATCAATTGAGCCATAATTTCGAGCAAAGCCATGTCAGATGCATTTCCCATATCTCATGGAAGTTGCATGCGACAATAGAAATAAAAATTTGAAAATGGTACGATTCCACTTACTGTCCTGCATCATCTTTACGCCATTTTACTACATAAAAAGAAAATCGTTGACACAAGCACAAGAAATCGCAGACATGGTGGCAATCCTTGAAATTTTTTAAGACTAAAATTTCAAGACTAAGATTGCCCGGCATATATACAAATGTGCATCCTTGCACATGTTACCGTCCTTAAGTTTAAGCATCAATCACTTCTTAACCTTGATAAAATTATGTTCATCAAGTAATCAAGAGCAAACATTTCCCAAAGGCGCACTCGTTTTTTGGCTACAGTCCAACATTCAAAATTAAAAACACCAAAAAAGGAGATGCTAGATTACAAAATTAATTTGGAAAATAATGCCAACCCTCTAAAGTTTCATTGTTAAGCTACATAAGTCAGTGAAATTAATAATTAAATTAATTGACTGATGTTTAGGACAGTACAGTTCCTTAAAAAACACTGAGAAAAGCCCAGATCCCTGCATATTACAAACATAATAAAATCACACATACAAACACAAAATTTCATCCCAATTGGGCAACGCATAAAACCCTAACAATTTCACCCCAATCGGGCAAGCACAAATCAGTAAAAATCGGGTACTAAAAATTCCAAATCTTTTTACCAGAAGTAGATACACTTAAAGCCATTAAAACAATTTAAAAACTACACCAAAAAAAAAAAAATCGAACCTTTAACGAGCTTAATTACGAGCTTTTTCGTGGGCTGCGGAGGCGTGGCCTTCTTCCGGGACAAATTGGCCGTAACACCACCACCAGAAGCAGCAGCAGAGCGGCCAAAAGCGTTGGACGGGGAGGAGGCCTCCAGTACGACGTCGTTGGGATCATCTTCAATCATCGGGGAGTGAGCGTGGGGTTCGGCGAAGTGGACATGAGGAGCAATCTGCTGCTGCTGCTGCTGGCCGTTCCTGTTGTTTCCATCGACTGAGCACGCTACAGCCTGCGACTTGGCTTTTTTCATCGCCGGGACAATCGGGGTTGCTGTTGCGGCGGCGGCGGCGGAGGAGGAGTAAGGGGAGGATGAGGAGGAGCGTTTGCGGTGGTTAGTGGAGGTGGAGTTGCTGTGCTGAGACATAGAAGGAGCGATGAAATCTCAAGGAAAGCTCCTCATTCTAGAGAGAGAAAGCGAACGCCTTCCCAGATGTGAGAGAAAGAAATGAAATCAACTTTCTGCACTAAATTGCTCTAGAGATTTTTGCTTTTGATTTGATTTTGATTTTTTTTTTTCTCTCCACTTAATGTTTGTTTTGGGCCATAGATTATTGGGTATTAGGGCTCATATGGGCCTATATTAGGTAATATGGCTTTCTTGGGCCATAGATTTTGGGTATTATTCATTTGGTTATTCATATAAACGTTTTTCTCGGCTTCGTTTATTTGGTATGGGCCTTGTTTTAACTAGCCCAATAGAATAATTCAAAGAAAATTTGATTGTGATTTATTATATTATTTCTTGTTTTAGGCCTTGGATTTTTGATTACTATGGTGGATATGGCCACATGGGCTTGTATTTAACCTTGTGGGCCTTACAGGGGCCTCTAGTTTTAAAAAGCCCAATAATGCGTACTATGGTATAGGGACTTAGGCCTTGTTCTATGGGCCTTAGTCCAATAGACAAATAAATTCGTATAGAAATTTTGATTTCATAAATTGATTCATTCAACTATTTCTTGTTTTGGGCCTTAGTTTATTGGGTATTGGGTATTAACTAGCCCAATTGATAAATTGCTCTTGTATTTCATTTCATCTATTAATTTATTTTTGTTTTGGGCCTTAGCTTATTGGGTATGTTTGGGCAGATATGGGCTTGGATTTAGTTATGTGGGCCTTAATGGGTCTCCTAGTTTTAACTAGCCCGACAGATAAATTTTGATTTGATTTGATTTATTCATTTTTTGTTTTGTTTTGGGTCTAGTTTATTGGGTTTGGGGCAGATTTGGTTCTATGGGCCTTGGGTTTGGGCATCTATTAATTGGGCATTTGGGCAGGCATGGGCTGGGTTTGGCTTTATAGGCCTTAATGGACCTCTAAACCTTAACTAGCCCAATAGATAAATTGGGCTACAACTTTTGTATTGCTTGATTTATTCTGTTTCTTTTTTTTGGTCGCCTTCATTTTTTGGCACATAGCAATGGGTATGGGTTTTGCTGCATGGGCCTTGTTGGGCCTATCGTTCTAGTTAGCCCAGTAGATAAATTTATTAAGGACTAAATTAATTTGAATTTGATTTAATTTTCATTTCTTTTTGTTCTGGGCCAATAACTATGTTAAAAATGAAAAACTATATAATTTTTTGATAAGTTATTTAAATATTTGCCGTTAAATTTGAATATATTGAGAGATAAAATTACTTTTTTAGATATGCATATATATATATATATATAGAAATGTTTTGTGTGTGTGTGTGTGTAATATAATATCAAGATACAAAATTTCAGAGGGCAAGCATCAAGAAAAAGCAAAGAAATCAAGGTACGTACAAACAAAAACCTGTCTTGTTAAAAAACCAAAAAACAAACAAGCAAAGAAAGGAATTCACAGCACAAAATCTATATATATGGTTGTCCATTTAATTTTCGATTCTCCCCTTTCTTGATTAATCGTAGAAATCAAGAAAACTTGTTCTCTCCCTCTCTCTCTCATGAAAAATCTTTTTAGCAGGATTGCCATGTTACATATTCTCCTTGGACTACTTCTAACTTTATCAGGTAAACATTCGCCTACTCTCTCTCTCTCTCTGTATATATGTAAATACTATATATATATATATATATATATATATATATATATAACAAGCGCAGTTATTTCTTTAATTGAACTTGCTAAAGCTTATCAAGAACTCTGGATAACATCACGCCTGTTCAACTTGAAAAGTTCACTGAAATTTTATTATACCATTAATCATAACATGGATATGGATATATATAGGGATTGTGTCAGAAAGCCTTATTCCATGATTTAAAGGGGACAACATTTGAAATTTTCAAAAAATATATGTACATTTCAGCTTGATATCAATTTTGAAAGGAAGGGCGACCACACCTTTCAGCCTCCCTCTTACTCCCTCCCGATTATATACAAAATTTTAAAACTAATAGGAAATAATATGTGTGTAATTATATATTGTCATATAGGGAAGCTTATCGTAATCAATTTGTCAAAAAATTTAATTTCATTCTTCGAAATTAAAAATTTCTAATTCCCTTCCTATTTACTTTAACCAGTCCGGATCTTCCTCTCTAACATTGTTGTGTTACACTCACCAAAACATTTTTTTTTTTTTATAAATCAGAATCAGTAGGTGTAATGTAAAATGTTACACGAAAAAATATTATGCAAGACCGAATTGAATTTGATTTCATTTTCTTGATTTGTATGATCAAATTGTTAATTTTGTCCAAAAAATCTAAACAGGTTCAGTAGAATCTCTGGGCATCAACTATGGCCAAGTGGGCAACAATCTCCCCCCTCCAGACAAAGTTCTTGATCTCTTACATGGTTTGAGGCTAACAAAAACAAGAATCTACGACACAAACCCTCAAATCCTCACCGCATTCGCAAACTCCGGCGTCCACATCGTCGTCACCGTCGAGAACCAAATGTTATCTGCCTTGGCCGATCCCAACCAAGCCCTCCAATGGGTGTTGGCCCGCGTCAAGCCCCATTTCCCTGCCACCGGGATCACTGGGATTGCCGTCGGAAACGAGGTCTTCACCGGCTCCGGCCCAGGCGGCGACGCAGTGGTTTCCTACCTCATGCCGGCCATGGCAAACATCCACACAGCGCTGGTCCGATTGGGTTTGGATCAGTTCATAAAAGTTTCAACACCGTGTTCATTGGCGGTTCTCCAGGAGTCATTCCCGCCGTCCGCAGGGAGTTTCCGGACGGAACTTAGCCGCGTTATGCCGGAGATGCTGCGGTTCCTGGCGGCGACAGGGGCCCCATTTTGGATCAATGCGTACCCATACTTCGCCTACAAGGACAACCCGGACAGCATCCCATTGGACTATGTGCTGTTCAACCCGAACCCGGGAGTGGTCGACCCGTACACCAAGCTCCACTACGATAACATGCTGTATGCCCAAGTGGATGCGGTGATATTCGCCATGGCAAAAATGGGTTACGGGGGGATAGAGGTTCGGGTCTCGGAAACGGGTTGGCCCTCAAGAGGGGATCCGAGTGAAACCGGGGCGAGTTTGCAAAATGCAGCGATTTACAATGGTAATTTGCTGAGGAGACAGTTGAAGAATGAGGGGACTCCATTGAGGCCCGGAATGAGATTAGAGGTTTATTTGTTTGCCTTGTTTAACGAGGATATGAAGCCCGGCCCGACTTCAGAGAGGAATTACGGGCTGTTGCAGCCCGATGGAACGTTGGCTTACGATATCGGGTTGTCACAATTGACAATTAATTTATCAGCATCCAATGCCACCCAGGTTAAAACATAGGTTTTCTCTTTTCTAGATTTTGGGTACTTTGATTTATTCCTAACATATATGTACATATATACGTACATGTATATGTGCGTATATATGTACATATAAAGATATCGTGTACTAATAGAAAACTCATATTGTGTAAAGCTCTGTTGAACCTGAAAAAAAACTCTGGTTTGTGTAAAGAAAAATAATAAACAGCTACAAATAACAAAACGAAGATACTAAAGTCTAAACCTTTGTTCTTGAAATCGAACCTCGATGGCATGGTTGCTTAATGAATAACACGGCTGAACACGAAAGACCGAACATAACAGCAATTCATCAAGTGGGGGACTCGGGAAGAATCTCATGACCAAAAAAAGTAAAAAAAACTTACACAATTCAACAACTCGAGATGAAACGAGACGAGCGCCTTTCACTGGAGTATTTGGCTGCCGTAGTCTTCATTAAATTTCTCATAACGATGGGCGTGGAGGTGAGCCGAAGGTCTCGTGTTCCTCAGTGCTACCTCGATGTCTCTGTGTGTTATCGGTCCGACCTTTGGCAACTCTGCATGTCCGATGACATATTATGATCCTATGTTAGAAGGATACAAAGGGGGAGCTATATATGTCGCATTATTGAGGTTATCGCTCAACTATGTGAAGCAAAATGCTTCTAGATTTGTCGAAAATGGGTCGGGTTGAAATTTTATCCAAACTAATCTCCTAAGAGAAGCCAAAATCGCAAATTAGTAAAGGCATACCTTCCTCAGGCACCAGTTCTTGTTTCGCCTCAAGAACTGTCATTAACCGCCGCAGTGGTTGCATTGCAGCCTCTTTGCACAATAGACGGATATCTGAACCTGAATAACCTTCGGTCCTATCCACCAATAAATCATAAGGAAGTTCCCCCTCGGATTTTGAGGGCAGTAATTCCTCAAACATCGCTCTTCTTGCTTCCGGTTCCGGAAGAGGGACAAGGATCTACACAGCACGGACAAAACGAAATATTCATTTCCCAGCCAATCATAAACTGTTTGCTACATAGCATATTTTACTTTATTTTTCCAGTGAGCTGACATTTTATTTTTTCAACAGGGAAAAGACCATAAAAGAAGTGCATCGGAACAAATTATGAACTATTTAGCATTTAAAATTTTGTTTGACATATATTTCTGACTGGAAACTTGTCAACAGCATACTCTGTAGTGACTATGCATTTCATGTTTTCACAAAAGAATAACTAAGAAAGGCAAACTGCTAAAGCCAACTGCAAGTCAACTAGCATTTATAAAAAGTTTACACAAAGTTCATAAATGGAAATTGCCGGCTAGGTTGCTTTTATATTAGGAGCAAACGATACATCAACCCATCTGCAAACATACCCGTTTTTCAAGACGCCTGAGCATGGCTGCGTCTAGTTCCCAGGGGAGGTTAGTTGCAGCCAGAACAAAAACAAGTTCATCCGTCTTTGTCAAACCATCCATCTGCAGTTTAGTCCAAACAAAATCTTTTAGAAAGTATACCTGTATTTCAATCTCTATTAATAGTCAATATAGACAAACAAACAAATGGAAGAAATAGCTTAGCAGGTTAAGTAATAGTTATATCCACTTATAAGCCATTTGTGAGATAGTTTTACAGTTCATATAAGTTTAGAGTTTCTAGTTTCTACATTGCAGATAAAATAAAAAATATCACCTGTATAAGCAACTCCGTCTTCAGACGCCGGCTAGCTTCATGTTCACTGCGCCCTTCACCTCGTTGGCTGATAATGGCATCAATTTCATCCAAAAATATAGTTGATGGTGCATGATGCCTAGCAAGCTCAAACAATACCTTCACCAATTTTTCAGAATCCCCTGCAAGGTGACACATCCTAAATATCTTTAGGGAAATATGACTACTGAGGTGCCAACCATTTGTTGTGTGGCTTATATCATGCATTATCCAAAAAAAAAACATCATGAAGGTTTTAAATTTTGGGAAAATGGAATGAAACTATCTTAACAAGCCTTATGAACCACACAGCCTAGCAGATACAATCAGCAGAAAGCTATGCTTGAAGCAAAGAAGAAATGAAAGCACTGAAATTAAAAAAGAAATGCACAAGGATGGAAGTCTCAACATTAGAAGATTATCAATATCATCCATGGACAAATACTAATTGTGTACTGGCTAAGAAACCGTCTAATTACTCTCTATATAACATTCACTTGATATTGTGCTAAGAAGGTGGTCTAATTACTCTTAATTCAACATGCATTCCTGACTAAATTATAAACAGTAAAGTGGAAAAGAAAAGAAAGAAAAAAATGAAACAACTAAGAATATCACCAGAAGATCATAGCAGCAAGCAAATGCAGCATAGAAATACTGTACAGGGCATGATGAGCTGAGCAGATCACAAACAAGAATGATCTTAGGAGAACTGACAAAACACGATGTCTTACCCCTCCATTTGCTGACAATTGATGATGCAGAAATGTTGAAGAATGTGGTCTTGCACTCAGTCGCAACAGCTTTTGCCAGCATAGTCTGCAAGTTTGAGCATATTATAGAACATATGATGTGTTCATAAATACCAGTCATATTTTAGAAAAGAGATGAAATGATCCACAAACCTTTCCTGTTCCAGGGGGGCCAAAAAGGAGAATGCCTTTCCATGGAGTTAGAAGACCAGTAAAATACCTATAAAAGGAGTGAGGTGAAAGTTCGTATCATGTTAGAAAAGTCAAACTTAAATCCTCTGCATGAAATGAGGCACCCAATTCTAAGACTGACTTCGGATATTTTATCGGCATGACAACAGCTTCTTTGAGTAACCGTTTGGCGTTCTCTAACCCTTTTATGCTTTCCCATTTAACATCTGGACTACCACGAATGATATCTCTGCCAATATGATGGAACAAGAGGATCTCCACAGATCAATGGGAGTAATAAGTTGATAAAGATGAATATAGTTATCGAAGACTACAAATAGGTAATTATAAGTGGTGTATCCAATAGCTGCATTATTTACCTGCTTAAACTCTCTGCCAAAGCACGTACTTCTGCAGACTCAAAAGGAGGAAGTAAAGATCTCTGCCTGAAAGGGAACATTAAATGTCAGAGACGCCTAGGTAACCAGTGGACTCTCCATAAGTTATTGCGTTAATTAAGCAAAACTCCCAGAGGTTACACCCATTTTCATTAAACCTCCTGTGGTATGGAAATTACAAAATACCCCCCTAATGTTTGATTCCGTGTTGCAAATACCCCATAACTGCAAGTAGGATCTGTAATACAAAACAAAACATTAGAGGGGTACTTGTAATTTTTCATACTACAGAAGATTTTGTGACAATGGGCCAAAGTCAAATTAAATTGTGCAACAGTCAGATATGGCACTTTAGTACATTGTGGAGATAGTAATTTGCATAACCCATTTTCTCCAGCCCTCTTAAAGATCTTGGTCTAGATCACCATTATACCAAGAAAGTCCATATGCATTGTTTCTTCCATAGCTGAAATGGAGTCAATTCTGTAAAGAACATTATATGCAAAGTATGAGATAGGAAGATCATACGGCTTTTCTTCTACTCCCGCAGACAAGGCTCCGTTAGAGTGCACTGAATTCCCACGATCCTGGAGCACAATAATCATGTCAAGACATCCGATCAAGAACAAAACAAAAACCAACACTGATATCAATATGAATCAAACTCACACTACCTGGCTACTAAACTGTTCGTAGATGGCCAAGTCAGACGAGTTCTTCACACGCCTGCTTCCGCTTAACGTTCCATTCGAATAATTCCCATTATTTCGGGTTTGAACATTTTCAGCCATGTCTGCTGCCTTAGTCTCCCTCTTCCTCCCAAACTTGGAATCGTAAAACAACTTAAATTCCTAAATTGAACATCCAACAAATTACTCCACATAAGTTTTAGTTATTCTGTTTCATCGAATGAGACCACTTATCTGCTCCTAAATCATGAAATGGGCCCAACAGTGAGTCATAATTTCACCATTGGCAACTCATATCAAGTATCATCAACAGAAAATCGATTGGTACACAACTATCACGAACTCAGGATCTTCAACTACTTTATCATCACTAACAAGAAGTAAAAGAGCAAAACACAACACTCAAAAAACGCACAAAGAGCGAGGTAAATCTAAGCAATTGTACATTGATCTATATAACAAATAACCAATAAACGAGACAATGCTCGTACATAATTGCATCAACAAACACAAACGAAATGCAAACTGTTCGGCAAATTCACAGTATCGGGGCAAGTCAACGCAAGTGAAAAGCACAAATCCAAACATATTCATACACCATTTGAATCGAAAAAATCGAAAAATTCGAAAAAAAAAATGTACCTCAAAAGACCAGCGGGTAGGCATAGGCTCGTCGTCCATCGAGGAAGAGGTTTCTCAGTATAAATTCAGTCGTCTCTCTGCGTGCGAACACACACACACCCGCACGGATGCGTGTGTGCGTGTGTATATATATATATAGATATGTATATATATGTATGTATATATGTAAATATACTCCGATCTTCGGTGTTATGTACAGCGAAAATCGAGCATGCGCTTTCGCTGTTATTTTTCTAGTGAGAGAAAATAGTAGTGGGAGAAAATGGCAAAATTCAAATGAAAATATTATTAAAATAAAAAATTGGGCAATTAAACAAGGCTAAAAAAATATTTTCATAGAGTGTCGGAGGCGCAGGAGGACCGGAATCTTTCTGGCGAGTTGTCGAAGGAGCCAATGGGAAAATGATTGAGTTACTGGGGGTAGGTGAAGGACCAATCACGTTGCTTTATTTTGTGTTGACCATTTTAATCCAACGGCTGATATTGAGTTTTATTTTTTTTAATTAATTATGTGATAATAGTTTTAGGAGGGAAAAAATATTGCTAGTTTGATATTCTTTTTAATTTTATTATTTTTCACTTTTTAATTTACAAATTTTGCAAAATGTCATCTCCGAATATTTTCCGATGAATTATTATGTGGAGACTCCATCACATGCACAACAACACAACATGTGAACCATCTCAAGTTAAAAATAATTAAGTCTGCAAAATTTGCAAAATGCTATATTCGGGCATATTTTGGCAAAATATTCTGCCGATATTCTATCACATACTGTGAAAATATGTCAAGGTAAATTTGGTTTTTTAAACCCATTTTCTAACGAAATATTCTATCGAAATTCCATGGCATGCTGTGAGTTGCTTCAAGATAAAATTAGATGCCATTTAAAATCCACAAGATTTTGTAAAATGCCATGTTCGGACATTTTCTAACGAAATATACTATCGAAATTTCATCACGTGCTCAGCATGTGAATTGCTTTAGCGTAATGTCTTTTTTTTTTATGGCTGAAATTTGAACTTCCACCTCCAAAAAATTTATGCTCCAACAAAAAAAAAAAAAATTGAACCTAGGTTGTGGATAGGGTAAATAATTATTGAATTCTTTTGAACAATCATAAATAATTATATATCTATATAAATTAAAATATAAAATTATTAAAATTTTATTAGTTATAATAAAATATAATGAAGCTGTCTAAAGACCCGTTTGGATGAACATAAAAAAAGTACTTTTCGAATGATGTTTTTTATGGTAGAATTTTTTTTTTAAAGCCAAATAATTTTGCGCTTGGATACAATACTTAAAAGTGATTTTATTTGAAACTATTCTGAGATAGCTTCTGAAAAAAATCATTTTTGACTTTTTTCTGGCTTCTATTTTTTTCTAAAAGCTCATCCACACATAATTTTTTTTTATATGAAATGTTTTTAAAAAAAAAAATAAGTATTTTTTCTCTAAAAATAATCTATTCAAATGGACTCTAAGTGTGTGCACAAATGCTTTTATCAGTTTGCAAAGTTGTTTGTATGTTATCAGTCATCCCACGGGCTGGATGAAATAAATGGGCCGATTTAAGCCTCACATTGGGCCCTTTGTTGGGCCTTCCCACAATTAGGCTAATTGGGTTTCCAGTTCTTCTATGATAACGTCACGGACACTATTTTCGGTCATCTAAAACATTTGCCTTACCGGCGTTTATATGATAATGGGCCGTTTAGAGGGTCCAACCAAATAAAGAGATTAAGAGAGTACTTTTTGAATTGTATTTTTTTATAATCGAGCTCTTTTTTTTTAATTCAACCCATTTTGTATTTGGATATAATAATTAAAAGTATTTTAAAATATATTTTTATTTAAAATTATTTTGGATAATTTCTAAAAATAGCCACTTTTAGACTTTTTGTTTCGGCTTCTGTTTTTTTAAAAGCCCATTCAAACATATTTTATAATAATAATAATAATAAAAATAATTCATACTATCTATACTATTATATAATCGAAGGTACCTACCGAATAATTATTTGGCGTCTTCTCTTTCCTCTATCTGTAGTTTTTTACTATCAAAATTTCATCAAATAATTAAATTGTCTTATGTTTTTAATTTGCATACATTATTGAGTATTCTTGTTAGCTAGTAATAATATAAAACACTTTTTTTTTTTCTCTTTCACGTCCTTTTTTATTTCTCAGTCTCTCTTTCCCCTCTATCCTCTCTGACCTTCCACACTTCCGCGATTAGATATTCTGTTTATTCTAATCTTAGTGTTTTTTTTCTTAATTTTATTTTTTGAAATTATTTACTGTTCGCTTATCATTACTTTAGTAGCTATATTGAAAATAATTTTAAAAAATATAATCACATAAAAATAATAATAAATATTTGCAAATTTATATTATCAGAATATAAATATATAATCCAGTTATGTTATTTATTTTAATTATATATGCCAAGATTGCTAGTAATTATAAAAGGAGGGAAGGTTTAGAGAGAACGTAAGTGTAACTAGATATAGCCATCGAGCTTGTAATCGAGTGGTGGGAGTTTGAACTTGTCGTCATTGATATTTTCAATTCGAACCCTCTTCTCATCTCTCCTTTTGGCTTGGGTGATTGTGTATGTAGTGTTTTAGTTGACATCTATAGGGAGTTTCAAATAAATAGTATTAAAAAACAGTCTAACTATATATATATATATATATATATATATATATATGTAGGGAGAGGGAGAGGGAGAGGGGGAGAGAGAGAGAGAGAGAGTATCCTACTCGTAACTCATCGAGCTTATAGGATAAAAAACAGTAAACGGATAATCTCTCATGCATTCTAATCTGGCACTATATTAAATTCCAACCATAATAATTAAAAAGATAAAGCTGGGTGAAGAATACAAATTCCATTTCACTTTTGAGACATTTAACTAAGTGGCCTACATTTTACTTATAATGTATTAGTAATAACTAACAGGGTGTGAGTAGTCCATTGCATAATTATTAACATATACTATCAAATCATGTTTCCATTCAACTTCAGTGACTTCACCAAAACGAAGCTAAACATTAAAAAAAAATAATAATAAAAAATAACAAACTATTAAATCACAACAAATTAAGTGGTCACTCCAAAACAACACCTTCTTCACTGAAGGCAAAATCCATCGCAAATTAAGTAAACTGTGTCATATAATACAATTCAGTGATGGATTTTATTTGTCGCAAATTCGTTAATATATGCTTCATCACAAATCAATTAAATTTTAAGTTTTAGTTTTCATTCGCTAAAATTTCATTACAAATCCGTTACAGATATCTTTGTTTGTTTGTGTCAATATTTTATTTCATCACACAATTTTCATCAGCGAAAAGAGTGCTTTCATGTAGGAGGTGGGGGAGTGAGATGACTTTTTTTTGGGGGGGGGGGGGGGGTTGGGTTTAATTTAGTGCTTGGATTCATTCATAAATTTAACGATCAAAATTCTACATTTTTTGGTATTTCATGTAATAAAAAAAAATGTTTCCATATAAAATATAATTTAATTTTGACTGTTGAATGAATTGATGAGATCTATAGACTATAGCCCACCAATATATGCAAAGAATTTTCCTAATGATAAGACTAGTGGCTATAGTGATGCCATGATCGATAAATATATATAGTAGCTTTTTACACCCACTATAACACACATTTTGACACTTTACACCCTAATATATATATATATATATATATATATATAAGCAACAAATTGCACATTTATTTTAACACTCTTTAGTGAGTTGCATCTTCTAATAAATATTTTGAATTTTGATCAATTCCTTATCAAAGATACACCAGATAACCGATATAGATACCATAAAATAGTTACTAACTCTGACTTAAATATTGGGACATGTATTGTTTATGTTTACTTTCACTTGATAGTTATAAGTATAGTCTATACTACATTACAAACTCTTTGCACTCCATGTAAGACATGATTAACAATAATTATTAAAATTAGTTTAATTCATAAATACTAAAGAATAGTTATATGATATGTATATTCTTTTATTGTTTGTTTTATTTATATTACATAAAAAGGATACTCGTTACTTAAAATAAGATCTTTTTATTTTTTTTATTATAATGAATTAAGAATACTAATTGTTTACCCAAGTTTTGAACTAAAATTCCACTTATTTTTATCCATTTGTAAGTTTTCCCACACATATCCTATCACACTATTGAGACATTCATAAAACTAATTAAATTTGACATAAAGTGAGTTATATTTGACATAATTAATATAAATATCCCCACAAATTACTGTAAACTAATTACCATATAATTTATAATTTCTAAAAAATATGTATTCTATATTTTATTATTTTCAACATGTCCCTGTACATGATCTTTTGTTTGCTTGACTTTAATATCGTGTTGAATAAATTGATTTGGGCCTGGTTCACCTTCCAAAAAGCTAGCTCATGAGGGGAGAATTATCAAGTCATTATAAACTACACCTCATTGTGGTATTTTATCAAGAGGCAGAGTCGGGGGATGGTTGGTGGGTACGATCACCCCCTCACATCTAGATTAAACTAAATTTTACATGTATTTTTTTTTAATTTTAGATTTTACCCCCCCACCCCCCACCCCCACCCCACTCCACCCCCACCAAAAAAAAAGGAAATTAAAAACAAGCTTTATATTTTATATACATTTGGTCGCACCCCCAAATAAAAATTCTGACTCAACCCTTGATTTTATTGATACGAGACATTTAATTAACATGAGCATCTCTGACAAAATATCTAAGAATATTTTTATTTCCCCTAGAAAATTAAATAAACAGCGTATAGTTTTGGAATATTGAGAACTAAAAATATTAAATGGAATTATAAATTAATGGGCATTGGGCCAGTTATTAATCCTTAAAAAATCTTTGAAATCATTGGATTTAGCGTGACCAAAATTCATTCAAAGGTATGATTGTGGCAGCCATTGAAAAGCACGGTCATTTTCCTAGTGCAAATAGAATTTGCGTAAACTGAATGACATGCTATGCTTCAATTTTAAAATGATTAATAAAAGCATTATGAAAACATAATGGGTTAGGGAGTAAATCTCATGATATGGAACAAGTTAAATATCAAGTCTAATCAGTTTGAATATCGTCTATGCTAGTTGTTCTAGTTGTTCGTGCACCTAACTCTTTCTTCTTTAGAAAAAAAAAAAATTACAGATAATCCCAATATTTAGGGTCGATTGCATTTTAGTCCTTATCGTTTGCGTTTGCGTAGGACTATCACCTTACCTTTTTAGATTATTTGTTGACGCCCTCTAACCCCAATTTGAATGGGATTTAGAAAAATATTCAGTAACCATTCACTTTGTCAATTAGTGTTGCGTTGAAATGCAAATGTTAGGAAGTAAAGTGCAATTGTCCAATTCAAACATTTCATGTAACTTGCGGACGAAAAACTTTAGCTATTGCCTGGAACCTTTCTATTTGTGGGCTGAAAGTATTAGTATTTTGAGTTGTGTGTCCGGTCAATACTTCAAAGGCAATTTGAATGCCTAGTCACCTTTTATCTCTTATAAATACGTTGTACCAAAGCTGGAGAAATAATGAATTTGACTAATTCTGATACGAGATTAAAATCATTGTTGGATCTTTATGAGAATTCCATTCTCCTAATGCACATCTGAGATCTTAACGAGTGAATATCATACTTCATACATATTCTCAATGTTGCATCTATAGTACTATTCGAGTCTCGCACTTACTTCATACATTCGTTCGAATATTAGTGTCATAATTTTTGTATATGCAATTATAAGAGTTGATTTGTTTTCGAAATGAAATTATCATTTGTTGTGCAATTGTAAAGATAATTTTTGAATTGTCTTATCCTGGAAGAAGTTTTGCCATCACAACAACACCGGTTAGTTGGACAAATATTTTTTTGAAGGTAAGTCGGTGCTTCCCGATGATTAAATCATTGAAACCAATAACTGAACGATATCTGCCAGTGATTCTACCAATCATTCAGATGACAGCTTCTAGTACCTGCTAGAGAATATAAGTCTACCAATTGGTTTTTGTCTCATTGTTTATCTTAAATTTGGCACGAACTGTGTTTGTAATTCATTGATTTAAAAACTATATGTTATATGATAGGAATCATACATGTTGGCAAATTGAGTTTAAATTTTTGAATTTCAAATAAGATACTGATCTTAAGCTATATCTGTATTTTCAAATCAGGTATTGTTATTAATTCTACTTATCCTTGACTAGGTGGTATCGATTTTGGAATTATATATTTTTTGTTACACATTACAAACACACACACACACACACACACACATACACATACACATATATCGTGCCTTCTGTAATTACCTTGCTAGTCCGTTTTTCCAACAGTAAACGTGGAATTGGACGGCTAATATTAGACAGTTGCATTCATCACGAGTGCGATTTCTATATCATATTGGCCGTCCAAACCAACATGTCTGAAGAATTTTTGGAAACATATTATTGTGTCTTAGAGAGAGAGAGAGAGAGAGAGAGAGAGAGTCGATAAAAAAAGATGTTGGGAGTCGTTATCTTCGAAAATAAACGTTCTATTGAAAGGGAAAAGTGGAAGAATTGAATGAAGAATATGAAATTAGAAAACAGCTTGTTTGATATGGACCCTCACGATATATCAATTCTACACAATTGACAGGCAGTTAGGAAAAAGAGTTATAAATAAATAAATAAATAAATATTTTAATATTTAGGTTGAGATAGAAATATCATAAAGTATAAAATAAAAATTTATATTTATATGGATATAATTTAAAATTTTGAAAAAAAAATAAACATAATATAATATGAGCATAACTCACAAGTCACAACTGAATTCAACTAAAACAAAACTAAATTTGGTATAGTTCAAAAAATGAGAAAATGGACCACTTTGTAAATGGATACATTATAGAAAAACTATTTTTTGTGACAGGAATTAACGGTCATATAAAGCGTAATTGGTAGAATTAATTAATTTATCAATTAGTAAAATGTTAGTGTGAGAAGGATTTTTACGTCCCAAAGAAAATCTTATTTAAATGTGATATGGAGGGATTTTATGACCTAAGGTGATTAAATTTGTTCGAGAATAGTTCCTAAGAATCTTTAGGTATATAAATAAATATTCCGAAAATGAATGGATTTTTCATGGATCTATTCCATTTTTCGGGTTAACCAAAAAGGTTCATTACACGAGTTTTAAACTAAGATTTGGATTCAATTTGGATTAATAATCCACTTTATTTCGTTTTATCTTCTTCTTTTTTACCACTTTAGAACAGAAGAGAATATTCTGCTTATCGTTAGAATTTTCTAAAAGGCAACTATCTCGATTTCGTATAAAAATTGAAAAGAAAGTCTTCCTAAGGAAAAAAAAAAAAAAAGACTTACTATTTTTGGGATATGATCCTACACGGTTGCTCAACACTTTAGTGGAACCACTCTATTACATAAGTAGATTCCTAATTTTTATCTCACATCATGAGATAAATATATCTACCATAATGATATAAGTACGCAGTTATTATTGAATCGGCCCCAAACCTCACTAATTGATCTTTAAGGTGCTTCTTCTACCAATTAGATTCTTTTTTTTTTTAACTTTAAAATTATACGTGATTTATGCATGCTTTGTGTTTTATTAGAGAAAAAAGATTAACACTTTTAAAGTTCTATTATACGTAAAAGCATATAATGTAGTTTATATAAATTTAAGAATAACACTACTTCTACTCACTCTATCTTGTAAGTGGATAATATATTTTCTCGATATCATTTCATTCAATTATATCTCTAATTTATATATTTCAAATCTAGTTATTACATCGATCATCATAATCCTTATATCAAACTATGCAAGTCCATAAAAAGTCATGTTTCAATTCTCTCTCTCTCTCTCTCTCTCTCTCTCTTCTTTTTTTCCTTCCTTTTTTTTTGTTTTAATAAAAGAATGTTTCCCAATTCTCACTGCAGAAATCAATGGATTCTTAACGAACGTGAGTGCAAAACGTGGCCAAAAACATTAATTTTGCAACTTGTAACTGATGCTGAAATTGCTGTTAGTTGTTCAACAAGGGACGAACGGATGACATGTACATGACATTTTTCATTAATATGAAACACAAACTGTTACAATAATGAAATAAAGGAGACGCTTTTTTTGTTTTTTGTCCTTTCTTTCAACACAAAGAAAAGAAAAAAGGAAATTCTAGTGACACTTGATTTTGGTCGAACCAAAACTAATTACATGATAAGTATATTGCATAATTTCAATAAAAAAAAAAAACACTTAAAAATAAAATAAAATAAGCAAAAACCAATTGTCTTCACCACCCATATGTCGGGAAAATTCTAGTTTGGGTTGTTCGGTCTAATCCACCCAATCATATCACGAGTGTTAATACACTTACCATATAATTGACCATTCTCTCTAAACTTTATAGTTTACACTAATCACATGACAAATTTAAATTACTCGCTACGTTATTAATACTGATTCAATCAAATCAGGTCTTAGTTAGAATTTCCTGGTTGGAAGTGGGGTAGGTTCCACCCTTTGGAAGATTTACAACACATGTTTTTGGAGATATTAAGGATTTTGCATTGGATATTTCTCAAAAAGGGATAGCCTATTGTCACCCAACCTAGTCTTGTAAGCTGAATTCTTGTATTCAGACCAAGTGAAATCCTTGTACAAACCCTCTTCATCTTGTTCCATAATTGAAGATAAAGGTGTAATTTTTTCACTCAAAGGTGGCCCTCCAAAGTATATCATTGACACTCTTGCTTCTAAATTATCAGCCAACACTCTATGCTTTACGCTCCTAAACCTTCCATTAGTAAGTACCTGCAAACATATGTAGATCACAAGAGATTATTCTAAATACTTGAGGAAAATGAGAAAAATATACTCGTATAATGGAGAGACTAATATAACGTATTTAACTATATACTAATATGTACATATAGACGAAAAATTCTTGTAAAAGTTAAAGTTGACTTTAAAACCTCATATAAAGTGAGATTTTCGTGACACGTATAGATATGTGACATAAAATCAAGTTTTATCTTAAAACCTCGTATAATGTGTGGATTGAAGTGCACGATGGTTATCTTAATTAATGAACTTTAAAAAAAAAAAATAGGTGACCTTAAAATCTCATATGATGCAAAAGTTGACGTGACATATATAAATATATGCTTTCTAATTGGAGTGAACAAAAATTTCTTGTATGTCTAAATCAAGTTTTACCTTAAAAAAAACATATGTAGTGCAAAGAGTTAGAAAATATGCACACATACATATAAATGCATGTATGTAAAACGTGTATAATCTATACTATCTATAATATTATACAAAACACTAGCCTCATATAGTAACTATTTTTGATATTTTTATTCCGTCATGTAAGTTAACATTTTCTCTCCTCTCCCATCACTCTCCCTCCTCTTTCCTTTCTTTATCTCCCATTTCCCAGCATTTTTTTCTCTCTTTGTATTTATTTTCTTAAATTTATTCTACTTTCTAATTATTTCGCTTTTCACTTAATGTAATGAGCACTTAAAATAGGCAAGGAAAAAAATAATAAAAATGTTTATAATCTGTAGTATCTGAATCCAAGAGTATAATTAAATTTATTATTATTTCTATTTTGTATACGCATCGAGAACTGAAAAAAAAAAAACAATTTACCTGTAATGAATCACCGACATTGAAGAAAAAGGAGGTGTGATCCGGCGGGACTGAAACCCAGGCACCGTTTTTGAGACGGATCTGGAGACCGGACGTGTCGTTGGACCTGACAACGGAGATTATTTGTGGGTCTGTGTGTTCACCAAAACCAATCAAGTTTTGACCACTCAATGCTTGAATCTCAGTGCGGGGTGGGTAGTGGTTTAGCCTGAAACAAGAGTCACTTTTTCCGTCCCTGATCAGCCTACTCAATGCGTTTTTAGGCTTAATTTTCAGCTCATCAGCTATCATGTCAAGGACTTCACAGGCCATGTTTCTCACTTCGGATATGTACTCATTCACAAGAGACCTGCATGTGTTAAGAAATATTTAAATATTTAATCACCATGCAAATAATGAAATGTTAATATATATATATATATATATAGATAGATAGATATAATGTAAGAAAGATACCTCTATCTTTCAAAGATTTAAAAATTTTAAAATTTTTAATAAGTATAGTAAGTAATTAATCAATTCACATTTATTCGTTGGGGATTGAAATAGGAGGTTTGGAAGGAATCCTGAACCTGTGGTGGGAATATCGTCCTTGCGCTAATCGGTCCGGTTTGTGTTAGTATTCAGGGATGGAATAAGATATTTTAATTAAGATGATTCGGAATGTAATTGGAGTTTTCCAAAAAAAAAATAGAAATTTGAAAATTTAATAATTATTTTTTTTACATTTCTTTTAAAAGGTTGCAAATTTTAATCTTTAATAAAAATATATACACAATCTTTTTCTCTAACACGAACTTGACACGTTACTAACCGTCACAATCAACTTTTTACCTGCCTCTATTCCGTAATAATAGTCATTTAACGTTATGTTACACAATAAGAAGAATTTATTAATTGTGATTTCTATGCATTACTTTACTAATTTATCCTTACTAAATGTTAGAATTAATAATTAGAAGGTTGTTCAAATGATATTTAATTCGAGGGCAAATTTAGAAGAAAAAAAATAAATTAAATTCTATGTTGTTTTCATAAAACGACACATTGTAAAATAAACTTTTTTATGCTGAAACAATTAATAATATGAAACGGATATAGTAAATCGTCTAAGGAAAACCAAATATTTTCAAAAAGAAACAAGAAAAATTAAATTAATTCATTTTAATTACCAAAAAGTCTCTGAAATTCCAGTAGGAAAATTTGCTTTATCGTTATTGGCTGTGAGGTCCGGGTTGGTAGAGAAGAGAAGATATTCAACCCAGCCCACATCACCATTCGGCCCGATCATCTTATTCCCATACCCCAACGGGCTCGGAGGGCCCGCTTTCTCCTTTTCTTGTTGTGACGAATTGAAAAATCTAAGCGTCTCTGTTTCCAATACACTGAGCAGCTCCATTGAAACGCCATGGTTGATCACTTTAAAGAACCCGAGCTCTTTGCAGGCTTGAACTATGAGCGTTTTTGCGTTGGGGTCTGAGAGAATTATAGAGGGGATATGAGTGGAGATGTTCGAAGGTGATTTGCATGTTTCGATGGGGGACAAGTTGTCGAGAAGGTTTGGATGGGATAGAACCACCATGGCTGCGATGAGAGAGAGGAAGAGAGTGAAGTTGTGTAGAGTGATGAAATGCTAGTGCATGGAAGAGAGATGAGAGATGGGAGAGGCTTTGGAATGAATCAATGGCTATTTATAGTATCGAAGGAGAGGATCGTGTCCCTTTCCTTGTATTTATTTATTTATTTGATAATTGAAGGGGAATAAAGTATTAAGTGGTGCTTTTATCTCCACTAAGAAAAAATGTTATCCGAAATCGCGTTTGATACATCACGCAGCAAATGAATTTTCCTTATATTTGTGATGTGATATCCGTATATATTTAAGGAAGAACAGTCGGTTATATGATACGTGCAATTCACTCGACGATCGTAATGAAAAAATTTTATTTGAATTTGGTTTGGTTGAAATCGAGCACGTCATATGAAAAATATGTTGCACTTGTTAAATGATTGATCACTCTTCTTATATTATTGATCATTTGCAGGGCAAGCTAAAAACACTCGCCACCTGATTAATGATGGTTCGACTGAGCTAGGTCTAAATTAGAATTTTCAATGTTTGACCAAAATCGATCCAATTTGAATTCTCGTGTTCAGTCAAGGGTATGAAAGAAATTTGAACAAACATGACAAGTACTCATTTTGATATCGTGCTAAATTTGGCTGTTTGTAACCGATTACATAGTATATAACAATTGTATTTATCACGTAATTGATTATTCTTTTAGCCTGCACCGGCCTGACTGCATCAGTGAATTACGCTTAATATGTGATCGATATATATATTTTGTCGAAGGTATGAAATAAAATTAAACAAACATGACAAGTATTCATTTTGATTTCATGCTAAATTTGGTTGCTTGTAACCGATTATATAGTGTATATATATATAATTATTATATTTATCACGTGATTGATTTTTCTTTTCAAAATATACATCGATCACATATTAAGTGTAATTCACTGTCAGGCCGATGCAGGCTAAAACTTCCATTGAATTAATTAAGAGATGCTCAACCATGCACTCTGCCCGTAGTTCATTAATGAGAACTTAAATTTAACACTATTGAAGTTTTTGTTTCGAATTGTCTTTTTTTCCTCCTCCCCTTGGTGGCTATGTCTTTCCAGACTTCTGGTATAGTGTGTTTTAAGGGAATATAATAATAATAAATTTATATCAGTTTCGGATGGCAAAAATTAAAGATGTAAGAGTGAGAGAGGTGAGAGAGTGAGAGAGAGAGAGTGGTCAAATGCTGAAAAAAAAAAAAGAGAGTGTGTGTGCGTGCGCCAGTGAGGGAGAGAGAGAGAGAGAGAGTAAATGCTGGTAAAAAAAAGTGCGTGAGAGAGTGTGAAACTTGAAAATGAAGTTGGGTGCGTGAGAACAAATATCCAAGCGACAAGTGGCATTTCACTGATTTTTTTAAATTAATTTTTTTCAGATTTAATTTAATACTTTAATTACCATAATAAAAAGTAATACATAAATTAAATCTCAATCTTGAAGAGTGTTGTTATGATACTGATCAAATAATTTTCCTAAAAGAAAAATATTCGTGTAAGAATTAAACTAGAAATAAATTATAAAGAAATGAAAAAATTAATATAAACTACAAGAAATATGTAATTATTTGAATAGAAATACAGAAATACGATATAATAACAATACAATTACACTTAAAACATAAGAACATGGAAGAGCTTGAACAACTTAAGATAATAAATTCAATTCTTCTAAAACTAATTTAAATTAATATTTTACACATTCTCCAAGTTTTTTTTAAGAAAAAAAAGCAATGATAATTGTCTATATAACACACTACAATGGCAAATCTATTCTAAAGACAAATACATTCCTACATTAATTATTAAAATCAAAAATTAATGACATTAATTAAATTATTTTTCAAAACAAGAAAAAAAATCAAAAAATACATAATTTTGTCTAACATAATTTTCACCTTCTAATAATAAACTAGTCTAATACATATAACATACACTTTGATTTTTATAAAAAAAAAAATTACATGGGAGTCGACATCCAGGGCGTTGACTCCCTTTTTTTTTCTTTTTTTTATATTTTTTGAAAATAATTTTTTATGAAAGTTGACATCGAAAATATTGATGAAATTGACATTCTCAATATCAATATATGCTACTTTTGAAATAAATTTTATTTTAATATTAAAAAATTAAACAAATTACTTTTTTATATTATTTTTTTTAAAAGTCCCATTTACACTCTCTCTTTCTCTCTCACGCGCACAAACACGCACTTTTTTTCAGCATTTGACCACTCTCTCTCTCACTCTCTCACCTTTCTCACCCTCACAATGTCCACGTGTCGCAAAGTGGGTAGAGTTGGGCACCAACCCACCCTGCCAGGATGGACTCAGTCTGCTACCATAACGTGGAAAAAAGAAATTGAACACATGTCAAGTAAACTCAAAGGCTACCACCCTAAGGCAACACCTAGCATCAGCTTTGTCAGATGGGCTGATTCTGCATTTCAAATTTTTTGACTTTTTTTTTTTATTTCAACAGCATAATAATGTATATATATTGATAACTATAGGAAAATATATAACATAATTATAAATGATGATCTGAACTGAATTGACTAGTTGCACATTCGAATTTTTTATTATATAATCGCACTACATGTAATATAATTATAAAATTTTCAGTTAAATAATCGTACTATATTTTATTTTATATTTATCAATATATGATATGTGTATTGATAAGCATTAATTGAAATAAAAAAAAAAGAAAAAATTCTAACATGAAAAAAATTCTGAAGGTTCTTTTTCTTTATTTTAACAGTCTATCAATACAAGCAAGATATATATTGGTGAGTGCATGAAGAAGATGAGGCACGATTTTATAGAAAAAGATCCAAACTGGCTAGCTGCAAATCATAAGGAGATGAGGCACTATTTTTCTTTCCTTCACTCATCACTACACGCCACATGTATCGACTGAAAATATCCCAACCGTACATTGCGAATACTCCGGCGGCCATAAATGCTATGAAATTGCCGGCCTCATGAGTCATCACTTTCCGGCGACGCCGCAAAATGGCTGGCGGTAACCGCAGCAGCGTGGAGATGCTATTGTCACTCAGTCTATTCTCACGGCCCCACAAGGCATATTGGTACATCCCCCAGTGTCAGGGTAAAATGGTCCCGCACCGGGTGTCGACATCAGAGATGGGTTGTGCTTAGATTCTAAAAAGTATATAAAAAACAAAAAGGGTATTAAGGAAATGACAGTGTTTGCAGAAACCGACGTGGTCTTAAAAGAAGAAGGGGGGTTTAGTCTGGATAATCACGTAGACGATCGACACGCCGTCAGCCCGGCCCGGGCCCGGGCCTAGCCTGTCTCAAACCTGAAAAGTATAAAGAGTAATATTGTGGTTTCATTGAGTTTCCCGCTGATCATATGCTCTGGTTTTGCCATGATAAAGATGCAAATGCTAGCTGTTACGCAGCACCAAAAAATAAATAAAAATAATTCTTATTTTAATCACGTTTAATTTATTGTTTTTGATGGTTAAGAAGGTTAGGCCCCGTTGCCCTAATTAGAGGAAAACCCAAGGCCATTGAAAAGTTAAAGCTTCAAGATAAGACGGTTATTTTTACACGATACTAATACGGGCTAGTTAGTTTTTGTGTTACTATAGTTCCTCCCACTATAATATTACTTTTACACTTCAGGTCGTTCATCGCTATATCAGAATTTGGATGTGAGGAGTCTGATTATTAACGAGCCTCCCACCATATTACTTTTACGCTACAAGTTGTTTTTCGTCATATATATTCGGACTTGAACGTGAATAGGCTATGTTAATTATTTCACATTGTCTAAATACTCAAATGCGGCCTAGCACCCCTAACTTGCTCATGAGTTAGCTCTTTGGATTGAGTTAAACTCGAACTCATAATATTTCTGCATGACCAGGCATTATAAGCAAGCCAAAGCTAGCCCATAATACTTTCCAAATAATTGATAAGCTCTATGTATTCAGTGAAGTTCGAACTTGAGTATTCAAAACTAGTATAGTGTAATTTAACTACTAAACCGCCATGTTGGTCGTGCAAATGTTGTTGCACTTGTTACATAATTTGACGGTCTGTTTTGATTGTAGATCAAGGACTACTTTGCTATACGTGTATCAATAAATGCTTCAAAATGTATCATACTTTGAGTATTAATATTTTTTTAACTCAAATAAATGAAAAATATGTAGCATAATTTGAACTATGGATGTATATATTTGTCCCAAAATTAGATTGGTGTAAAAATACAATCTACATTACTTCTTCATGTCTTTGAAATTAAAAGTGATGTGGATCTTTACTTTAATTTAAACATGTTATTAAGCTTCACATTATAATTATGCATCAATCATATCAAATTATTCTTTCAAAAAAAATAATATCTTTTTGGGTCCCATTATAGTTATCCTTAACATTATGTAAAGCATGAAAAACATATATAATTTTGGGTTGGTCTTAGAATTTTCCTTATCTGGGACACTATGATTTAGCGGAACTTTATGCGCAATTTATGGCCGTCGCATGGACTAGCTATCAACATTTTTTGGCCCTTTCAATTTGGAGATTATTATGCTTCTGTCATTTTTGTTTGGGTGAAAATTATGCATCTGTCATTGTTCATATAGCTTTTTCACTTTTCCTTTGTGGCAGGGTACACTCAGAACACACGTGTCGAACTATAAGGTCTACTATATAAGTCTCAATTATTATTGCTATATTGCATGATAGCATTGGTGATTGGTGCTTGCGATTATTTCGAACATCTCAAATTTATAACGCAAGAATAGAGTTTCAATGTTTCGAGTGAAAGTACACGATTTAAGAGAGAAAACTTGCAAAATAAAGACCAGACATCCACTAAATTAAGTTAGTAGTTGATCGGGAGTGATAAAAAAACCGATAAGAGTAACACACGTAGTAGAGAAATAGTAAAAATGCAATAAAGCATAACCGAATGCAGATAAATTATATAATTTTCATCTATGGAAGCCATGAGCATTATATAGACCCAAGTAGGTAACCGCTCATAGAATTGTCTCAACTTCCTTATCGAGGGTAGCTAGTTGGGGGTTTGTTGAGATTTAAGGGGATGTGGTTGTAAGTGATAACAATATGGTTTCGGATAGGATTTTTTATTTCAAAATAGTGTTTCATCTCCTATTTCATAAGTCACATTTATGCCATATATATAAAATTACTTCCTTAATTATACATTTTACTTGGGATTTTTACACTTTGTGCATATCTATGAATTAAAATAGGAGATAAAATATGATTTGAAATAGAGGATCTCGTGTGTATGGCTTGTTATCGCACACTGAATTGATTTGGCCAATGGTTTGTCATGTTATCTCTAGGATGGTTGTTGGGCCTGGGCTCCTGAGCAGCTATTGGGCTCGTCCTACAGGATGGAGCACCTTTGGGCCTGGAACAAAAGAGCATATTGGGCCACCATTTTCCCACCAAACAATTCTAGGCCCAATTTCTATAGAAATAGGTGACATAAGTGATAATAATGGTCTCGTAGATGTTACATTGGGAATAATATGTTGCGTCACTATTGCATACAATATATGGCATCCTGCAGTTGCATCACTGTTATTTTACATCTTTATATTTTCTTTTTGTTTATGAATGATATAAAGAGAAGTAGAGAACATATGTTATATCATTGGTGTTGTAATCCAGTGGTGGAGGTTTAAATCTGGCACCGTTGAGATCTTAAATTCGAACTCTCTTATCCTTTCTCCTTATTCTTTGAGTGAGTGTGTGTGGCGTTTCGAACCCTCTTATCCTTTCTCCTTATTCTTTGGGTGAGTATATGTGGCATTTTGATTGATATTTATAGGATGTTTCAAGTTGATTGTATTAAGAGAGAGAGAGAGAGAGAGAGAGAGAGAGAGAATGTCATAGTCTATATGCAGTTGGATACAATCCGCATGAGTAGCATCAAAATTTTCATATACTTGAAGGTGAAAAAAACAAAGGAAGGTTAATTGTGTTAAATAATGTTGTCATAATTTTAATTGAATGAATAAAAAAAATCAAATCTAAATGAAAACATGTTATTCATCCAATAATGTATATTATACCATATTTACAAGACCATTATTGTTAAGGGTTATTCATGATTTGTTCAATATATACTCTATTTGATGGAACAAATCAGATAGTTCTACAATAGTCACATGTCTGATCACATTTAATTTTGTTTTATTTTATTTACTTATTTTGCCAAACTAAGGTTTCAAGTTTAGTCTAACAAAAACACCAACTCTTGGTATGGATATATATATATATATATATATATATATATTTTTGATATTTATATTAATTAGGGAATATTAATAATTAATAATTACTGTATATATTATGTACTGGGCTTCGCATCTTTGGAAAAGTTACATCTGGCATGTCAGGCCCTTTAATTTTCCACCTAAAATCTGCCTTCAACTAGTTTGGTCCAACATTTTAGACTATGAAGAGGCCCAATAAAGATGTCATCCCAGCACATTTTGGCCCAAAAACATGTATTGACTAATGCCATTTATTAGGAAGGGCAAAATCACACAATTGGTCCTTAATATTTTCCACTTAAATCACTTTAGTCCTTAATTTTTTAAAGGAAAAATTGCAATTTTAGGACTGTATATTGTACCCTCTAATAATTTTAGGATAGTAACTTTTTCATTTATAATTTCAAAATATTAACTTTTTCATTTGCAATTTCAGGAAATGAATTTAAGATTTTGTGGCACATTTAGGATAAAATTTCGATCAATTTTGTCAATTTTTCGAAAAATTTGCAAATATCGAGGTGAGAAGTCCTAAATGTGCCACAAAATCTTAAATTCATGTCCTGAAATTGCAAATGAAAAAGTTAATGTCATAAAATTGTTAGAAGGTATAATATACAGTCTTAAAATTATAATTTTTTCTTTTTTAAATTATAATGTTTTAGTCCTTTAAGTTTTAGTTACAGATTCACTTTAAACTTTCAATTACTTTTTACAGGGGTAAATATGTCGATCAAAAGTTTAAATTGTACTATAATCTCGCAAAACTTATATTGTTTGCACTTTAGTGGTTCAAATTTTATTTTTCTTCACATTAATTTTTCAAATTTTATAGGCATACTGCTGTAGATTCTCGTTAATGTTGCAACATCATGCACTACATTTGATTCGAAATACACAATATATATTTTTTTTAAACAAAACATACAATATCACTAATAATAAAATCTAAAAGCATCTCCTAGACGAATTTAGCAGGTTTTTTTTTCTCTTTTAAATAAATGTTACGAAACCTTTATTTTAAAACAATTATACTTTTTTACTACCATTAATTTGTGGAGAACATGGTGGAGGACCTTCGCACCCAAATACCGTTAGAAGATCCCTTGTCACTTGGCTTTCAAGAAACATCGAAAATTCCGTTCTTTCCCCCTATTTATTTTTATTTTTTTATTTTTGTGAATATATATGTAGATTTGATACAATCAACTTGCGAGATCTTATAAATGTCAACTGCAACATCATACACGCATACCCACTTAAAGGAGAAGGGAAAGACAATAAGGTTCGAACTTAAGGCCTCAATGGTGTTGGTTCAAACCACCACAACTATACTACAACCCCAGTGGCGTAAATAAATAAATGAGTTGTATTAATGTGAATATTATTGTTTATTTTTTCCTATAATTAATTCTCCTAATTTTAAATTAGGGCAAATTATGTCTATATTTCTTGAAGTACAATGTAATTACAAATTAATCTCTCTCCTAACAATCCTCTCACACATGCAGGCCTTGCGTGGATGAGATAGGTTACGGTTTCAATTGAGAAGAAGAGAGAGATCATGTTTTCCCCATAGATTCTTTAATTCAGAGTGTTGCAACAAATTTTCAATCTCATTTTAAGAGTATGTGTCTGGAATATGGCGAAGGATAAATTTCAAAATATGAAAATTGGCATTAGAATTGTCAATAACATGCTATGAATTTTTTTATTTTGCCCTATATATTGCATTCATTCTAGACACAAAATTGTAAAAAGATAAAAATAACTACTATTTTAGGCGCAGAATCAATTTTGAATGAATGAATGAACATGGTTTCCCCACACATTCCTAATTCGGAATGGAGTATGACATTTTCAACCTCATTTAAGAATGTGTGTCTAGAATATGGAGAAGGATAAATTTTGAAATCTAAACAATTAGCATGAGAATCGTCGATAACATGTTATCAATTTCCAATTTTACTCTCTACATTACATTGATATTTTCATTCTATTCAAAAAGGTGAAAATCGTAAAAAAGATAAAAATAACTATCATTTTAAACAAAATCATTTTTTTTTGGTAATAGTATAGATATATGATTTTTTTTTTTGATAGAAATTGTTCCATTGCATTCATATAACAAAGAAATATAAACTATTATACAATAAAAATAAGTTAGTATCATACTAGAAAAATATCCACATTCACGAATTATGAGGCATCTACCTTACCACTGAAGCAAGACCTTGTTGATAATATAGATATCTCAATTGAATTGTACATTAAACTCATAATAACATAATTTTTTTTTTTAAAAAGGAAGGTCCCCATCACAAATAAGAAAAAAAAAAGAAGCGAGGAAATACATGCGCTGAGAATTGGTTATCACGATTGAGCAAAAAAAGGTGTGTGTGATGGGGTAAATGGGGAAGGCAACATTCTCAACGCCACCCCTCTTCCAATCAAAGCTCCTCTTTTTCTCTCTCCTCTACCTCTTCTCCTCTCTCCTCTTGGCCCTCCATTTCCTCTTCTCCGCCACCAAATGCCTCTTCCGATCGTCCCCGTTCGACCCTCTTCAGGTCCCTCTCTTCTCTTATCCGCCCTCCTATGGCGAGCACAAGTACGCCATCCCCACCACGCGCGCCTCCTGCGATTCCCCTGTTTATTTCAAAGGTACAGAGAGAGAGAGAGAGAGAGAGATAGAGATTTAATGGTGTTTTTGATTGGATTTTTGATATTGTTTTGCGTGATGGGTTTTGGTGTTTTGCCAGATTATTGGGGGGTTGTGAAGGAAATGCGAGAAATGTGGTCGAATTCGACGGCGTTCAAGCCGGGCTCGCTCAGGTATTTGCAGGGGAATGGTGATACGTTTGGTGGGAATTTGAGCTTTCAGAAGAGGATTTCGTATTTCGATCTTCGTGAAGATGGAGATGAGATCGCTTGTGGGTTCTTTAAACCTTTTCCGATCAGTGATTCTGGTTAGTTTTTTTGCTCGTTTTTGTTTGTACTTTATACGATTGTTTTTGCTCCATTTTTGTTGCTTTTTCGTTTGTTCATTTGCTTGGTTTTTCATGATTGTTTTTGCTCATTTGTGTTGTGTTTTCATCGTTGTGTTTGCTCATTTGTTGGGTTTTTTATTTCGAAGTCTTGTCTCGTACATGGTTCGTTGGAACACTGTTATAACCACCGCCGCCATTCCCGTGTTTCGGCTTATATCGGACGTGGAACTGAAACGGTGTTCGGACAATTTATTTACCTCTTCATTCACCAAAATATGGTGAACCAAGAAGATACGGAACTCAACTCCATTTGATACGAGATAGGGATGGAGCTTTGGGGGGGTGGGGGGAGGGGGTAATCGTCCCCTTCAAATTCATATCAAGCTAAAATTTACATATATTTTTATAAAAATTTTAAATTTCACTTCCCAAAATCATAAAAATCACTTTAATATTTAAAAAAATTTGTCCTTGTCCCCCTTCCAAACAAAAATTTCTTCCTCTGTCTCTGATACGATACTCTGATATCACAAATTTGAGCATTATCAATACAATTGCTAGCTCACCAATTTGTGGTCCATTTTTGTCGCTCACCAAAACTAGTCAGCATTATTCTAAAAGTACAATCAAACAAATTATGTTTCAAATTTATGGTATTTTCAGACAAGATCGCCATGGAGGAATGCAACGGACTGGTAGTGGTCTCGGCCATATTCAACGACCACGACAAAATCCGGCAGCCGAAGGGCTTAGGGATCGAAACACCGGAGCAAGTGTGTTTCTTCATGTTTGTAGACGACGCGACGCTCATCAGACTACACTACCACAACATAGTCTCAAGAAAATCGAAAGAGCACAAGATCGGCGTCTGGAGGATCGTTAAGGTCTTGAGTGAGCACTTATACGAGAGCCCTGCAATGAACAGCGTGGTGCCCAAATTCCTGGTCCATCGCCTTTTTCCAAACACGAAGTACAGCATTTGGGTCGATGCGAAGCTGCAGCTCATGATCGATCCGCTTCTCTTGATACATTCGCTCGTGATGAAGGAAGGGGTCGACATGGCGGTGTCAAGGCACCCATATTTTGTTCACACGATGGAGGAGGCGATGGCGACGGCGAGGTGGAAGAAGTGGTGGGATGTTGATGGATTGAAGGTGCAAATGGAGACTTATTGTGAGAATGGTTTGCAACCATGGAGTGAAGACAAGCCTTATCCCACAGGTAGAGTTCATAACTTTTAACTATGGTTCATTTTTTTGCTTTGAATTGATGATTAAATTGTCTAGATAAAAGAAGATTTTGCAACTTATAAGATGTTAGTAATAGTATCTTTGTAATTAACATGGTCAAGATTAGAAAGGATTGTTCGAATTTTAAAAATGAATTACCAATTCTTTTTTCATTTTTAAGAAAAAAAAAACGTATGAACTTTTAACATTTTAGTATAAAATCTTATAAGCCACTACGAGGAAAACTATAATTTTTGGTCGAAATTTGCATTCTAAAAGTTCTGATCATAAAATTTTGAGAATTGCGACCGATTTTGCGACAGACGGGGAATAGTATGAAAAATAATATCCAACCACTTGAATTAGTTACAAATTCAATCAGAAAACCCATTTTTGTGACTGAATTAGGCCAAAATGGGTCATAATTGCGGTCGCAAATCTCTATGTTTCTAGTAGAGAGCTCCTTGGCCATTTTTTTTTGAATTATTCCCCAAAAAATCAAAAATTCTTTATCATTTTCTAAATACTAAAACACAATATTCATACTTTAATTAAGGTTTCTTGGTAATTTGGTTAAATATTTTCACATAAAAGTAGTTGGATGTGGACCACATGGTGGTTGCAAAAAGAAAAAAAGGGTAGAAAAAGAGGATATAGTTATATTCGTATTGGATTTTCAAGAACTACTTACTAACAGTTTGAATTTATATTTTATTATAAATATATTATTTCATAAGTGGTAAATACATAAAAAGCTGGCTTACCTAATCATGTATTCATGTTAATGATTTACTGCTAGAAATTATTAGTCATTAATCTCCCCATTATAGAAGTGTAGGCCCTAGCTTCTTGAACGTTCTCAAACCCTAAATCCTAATGCTCACTAATTTCCACATTATACATTAGAGTATAATCCAAAATAGTTTCTTTTTTCTTTTTTTTATTTATTTTAAATATTAATAAATGATAATTATTGTTATTATATTATTATAAACTGGTGTGCTTTTCACCTTTTCTTTTGAGCTTGCATGAGCATATATAAATGTTTAATGCTAATGAAAATCTTAAATTTTATTTTTTAAGTAGAGAAAAGTTAAAATCTAAAGCGCCCACGACCCTATTTCTATCCCCTTTAGAAATTTTTTGACAAAGCTTTTTAGTAACTCTCAATAGATTTTATTTTTAAAAGCTCTTGATTTTTACTACCAACAATTTCTCAGCAAATCAGACCACTCAATTGATGAAGCAAACAGATTATAAATTTCTTGAAACCTCTCTACCGATCCAAAGTTATATATCAAGATACTTTCTGCCAGTGGCGACGCCATATATATCTCAAAGGGTGTATGTGCAAACCCCTAATTTTGTTTTAGGTTAATTATAAGTATCTGTATAACTGGTATGTGCTCCCCTCTAATTTTAGGATCTTGCTTCTGCCACTACTTACTACCATTGGCATAAACGATCCAATCCATAAACATAGAAACAAAACAAAATTTGGTCCCTTTCGTCAAGTAGGTAAAGTAAGCATACGAACCACTTTACTAGTATCTGTAATCGGTAGTTGATACGTACTCCTCCTAATCCTAGAGCTCTGGCTCTACTACTACAATTCCTGTCAATTAGCCAATTCATCGAATCCAAATGAAAATCATCTCAATTTTTCACTTTTTACAATCAAAATCTAATCTAAAATATATATATATTTTTTCTTTTCTTGCAGATGTCCCAGACAGTGCTCTAATCCTAAGAAAACACAATGGACCAACAAACCTCTTCTCATGCCTATTATTCAACGAATTAGACGCATTCAATCCAAGGGACCAATTGCCATTCGCATTTGTGAGGGACAAAATGAGCCCTAAATTGAACATAAACATGTTCGAAGTCGAAGTGTTCGAACAAGTGGCTATCGAATATAGGCACAACCGTAAACCCACTGGTGGGGCCCACTTGATGGGACCCAAAATCAAGTGGGCCACCTCTGCTCCAAATAGGACATGTGGCAAATGTGAAGGGTATCTTTTGGGTATGTGGGGTGAAGCCCATGGTTGATTAATTTAATCACTCCTTTTGCTTTTTAAGACAATGAATGATTAGATAACTGACCAAACGGATCCTTATTGGGAATGGTGAAAAAGAGGCGTGAATGGTTGGTAGGGTATGTTTGGTATGGGTGGGACATTGTGATCATGGGGGCGGGACTATGGGACGCGTTTGGATGGATTTTTTATGTCATGCAATTAGATTAGATATATGCTGATTATCATAATAAAATAAAATGTTGATATTATTATGTTTGATTTTATGGTATATATTTGACAAAATAGTGTGGTATAAGTTGATTTGGGAGGAGGTTTTATATTGTGTTACCAAACTGGATATATACTGATTATCATAATAAAATGAACTATTAGTATCATTATATATGATTTTAAGTTATATATTCGATAAAATAGTGTGATATGAGGTGATTTCGGAGGAGGCTGAGGTGTTGGAGATGGATTTCTTCTTTTTTATTTATTGTGAGGAGAGTTTATTTCGTTTATTTATTTTTTAGTTGTCTTGTAAATGGTAGAAAAATAGTTGTGATGAATGAAAAAATTTTATTTAGTGATGTGATTTTTCATATTTTGTGAGGCTAATTTTGTTTATTTATTATTTTTATTGTATTTATTAAACTAAGGATGCATATACCCATGATAGAATTGCTCTTCAAAAATAAACAAAAAAAAAAAGTGGTAAATTTTGTAAATATACATTTTAAACCTTGATTTTTTCTTAATTGTAAATAATAATAAATTAAAATAGTAAATCTTGATATTGTAAATCATTTAGGTTTTGTTTTGTTACGTGGAGAACAAGAGAAAGGGGAGTGGGAGGAAGGAAATTAGAAGGAAAGAAGACCATTTCCTCTGGTTAGATGTGGAAGCAAAAGTTGGGTAAAAAACAAATAGTGGAAAAATGAGCCCAACCAATTTTCCTACATAAAAAATTGGACGGAAAATGGGAGAAAAAGAGAAAGTTATAGATCATTTTGCATAATTATTATTTTCTTCGGTTCCCCTTTGCAATGCAAACAAACAGGAGAATATAGTTTATTTCCATTTTCCCTCTATTAATTTTCCTCCCATCCAAACATACTTGTAAAGAGCTAAAATCAGCTCATTTTCTTTTACTTATTATCCACTGCATTAGTTTCTTTCCTCTATCGAACACAACATTAATGATAAAATAAAAGTTATTGTCGTTAATCAATACCATCAGCAATCAAGAAAAAAAAATTATTATTACTCAAAATATATTTTGTGATAATTTAATCATTATTATTAAATCTTTTCTCATTAATTATACTTTTTTCGTAGTGTTATGAGAAATAATAAAGCTTATCATCTTTATTTAATAATTTCTCAATTTATTTAATTCATACATTAATTTATTCCAAGATATTGGAGGAATCACTTCACACTTTTCCTGTGTAATAATAAATGAACTATTTTTTCCTAACACTTAGCCACCCTATATATATGTCCTAAGTTTGAACAAATTTCCAATTCGCAGCAAAGCACCACTTCACACTTAAAGCCGGCCTACAATTAGCATAGTACCATTAAGCCTCAAACCTCTCAAAATTAATCATACTCTTGTAGGGTTTGGTGAGATTAATATTGCATCATTATTCTATAACAGAAATATAAAAGAAAATTAGAAAATATTACATTAAAAAAATATTTTAACATACATGCATGAAAGTATTATTACAAGAATGCACCTCCTTTAGTGATGAATCAATACATTATAAATTGGACGAATTACACTGACCACCCCTGAGGTATGGTGAAATTACAAAAAGCACCCACACATTTGAAAAATTACCATTACCTCCTGAACGTTATGTGCCGTCTAATAATTTGCACCTACGTACCCTTAGTTTGACTAACGGTGTTAGTCAACGTATATGAACTTCCGAAAATGCCTCCGGGGGTGTTTTTGTTATTATCTCTCATAGTTTTGGGTACTACATTGTAATTTATTGAAATCATAAGGGGTTAAATGTAATATTTCTATTATTTTTTCAAACTTTTTAATCAAAGTTGTTGGTGGATGGTGTGTATAGTTACCAAATTATTAGTTTTAATTAGTGTGTTAAAGCAATGTGAGGTTTTTCTTATATAGTGCACGATCTGCAGATAAAACAATTCGTCAACCATATAAGACTCAATTTTTAGCAATTAAACTAGAAAAACCATATTAACACCTCAAAAAATGAACTAAATGAACACTTAAAGTACCCTTGCGATTCATACGATAAAACTTAGTATTTACTTATAAAAACGTTAAACGTGCAATATACACTACTTAAAATGATTATCAAACAAGTAATGGGGTTAATGGTAATTTTTCACATATAGGGGTGTTTCTTGTAATTTCATCATGCCTCAGGGTGATAACTGTAATTTGCCCTAATTTGAAAGAGGGCAAAAATGATATTTTCTTAATTCCGTTACACTTAACATTGACCTCACTCAAGTTAGGGGGTAATGGTAATTTCTCAAACGTGGAGGTATTTTTTATAATTTCATTATACCTCAAGTGTGGCAAGTGTAATTCACCTTTATAAATTTAGTCTTTATAACAAATTTCATAAATAATAATTTCGTTAGTAAATGTGTTGTTATTAAGCGTTTCCTTAATTTTGTTTAAATCTATTAATCCATCACAAATACTTTAAATATATGAAAAATATCTTTATCACAAATTTTTCATTAGTTAGTAAAAGAGTGCTATCTTATAGTGTACTTGAAAGGGAAAAAAAGAAAAAGATTTATGACCATGATGGCGATAAAAATAAATAATATTTTTATTTGAATTGCACCGACATTAACATTTTTTGAAGAATTTATAATTACCTATATATAAGTTCTTAAATTTGCCCATTTAAGTTCTGTGTTTAATGAATTCTTTAAAATGAACAACTCATGTAACCATGATTAATGTGCCCCATAAATGCCATGATTAATATTTTTTAGAAGTGTCACCCTATTTCCCATATTAAATTTTTAGGATTTGTAGAGGTCCGATATAAATATATATTAGAAGAAAACACCTCTTAATTAATGAAAAGTTTGCGGAAAGATTCTACCACAAATCTATGATGGATTAGTATATGGGTGAGCATAACTTTTTAAAAATTGTCCGAACTGTACCATTTTGTCATTTTTTTTTATTTTCAAAATATCAAGGTTTAACAATCACTACTAAAAAAATAATTTAATTTGACACATATAACATGGTAGTGTCATATTCACATACTTATTGTGATACCTCATAAAAAGTATTTTAATAAGTGATACTACAAAGTGTCAAAATAAACTATTGTGATATACAAATACATAACACTTTAGCTAGTATCACTAAAAGCAAATTTGGTTTGTTGACATTAGCTAAAATGCCATATGTTCGAGTGTCACAATAACTTATTATGACACTTTGTAGTATCATAAAAGATATATTTTAGTTCAAATTTGGTGTAGTTTACTAAAACACTTTAATAAAGTGTCACGATAAGTACACAATTAAAAGACTTTTTAACAGTGTTACATTATACGTGTCAAATTACATCATTTTTTTAGTAGTGAATTAAGTTCGAAACTGCACTGCAAATTAAATTGGTTCGATCCTAATTTTCTCCTCAAACCGCACGGAACTGATCAAATCACACACACACACACACACACACACATATATATATATATTAAATATGTATGTCTAAATGTATCCCTTTATTTAACTTAAACTATTCAGCATAAAAGATAGATTTACTAATAACTTTTTAAATTTATTCAAATTTCATTAGTTATTAGTTTAATCATTCAATATTTTAAATGCATCTAATCATTATATTATGCTAAAATATTAAAGTTGCATAATTAATCAATATTATTTTTTGAACTTGATTTAAATATGAAAAGTTGCAATAGATCTATTTCAAATATTAGAATATGGTATTTTTTTTTATTGTTGTCTACTTATTTCTTTTCTATTGTTCAAACCACCAAACCAACCACAATTTACAATATATTTTGAAAAAAAATTGCTCATAGCAATTCGATTTTAACTATATTTAAAAAAATCAAAACCGAATTGCGATCACTTATAGATTAGTGATAAAATTCAATATAAATAAAATTAAAAAATAATATATTAATTTATCACTAAAATTGATGCATTCTTTTAGTGATATTATGGTCATACTTTTTCCACATTCTAATACCAAGTTTGGTAGGCTATCGTAAAGGTAGCGATCTACTAGACAATATCTTAGTCGTAATCCTCAATAGTTACGTAGTTATAATCACAAACAAATTTAGGGAGGGATGGCCTCCTCCTTTGGCTCCGGCCCTGGTCATAATAGTAATAGTTTTCATACAATAAAAACAAACAAAATTTCATTTTGAAACTTTTTATTTGAATCAAAACAAATATATATACTTGAAAGGAAAATACGTAATACTTCTAGCTTCAACCACGACCACAAAATAGGCAAATATGATCCTTTAATTTAAAATAGAGTTTCATCTCTTATTCCATAATTCACATTCATATCATGTATATAAATTTATTTTCTTAATTATACAATTGGTATGAGATCTTTATACTTAGTGTATATCCATATATTGGAATAAAAGATGAAATATGATTTGAATAGAGGATCCCATGTGCAAAACGGAACCTAACAACCAAGCTAGAATTAAACTATTTAGTATACTTTTCTTTCGATACAAAACTATTTAGTATACTTAATACGAGGAAAAGGCAACTTTTCCTATCTATGAACTCTGATTACAAATAAACCTCGGGATAAATAAGTAAAAAACCAAAAAACAAAAAACAAATGCAGTTATTTTATTTTGATACTGAGCCAATAAAAAGCGCATGAAATCCTCTATTTCAAGTTGTGTTTCATTTTCTATTCAATGCATAGATATATGAAATGTAAAGATCTCAAATGTTTAATTAAAAAAGTAATTTTATCCATATGTTATGAATATGAATTATAAAACAAGAGAGGGAACATTATTTTGAAATAGATAATTCCTATCTGAGTAAAAAGGGAGGTGGCACAATAAAAGAGTGTCCCCTTTCCTAACAGAGAAATCCATCTGCAAAGCAGGGAAATCCATCAATACAAAATATAATTTTATGATGGATTCTGTTCTTTATCCATTAGAATATGATTCATCACTAATCAATTAGATTTTAATTTTAAGTTTTAATTTGATAGGATTTCGTCACTTATTCCTTTATTTTTGTTGATATTCTATTATTCATAAAATTTTCGCTAGTAAAAGGGATACTTTTTTTATAATATTAAAAAATATTTCACTCCACCTTCAGTAGGACCAATTTCATTCACTACAAGAGAATATTGTACTGATTATGATATAAAAACTTAAGTGATACTGTATGAAAATAATTACTAATATCATGTGTTAAATAACAATATCTTTTATTTTTATAACCTATAATATTATCTATTATGTGGTATTAATTTCTATTTTGTCAAAGAGGACTCTACGATCGGACGGGACCCCCTACCCCAAAACGATGCCCCATCTCATGCCCCATATCCTAGATTCATGACATGTGTAAATCTTTAAGATTTACTTAACGGCAGATTGTTTAATTATGTTAATTATATTTTTTTTGTTATCTCAAATTGTTTAGTTATATTAATTATATTTTTTTTGTTATCTCAAATTGTTTAGTTATGTTAATTATATATTTTTTTTGTTATCTCAACTGATAAGTAAATCTTGAAGATTTACACGTATCATGAATCTAGAATATGGGGCATGAGATGGGGCATCGTTTTGAGGTAGGAGATCCCGTCCGCTCTATGGTTGCTAGAAATTAGTGTTTTTAGTTATTATTAGTAATACTTAGAGCAAAAATTGGAGAAAATAATTGTCACCATGTTTTGCTACAAAACTTTTGGTTATATATTAAGTTGTTGCTATAGATGTGTTATTAATTGTAAATTGTGGGTAACTAAATACGAATTTCATCGCTGCTGACATTGTAAAAATTATTTTTTGTTGCAAAACGCAATTTATAATCACCGAATAAATATCATTTATGACATTAATTCTTACATGGTCTCTTAGTATATTATCCATTTATCCTCAGTTATCCTTTTCCTTGCAGTGATTATCTATTTCTTTTTTTTTTTTCACACTTGCATGCAAATTGCATTGCACCCATATCTACTTAAAGCATTTATACAAGTGATATATATATATATGTATGTATGTATGTATATTACTTACCAACCAAGCGAGAAACTATCCAGCATAATTAATACACAGATCCAATACACACACACAAAAAATAAGTAAATAAATAAAGCAAACATGTATCTATATAAACCCTACTTCACTTCCCTTCTTCCCCACCAAAACACCATATCCTTCACAACATCAACCAAAACCAAGAAAGAGAGAGAGAGATGGCGACAGCAACAGCGAAGCTAATCGAGACCCACCGCGACGGGGCTGAGATCCACCATGGGGATGTCTGTAGAGAGAAAGCCCTAAAACTCCTCGAAGAGTTCTCAATCCCAAGGGGGATGTTGCCAGCGGATCAAATCGAGGAAATGGGTTTTAACCGACCCGCCAGGTTCGTCTGGTTCAAGCTCAAGAAGAAAACGGAGCACAAGTTCAAGAGCATTGGGCAAACAGTGATCTACAACGTCGAAATCACTGGTTTTGTCGAGCCGGGTCATATGTCGAAGCTGACGGGTATTAAGGCCAAGGAGTTGCTTGTCCAAGTTGTTATTTGTGATGTCCTCGTCGGGTCCCCGGCGCCCGATCAGATCAAGTTCACGAGCCCCGTCGGGTTCTCGCGGTCACACCCGTTGAAGGCTTTCGAGCTGGAGGTCGAGGATGAGAAAAATGAAGGGAAATAGAGACAGAGAGAGAGAGTGGGTGCTGGTTAGGCTACATAGTCGTGTAACATCTTTTATCAGTACACGTGATGTGTATTGATGAAATGCATGTATGACTGCATAGTAAAAGATTCGAACTGTTATTTATTTGATAGTGTTTTTGAGGGAAACAAATGGGGTTTCTTTCTAATTTTTTTATGTTTTTGAGGGGAAAAATAAAGGTTTGCATGTTGCATTGTTTCTTTATTTGTGGTTTAGTGACGTTGTGCTTGGGTATGTTTTATGGGGTTGGTGTATTTGTCTGACTTTTATCTTTTTTCCTTTTTGTTAAATAAACTCAACTCTTGTTTGCAAGTTGTTGAAACATTACAAGAATGCATATCTTTAATGATTCATCATAAATTTTGTTTTTGTAATAGGTTATGTTTATAATAAATTTGTTACTAAATCTGTTGTTACTGATTGTTTTTTTAATTTTATTTACATTAAATTCCGTCACTAATTAATAACAAATATTTTAAATTTGTGGTTGATGTAATCCGTCACAAAATTTTCATTAGTGATGGAGTGTCTTCTTGTAGTGAAAATTTTTAGCATTGTTATTATTTTTTTAATAATGGGATAATAATTTGATTATGTTTGTCTGGTTTAGACTATTTATGAAATAACGCATTATTATTATTATTATTATTATTATTATTATTATTATTATAATTGTAATGAAATTAAAACAATATAATACAACTTAATTTAATTAATAACATATAACAAGTAAAAAAGATGATAAGGATGATGAAAATTTCTTTTTCATTAGATTTAAATAATTTTATTTAAATAAGCGGAGATTGAACTCAAGCGAATTTAAAATTTCAAGCTCGTTAAACTTAAGCTTGTTCGAATAATTATTATAACCACAAAAACTCTAAAATTAATTTGTTTATATGAATAATATATATAACAATTTATATTAATAATTTGTATAGAAGATAATATATAATAATATTTAATTATGATTAATAATTAAATGGACGTATGCTGGCCCAATAAGTTTTCTATAAATTTGGCCCAATTTGTATTAAAATTATTAATCTGTCTACCTAAGAATAATATCAATGGACTGAAGCCGGGCCAAAAGGTAACGGGCCAATAATCTGGCTTTCATACACTTGAAACTTTGTAAATTTAATGGGCTGGCAAAGTAATCAGATTTCATTGCCGTTAGTGTTGTTTTATTATGTCATGTTTTTGGTACTTAAAATATAATTTCAAGGACAAATGTAAAATTTAGTCCTTAACGTTTCATTTTAGTATTATTTTAGCCCCTAAAGTACCATTCGTGACTTTACAACCACTGAACTTATAAATTGGTTCCACATTTGTCCATATGAAATGGTATCACGTGACAGCTTAGTGACTGAAATATTAGACGCAACTCCTTTGACATTATATGTAAAATTTATTTTTAAATAAACACTCGGTTGCACCACTCGGGAATCGTACCCAAGCTTATAACATGGGTTGGGACCGTGCACGTTAGGAACTTAACTTAGGCTTGCGCCATAGACAGTGAGGACCATACGCGCTCGTAATTTTTGCATTAGTGGAGTTTGGAACCCGTGCCTCACACAAAGGTAGGGCTACTCCCTACCATTTATTTATTTGTTTGTTTGTTTTGACTTATATATTTTGTGATATTATCACTTTAATAATTTTAATTTTATTACTTTATGACACAATTCAGCATTCAATTTGACAAATTATTAAAAAAAAGGTTAAATTATCAAATTATTTATTTGTATTTAATATTATTGACTAATTGTAAAATTATATCCAAAACCATTGTTAGTTCAATCTGTCGAAAATTGTATTGTTCAAAATTTCAACCAATTGACACACAGTTAATTACACAAGAATCAACTATATATTCAATAAATTTATTGAAAATTGAACGATTCATTCAACGTATTATTAATGGAAATAGAAAAATTGAAAAAATGATTCAATTACCAGTGACGCTCTCTCTCTCTCTCATGTGTGTGTGTGTATATATATATAATATCTATAATTTTAAATTTTAAATAATTTCTAATTGAATTTTTAAAAATATTCACTTACATGTATTATAATTCTATTCACAAATCTGACATGCAACAAAATACTCTTTTTTCCCATTTACTTAAGTTCTATTTTTAAATTTTTTTTTTAATGTATTTTACACTTCTTAAGTTAAAGTACTACATATTGTTATTATGTAAATAAAATACACTCATCAACTTAAAATATTTTCCTTGTTTAAAATTTATGTGTACACTATTTCCTTTTCCTATTTTTCCTTTTCATTTTTCTATGTGTTTTTGAATCTTTGTCTTTGTTGAACCATTCACATATTAATAAATAAATTTAAAATATGTATCCGTGGCACGTGACATGAAAAGTACTATCTATTTATCTAAAATCATCATGCAATTGCAAAATGAAATACTATTAAATTATATTAATAATAGAAAAAGTTTGAATTGATATTAAAAGGATTACTTAATTAACATCATCAACAATAAAAAGAATTAATTCATAACTAAATTTTTATTAAATTAGTTCTTATTTCTGATTTCTTGTTTTACTTTATAAGATATTACTGTTATTCAATCGTAATTTCGCGTATATATATATAGATTGAATCTAGTGAAAACATAAAAATTGATAAAGTAATTATTTGAATTTTGTTTAAAGAATCAAAAAGAATTATAAAATTGACTTACAAGCATTTAATTCAAAAGTTATTCATGAGAAGTTAATTAAATTAGAAATTAATTGGTCCATAGTTTTTATAGGTGGCGAGATATCTGATATCTTATGATGAAAATATTAGTTCTCAAATAGAGATCTTAGCCAAATAGAGTATTCATTAGTTTCTCATATATAGACAAATTATGAGTATTTATTAATGGCTTCAATAGTTTCTTTCGAAATATTTTTCAATTATAATTATTTTAATGAATTAAATAATTAAGCGATCATATTGATGGAATTATAGAGGTTATGTGACCGATTAATGATTGCCTAAATTTGTAACAGATTTGTGACTACATATCAATCACAAGTAGTGACTCATTAGTGACAAATGACAAGTAGATAAATTTTTGACATATTTATGATTGAATCCTGATAGTGACTGAGTAGTTACCGCAATATTAGTCACAAAATGTGATTGTATAGCGACGGATTAAAATTTGATAGATTTGTGAGGGATTTGTGACCCATCTTATTTGCCACCAATTAGTAAGGATTAGTCACCATGAGTAACTGATTAATAACCGATACAAATTTATGATCGATGAGTGATCACCGGTATTAACACAACACTAAGTATCCATGAAATTTTACTAATTGCTTAGTGACTGAATTAATGTCCGTCACATGAGATAGCGATGGAATAGTGACTGAAGTTACTTTAGTCACAATATTGGTCATGAACAAGTCACTATTCCGTCAGTGATTATCATCTAATTTTTTCCAAGTAATCAGTTACGAATTTGAAACTAACCGTGACAGATATGGTCGAATAAGCATGTTTTCTTTTAGTGCTTAAAATAGGCACACGCTTGCCACATGATACCATTTTAAGTGAATACGTATCGAAAAATTCACCATAGGGGCAAACATGAAACCAATTTATCAGGTTAGTGACTATAAGATGACAAATGGTACTTTAAAAACTAAATTAACACTAAATAAAATAAAATATTGAGGACTAAATATGATATTTACCCTAATGTCAAATTATTAATCAATCCCTATTAATTATTTAACGAACGAATTTTCTAGAATTCCTAATTGGAACCCATTATGGAGAGATTGTTGAAGAAAATTGATTTGAGACTAATTCAACCTTAAAAGCTAGCTAATTATAAAGAAAAATTGTCCTAACTATTATAAAAACCGTCATACTTATATTTAACTCATATGAGATACCTAAAAAAAAAAAAAAACCCCATTTAGACCTAAGGCCGGACTTGGAGGGAATCCATATTGGAAGATTGGTAGGTGCGATACCAAGGTGAACTATATATTGCGTCATTTAAAAGATTGGTAGGTGCGATATCAAGTTGAACTATTGGCGATAGTGGAAGAAAATTTGAAGAGTGGTACTGTAATTTCAATAGATATATGGTCTTTATTGTAGTTGGAATAAATCTAAGGGTTATTCTTTTTTTTTTTTTTAACATTTTCCCTTTGATATAGAATCATGATTACTCCTTTTTTTTTTGACCCTTTCCAAATGTGCCATCCAATGCCATCATTAGATCCCCATACAAAACCCTCTAGAACTCAAGATGGCAGGCAGTATATTCTGATTCTTGTGTCAATATAAACCTAATATTGGTAAGCCATCATTTTAATTTATCTCATGTCACTAGTAAAATTCTTGGATGAAATATCTCCATGCATTTCCTAGTGGACACTGCATATATATATATATAGAGAGAGAGAGAGAGAGAGAGAGAGATGAAGTTATCTTGTTAACTCGATTAAACTTTTGAATGACACACATTCTGCTATAAAAAATGAAGCACATTTCACCATTCTACGAATCACCAACAAATCCCAGCCACGATTAGTATAGTTTGGTGGGGTGCATGGTTGCAGCCTTCCTAGGACACTACCTTTCCCACAAGTTTCTTCTTCTTCTTCTTTTTTTTTTTTTCCAATTAAATTGTTATTGATCACATGAAAATTTTTGATTCCTTCATGTAATCTATGTTAGAGATAATAAATATTTAGTGTTTTTATATTTTTAGTAGTTTAAAATTTTAAATTAAATATCCACTTATAATGTTATTGGAGTCGGATCAAGTAAGAAATTCAATTGCACTTGTTGTCTTAATCACTGATCCGAAAATACGATCAACATGTTAAATATTTAAACCCACCCATCTAGGTGTAAGGGAGTAAATTGCATGCACGTACTATTGGGGGTTAATGCCTGAGCTTCGCCCACTTATTCTTTACTAGTCCTAAAGCTCATCGGATTTGGAATTTCTTTGCCCAATTACTCCGAGTTTCACTTCCAGACACAACTCAGATACATCTCTGGCTTCAGGCTTGGCGAGGTACATACAAAGGTGATCATATGAGGACCTTGGTTCCTGTACTTATATTATGGTATATTTGGGAGGCACGAAACTCGTGCAAATATCGTGGTCACCGGATGGTTGCGAGTCTCATTGTGAAGAAGGTGTGGCAGTATTGTTATCTTTTGGGCAACGCTGGTCGGTTCAAGTCTACCAATTGGAGAGGAGTTGAATTTGCAGCCCCGTTTTTTATGGTTCAATTACCCAGGCATGTCGAACCACGTCCCATTATGGTTTTATGGAAGAATCCTAATCAGTTTCAGCTGAAACTGAACACTGACGGGGCAGCAAAGCGCACGGGCCAAGCTGGAGCGGGAGGAGTGGCTCGTGATCATAATGGCCAGGTTATTTTTGCCTTTTTTAGGTTCCTTGGCAACACCACAAATTCATATGCGGAACTCTATGCTGCTTATGAGGGGATCCGGCTGGCAACGCAACGGGGATTTCAGAACATTTGGCTTGAGATGGATGCTCAAGCGATGGTGCATCTCGTCTTGGGGCAACGTATGGTGAACTGGAACATTCAACAATTGCTCACTCATATTCGACTCATTATACGGCAAGTTACATTCAAATGTACCCATATCTACCGAGAGGGGAATAAGGCGGCTGATTGGTTAGCAAACAGGGCATGTCAGCTACGAGAGAGTGCAACTTGGGAGCTAACCGAGATTCATGTTCAGCTTAGGGGAATGCTTATCATTGATTCTATGGGGATGCCTTCTTTTAGATCTAGTTAGTGTTTCTTTCTTCCTTTTTCTGTTGGTTTGAGATTGTTCTTTTTTGCTTTCCCATTGTCCCTTTTGACGTGGTAATAAATCGGGGGGGGACCCTTTAACCCCACGGCTCCTTGCCGGTTCTTTTGAAAAAAAAAAATAAAAAAAATCCTACAATAATATATATATATATATGTGTGTGTGTGTGTGTGTGTGTGTGTGTGTGTGCCCGAGTAATTATGAATCTAAATTTTGAAAGTTTAAAAAAAGAGGTGTTTATCATTTTTTTTGTATAAACAATATATATTTAAATATTTTTGATGTATTTATTAAATTTATCATAATGAAAATAAAAATAATTTAAACGTAATATAATTATATAATTAAATTGATTAGTACACTACAAATAAATATAATTATACAAAAAAACTTTATAATATTATCAAAATTTAATTACTCAATTTAATTTATTTTATTTATAATTTACACACGGATTAAGTGTATATAATAAATAATATGAAATAAATTAATTGGGGATTGTTAGAGAAATAATAGTACAATCTTTAGACATTTCATCGTACAATTATTTGCCCATTGAATTGCACAAATTTCTTTATTGTGGTTAGTGGTTCCACCATGCATGCTATATTGATAGGGACCATTGCCCGGTTTTTGCAAGTCTCTCTTTTAAGTCCATCTGCTCGTACTAATGTTTAGCCAAGGAAACGGGTCTCAGCATGTCTATTCATTTCATTTATTTAATTTGTTTTCACTCAAATATCCTGCCTAACTGATTGGACATACTCGATGCGTGTAAATTAAAAAAAAGAGAGAATGCGTGTTTGCTAATTTGAATAGCATAAATTGAAGTTTTATTAGATTTTGATTTGAATAGATATTTTAAACTATATTTAATATATTATTTAGATTTATGAAGGAAAAAATTGATTTGAAATTAGTACGGGTGATTGCAATTTGGTTCGATTTTTTTTAAATGAATTTAAAACCAAATCACTATATGCCATTTTTTTCGAAAATATATTTTAAATTGTAGTCTTATAAAGTAAAATCGAAGGTGCGATTTAGTGCGATTTTGGGTAGTTTAGTGTGGTTTTAAATAATTAAACAATAACTAGACAAATATAAGAAAAAGACAATTGTCTAATGTTGAATAAATATTTAAGTTAATATTAAAAGATCAAGTACTTACTGATGCAAGGTCCTTTTGAATCAACCATGAGGCAGGGACTTGGTTACTCCGATTGATGTGCTGACAACCTATCTATCCAAAGGGAGAAGCAAACTTGAGACTAGTCAGGTTTGCCCCGACATAGGCTTTTCTACGCTCAAGTTAGAAGGGTAAACACAAAGTATATGGAGTGGGGGATGGGAGAAGATGAACAGTGTTTTTCTTGAGCTTGGAGGAGATATTAAATATCTTCTCTCGAGTCCGAGAGCCTATTATGGAAATGGGCCTTCATTTGACTTGGTTGATGAGGGTTGACCTTTTGATTGATATATAAAGTACATGCAGACATATATACTTTTTGTCTTTTGTTGGACTCCACATGACGGTTAGGCCTCACCTTCATTAATGGGCTTAATTTGGCATTTAATTCATATCCTAAACATTTAATGCTCAATATTGACTTTAAGAGAGACCATTAATTGTACCTGGAACGGAAAAGATACCCTCCATGCCCTGTCAGTATGTGTTAGATGGCAGTAGTTGTCCACATCTGATAGGTTATTGGACGCCCTAGTGGTCAACTGCACTGCCAAAAGGGTCTTGCACAATCTTCCCTTGAACGGGGCCTTCGTCCCTCAATGCTGCTCTATGTTTTAGACTTTTCGAAGTAGTTCGTTGTACCTGAATCTGTGCCTAGTGAGCTCAATCTCTCGAGGACCACACTGGACCCTCCCTTGAGGATATTTTCCTCAAACTTGTACAAGCCTACAAGGTAGGCCTACAGAATAACATCCTCTCATGAGTTTCTTATCATTATGAGGCCTCTTTTATTGTTGAGCCTCTTTCGAGGGCATCTTGCTAGATAGGTTTTGTGTGTGTGAGTGTGAGTGTGTGTGTGTGGTGGGGGGGGGGGGGGGGGGGGGAGTTGTCCCCTCTCATGAGTTTCACTTCACTCAAAGGCCCCTTTCTCACCGTGTCACCGCTTTTCGAGGAATATTTACCTTTATACTTGAGGACCCCTCTCTTCTAACAGTGATGACGTGTGGAGAAATGGAGGTACATGCCACATCACGCACAATGTTAAGCTTTCGAAATAAAACATAAGAACTAAGTTCATAGGGGCCACAATTTCATAACCTAATACGTAGAGGGCGAATTTGCATACATTAACCAAATTATAAAAAAAATAATAATAACTTCAACTAAGTTAATTGCACAATGTTAAAACTTTAGCATAGTATTGCCCTACTAAACTTCCGATCCATGCATAGTTTAATATTTGATGAGATTTTTTAAATGAAATTTCGAATTATTAAATCAATTAATAATAGGATTTGAGTGGTTTTAAGTGTAAAGTTCGAACCACAGTTTTTTCAAATAAAAGATAAAAACGATTCAATTCCATGTGGTTTGAGTGGTTCGGATGATTTTTTAAAAATTATGCTTAGTCCTGGAAAGTTGGGATAATTACATCCACACCCTTCGGAAGATTGCGTGATTACAACGGGTACTTCAATTTTTTTGATCCTAGTGTGATACTTTATAAATAGTATACAATATGGATAACTTCATATTATACGAAAAAGATTAGGTAAAAATGTAAAAGTTATTATTAATAATATAAATCAAACAGTAATATTTTTACTTTGTTCAGACCGACAATATTAAGTGACAAAATTTTTTATTTTCTCAAAATATCGCTTGATAGTGGTAAAAGTTAATATTTTCGTTACCACCATTGAAAATTAGTTACACCTTCATTTGTTGCGGCAAAAAATAAAAAAATTATCACTAGTTGCAAAAATTATCAGAAAACTATCTTTGTTGCAAAATCATTAAGTTCTATTTTTCTTTAACCTTTTCTTTTTAAAATGTTAATTTTGTGACTTAAACTCTCAATCTTGTCCTTCCAAATTTCTCTCAATTCAAATTCCATACTTAAACTAATTAAGCATGGTCCCAAAGATCAATCATTTTAGCCTGAGAATAGCAATAAAGGACCACAAGGCCATGTTTGGCTAATTTCAATAAAAAAAGATTACTTGGCGTTGCCTTAGTCTTCTATCCCTCATTATCATTACTATTTATACTCGATTATACTAAGTTTAATTAGGAAAGAAACTAGCTTTTTATAAGTTGATGAAAAGCACTTATTATCTCGCCTTTGGTGGAACTTATCAATTCCATGAGACTTGCCATAAATATGTCTTATGTGTGCCAATTAATAATGTGAATTATAGCCAAATTTGATTAAATTTCATATTGAAAGGATAAGTTGAAGAAGTCATGTGGACATTTGAGAGTGCATAGCTTCCCATCAAATGAGATGACCCCAAAAGCCACACTTTAATTTGATTAATTACTTGAAATTGGACATTAATATATATATATATATATATACATATACAAATATTAAGCTCGAATATATTTTAATTAAACTCCGTAATATTTCAATTTTACTCCGATATGTTTTAAAAATTTGTAATTCTAGTCCTAATCCGTTGAAATCTGATCAATATGCTAATGTGACACTCAATTTTATTAGAATTATGGTAATTGAATGCTGATATGCCACTAATTTTGAGTGACGTTTTAGCATTTTATTCAACAACTTCTAATAAAATTAGACTAAAATTATATATAAATTTGAAATATATCAAACCAGCTTATGGAATCAACTTATGGAACTAGGTTTGCAATTTGTTTCGGTTAACTCCCACTAATAATATATTACAAATAAGAATTCGGGCGAATGTCATATTCAATTCTCAATGTTTTATTTTAGTAGGAATCAAAATTTGACAAAAAAAAAAACAATTAAGAAGACAACTTAGTGCAAAATTTTCATTTCATGATCATACAATTTACATAAAAAAAAAAAAAAAAGAGTTAATGGACCAAACAATTAAAAAAAAGAAAAAAACAATTTTCTTTTATGCTTTTTTTAAAATAGTCAAATAAAATCAAAATGTTCTCTTTTTTGCAATTTTTTTCGTTTAACTCCCACTAATAATATATTACAAATAAGAATTTGGGCGAATGTCATATTCAGTTCTCAATGTTTTATTTTAGTAGGAATCAAAATTTGACAAAAAAAAAAAACAATTAAGAAGACAGCTTAGTGTAAAATTGTTATTTCATGATCATACAATTTACATTAAAAAAAAGTTAATGGACCAAACAATTAAAAAAAAGCATAAAAACTTAAAATTTTCGTTTATGCTTTTTTTTAAATAGTCAAATAAAATCAAAATGTTCTCTTTTCAGGTTAATTAATTTTTTTTTTCTATCTAAATTATATAATCATAGAATGAAAAATCTTCCCTTAAAATAGATGCATACTTGATACTTATCAAATGACACTTTTTCAGGCAAAAACGTACCGAATAAATTCATGAGATGGATGGACGTGAAATTAATTTATAAATTCAGGAACTCTAAGATCACAATGATACTTTAAGAACTAGAGTAATATTAAAATGAAATATTGAAAATTAAATATGATATTTTCTTTAAAAAATTTATAGAACGAAATTTACATTTTTTTCCTACTCTATTCAATTTTAAAATACAAGTACGAGAATCGATCTTATGATAGATTCGAACCTTAGTGATTTGACAGGGATATGAAGTGGATTTGGTGTACCAAGGGTAATGGTGGAATAAATACATGGAGTCATATCTTGTGCACAATTTTTATGTGAGTACAATGAAGCAACAATTTTGTGCACTATGCTTAAAAATAGTAAATGTACAAAAGTTTTCAAGAAATGAAGTGGATTGTCACACATTTATTGAAATTTATAGTTAAATAATTACCTTGACTTGCATTACAATAAATGTTCTCCGTCTTTGGAAGGGGGCTCCACAGTTTTGTTATTTTACAAGAGAAGTATTTATTTTTAGATAGAGAAAATATATATATTTCAATGAAAATATTTTTTTTGGTTTGTTTAGGCTTTTTTAAAAAGCAGAAATCAAGAAGAAGAAAAAAGTTTAAAAGTGACTTTTTCTGAAAATTATCTATAATAGTTTAAAAATACTTTTTACACTATATTTAATTACTGTATTCAAAAGTAAAATTGTTTGATTTAAAAAATAAGCTCTATTGTAAAAAATATGACTCAACAAGTATTTTTTCTTGAAAGCCGACGTCAACGGACTCATATATATACATCTCGTGAGGTTTGATGTAAATATATTTAGTCTTTTTGGAATTTGTCCAATTACAAAAACCATCTTAGTTGTCAACTTTTCTCATTTAGTTAGACCTCTTACATAGTTCGCATAATCATTGAAACTATTATTCTCTCAATTTTTGTTTTACAATAAGACCCCAAAAAACGTGTTGTAGCCGTGGTTTATAAAATTATTTAAAATTTAAGGGATTTAAGTGTATTTATATCAAATCTCATGGTTGTAAGGTGCAATTATCCCAAAAGTTAATCAAATACCACCAAGATGAAAATCAGACATAAAAATCCTAGATGTTTCTAGAAAATTTTGTGACCCTCTCGCCCTCTCTCTCTCTCTCTCTCACACACACACACACACACACATACATTGCGTCAAGCAGAAGAGGTAAGAGTTTTCGTTCACTCATTTCACGATCTAGTGCAAGCCCTTTCTCTCCAGGTGGTTGGCTTTTTGGCATGATAGGTTGGCTAACACACACCCCACGTTGAGTGTGTGTCAATGTGTGTCTATGAGAGAGACTGAGAGATATATAGACGAGATCATGAATAAGTCCAATAATATAAACCAAAAATTATCCACGTGTTTCTCTCAAAGTGTGGGATGACTCATGGTCATGGCTCAAAGGTGTGGATCAATTTTTGAATTTTACTATTTGAATATATGATATAATATATGTATATATATATATATATGTGTGTGTGTGTGTGTTAGGATCACACGCTTATCATTAAACAAAAAGTTATAATTGATGGTAGAGGTACAATTTTATTTGCTTATACACTAAACAATGCAAAGCATCGTATGAGGCGACGGTCGGCGTGTGGTGGTTGCGACCCTATAAGGGTCATGGGCTGAGCGATTAGTTCTCAACCAGTTACAATCTCCTAAATCAAAGATTGGTGTTGATTGTAAATGCCAACAATATTCACCCCAGCACTAGCTTGGGATGATTTGAGCATATATCCTCGCTCCATGCCAATTGTTAGAATCAAGTGGTTAACACTTGGCTGAAAACTATATCTGATGATAGAAGCGCAATTTTATTTCCTTATACACTTGGCAACTCAAAGCATCATGTAAGGCAACGATCGGCGTGAGGTGGTTGCGCTCCGACAAACATTACGAGTCGAGCAGTTAGTTATCGATCACTTAAATTCTCTTGAATCGACGGCTAATTTCAACATAAATGCCAACAATATATGCAGAATAAAATACAATATTGTATATGATCACGAACCCAACTAGCACACAAGGACGACCTAAGAAAGTGGAGAAGAAGATTCGAGATGATCACAACATACTATTTCAAAAATTGGCGCACATGATGTCAGATATATTAGTTTGGGGTGTGAAATTTCAAGTAATTTTATCATTTTGTTAGGATCAAATTTTAAATGCTAATGAATATTTATACATCATATGATTTTATATAGACTTTAGACTAGCAATTGTCTTTATTAGCCGTCGCAGCTGAAAGAGTTGTTGCCTTTTTCCGGGATAATTTCATGTTACATTGATTCCTAATGGCTTGTGGAAATTAAAGAATGTTTTTCTAAAATTAAATGGGCAAAAATGGAGCTAAAAATAAGGTAAAATGAAACAAAATCAGGATTATCATAACCTGATGATAAGGAACCTAAACTTCAGTTGAAAATGATGACAATAGGAACCTAACAATACGACAATATATAGTCTATGAATATATATCTTATTTCAATTATTTGGGCTCTAGCAACACCCAAAATATTGCAATAAAATTCGACAAGAGCTCAAAATGGCTCTAATAGTACAATTTAGACCTTAATTTTGTTACCAAGATTACTCAGTTTGAACTCAAATTACATACGAAAATGAGGTCTCAAATATGGCTCATCAACTCAAATTCATCTTGAAATTAACGCACACCAGTTGTGAGACACATTCGATGAATGCGCAAAAAAATAAATAAATAAATTTAAGGCTCTCACACTTTATATATAATATAGATTTGTACGCTTGATTTATACTTATACAATATAATAAAATATTAAATATCGAAAGAAATAAATGGTTTGAATTAACAAAAAACTTCTGAAAATGTTGAATACGAGGTGACCTATAATGCACAGAAACTTCTAAATTTAGATTAGTGTAATGTTGAACAAGACACCCCTCTCACGCGAGCCCAACACATTGTGTGGCATTTCCATAAATTAAATAAATCCGATACTTCTGATGGTGCATCGGACACGCTATCAACAATTTGTTTATCACTCTTTGAACATATGGATTTTGTTCACATATTTTTGTGAATATTCTAAGATAAAAGGATTTTAAGAAAAAAAAAATCTAAAGCTTTCTGAATTTTGTGAAAAGATTGTTGTTGCATTCAATATTTTTTTTTAATAAAAATTAAAACTTTCTTTTGTTTTCAAAATAGATATATAGTTCATGGCTCTCATAAAAAGAATTGTGATACAATCATTGATATGAACTTTTTCTTCTTACTTATCACTAGGTATACATGAATTTTATACAAAATACAAATATAAATGTGCATATATATATATATATATATACATATTATGTCATATTATCACTAATATATATATATAGATAGAGAGAGAGAGATTAATAATGTGGCATAGAAGACATTGTGTTACAAACGTTTTAATTTATCATATTTGTATGGTCGTGTCTGTATCCGTACAACATAGGAAGAACCCACCATGAAAATTGGAAGAAGGAAATAGGGGAAACAAGTAACAACAAAGAGAAGGTGGGGAAAATTGAGTGCCATAACTCTTGGATGAAATATCTTAAATTTCAGATTAGTGCAAATCAATCAAAACAAAAGGTCGGTCCTGAGGAGAGAGAGAGAGAGAGAGAGAGAGAGAGAGAGAGAATCTACTTCACACAGATATGGCTCTGATTGACTACCATAAACACACCAATATATAACCTCAAACAAAAGCCACAAAACAATCTCTCTCTCTCACACACACGCACACACAACAAGAAGACATGACTTTTATCAATGGAATTTATTAGTTTTTAGTCTTTTTACATGATTGATTTGATAGCATTGATTAATTTCATGCAATCTTGAGGAGTTTTTGGCGCATCTGCACCTACCGAAGCTGGGTGAATTCGTAATTTCAAAATTACTCCATGAGTGTTTGTATAAATTTTCAAACAAGAGAACTACAGTTGGTAATTTCGTATTTTCCCTACAGATGTGAATGCTAGTAACCCTATCGACATATATGTTTTAGATGTTCACAATCCAGGTTAATGAAACGGTTTAACAATTTGCAACGCAATTAATAATACAATCAAATAAAAAATAGACACTCATATATCTAATTATTATTAATTATTAATTGATTTAGTGGGATGAAGCGCTAGATCTATTAAATAACGTTCAGAGGTCGAATTTTAGAGTTGTAGATGGAACAATCGGATTGCAAGGGCCGCCCATACTGAACCTTTGTAGCACTCAATCTACATTAATCGGCCAATAAAATAAAAATTGGGTAGTTAAGACAATATATATATATATATATATATATAATCTAATTATTTAGAATCCAATAGGCTACATGCCAACTTAAATCACTAAGTTTCCTCTACCATGCTTGTTTGTTGTCTATTGGTTGGTTTATGAAATGAAAAGACCAAATTTAACCATCACTCAAGTCTTGTCCTGCAAATGCATGCCTAGCTAGCCCATATGATTCATCTTTTCTCTTTCTCTCTCTCTCTCTCTCTCTCTCTCTCTCTCTCTAAATTCATCTAATCTACATACTTATCCTTCCCACATTACTCAGTTTTGTCTGCCACTTCAACTTCCGTATAAGCACTTGATCCTTTCTCCATCTTTTCCAACAATGCCCTCATGAACGGAAATTTTAGTCCAAACTCAACTCGATCGAATCGGTATTAATCACGTTTGTAATATTCCTTACCAAAAATATTCACTTGTTCACAACGTATATCCAAAGCCAAGTTCCTTTAATAGGAAAAAAAACCATTGTATATAAACCTCAAATTTTGCAGCCATCTTCATCACTCTATAACCCAAGAAAATGTCGTCATTTTCACATTTGAAAAACTCCCTTCGACGTTTCTGCCTGCATGAGGTCCCCATGAACCGACGAGCGCAAGGCAGCTCCTTCTCCGGTGATCTCCTCCCGTCACTCGGAGCTAGAATCAATTGGGAAACAAATCTTCCGAGAAGCATAGTTTCACCATTTGATCCGCGCTATAGGTGGGAAACTCTAGCCCGAGTCAAGGGTTCAGCCACCCCATCTAATCATATAACAAGTGTATTGTGTACTTGTTACTTAATTGGTCACTTTCTTTTATACTGAATCCTATCCAGACAAACCTGCTCTGGATAAGAAATTCCATTGATTCTCAATGTAACATTTTACTATACTATGTGACTTGTATTATTGCACTTGTCAAATGATTAGTCAATCTTTATGCACCGATTCTTGTTCAGGCCCAGCCTGGTTAAGAATTTTCGTACTTGTTAGATTCTGGATTTTTGATCGTTTTACCATTTTCAGGGCCTGGGAGATGTTTCTGATCATCCTTGTCATGTATTCGGCCTGGATCTCGCCATTCGAGACTGCATTTCTAACATACAAGCACGACATTCTGTTCGTGGTCGACAACGTTGTCAACGGCTTCTTCGCCGTGGACATTGTCCTTACATTCTTCTTGGCTTATCCTGATAACCAAACACATCTTCTCATCGATGATCCAAAAAGAATAGCAAAAAGGTAATAATTATGAGTATTATCATCTCTGAGCCAAGAAATGTTACCTATTTTCATACAATATGTTGAACTAAATTCATCTCACTTGTGCTGTATACGATTAATTAAACAGGTATTTATCGACCTGGTTCGTGTTCGATGTGTGCTCGACCGTACCATTTCAATCTCTCAGCATCCTCTTCACGGATCACAATGGTGGATTAGCCTTTAGTTTGCTAAGTATGTTGCGACTCTGGCGTCTCAGACGAGTCGGCTCCATGTTCACGAGGTCTTTTGTTCTTCTTTTTCTTTTTCTTTTTCTTTTTTTTTTTTCAAAATAAAAAACCATTAATGATTGCTACGATGAAAAATATTTTCGTTAACGAACTTCTGCTTTTTTTCCAGACTCGAAAAGGACATCCGGTTTAACTATTTCTGGACGCGCTGCACGAAACTCATATCTGTAAGTCGAGTCAGAAATTTTAATTTCAAATTTTAACTTAAATGATATTTATATATATGTGTGTGTGTGTGTGCGCGCGCGCATGCAGGTTACTCTATTTGCTGTACATTGTGCGGGGTGCTTCAACTATATGATTGCAGATAGATACAGTGACCCAAAGAGAACATGGATTGGTGCTGTTTATCCTAATTTCAAACAAATGAGAGTTTGGGACAAATATGTTACAGCATTGTATTGGTCAATTGTGACATTAACAACAACAGGTTATGGGGACTTGCATGCTGAGAATCCAAGAGAGATGTTGTTCGATATATTCTACATGCTCTTCAACCTCGGACTGACTTCTTACCTCATCGGAAACATGACGAACCTCGTCGTTCACTGGACCTGCCGGACCCGGAACTTCGTATGCTCTCTCTCTCTCTCTCTCTCTCTCTCTCTCTCTCATAGATGTATATATGGCTAATTACACTAACTCCCCTTCCGAAACACAGAAAGTGCAAACTCCTCCCTCGAGCTTTTTATAATTACGGTAACCTCCCCTCTAAGTTTCAAGGTTTAACAATTTTCCCGGTACGTTGGGATTTTTAGCAAAATACCGGACTTAAACATCTCAAAATACGGAAGCGCAGAATCATATTTCAAAAGTTCGGTATTTTCATTATTCTTTTTAATTGTTCTTAAGTTAGCATAATTTGGTAATTTTATCTCTCTCTCTCTCTCTCTCACACACACACACACACTCACACATACGCACACACATAGATATGTATTGTTAATTAAACTAACACCCCTTCTGAAACACAAACATTACAAACTCCCCCCTCAAACTTTTATAATTACAATAACCCTCCTCTAAGTTTTGTCTTTTAAGAATTTTCCCATTATGTTGGGGTTTTTGACAAAAAAATTTACTTAAACATCTGAAAATACTGAATCCCATGCAGAGTCATCTTTCAAAAGTTTGGTATTTTCATTATTTTTTAAATTATTCTTAACTTAGCGTAATTAGGTTATTTACACTTTCCGCTAGAATTTTCGCAATTACACAAATTTAGAGGGGAGGCCTTTGTAGTTATGAAAGATCGAGGGTCCGAAGCAAGTGTAAGTGTAATTTATATATACTCCCTCTCCCTCTCTCTCTCTCACACATATTTTTGTTTTGTTTTTTAGAGAGATACGGTCACAGCTGCTTCAGAATTCACCAAAAGGAACCAATTGCCCCCAGATATTGAAGATCAAATTTTGTCACACATATGTCTGAAATTCAAAACAGAAGGATTGTACCAGCAAGACACACTTAATGGATTGCCAAAAGCCATTCGTTCAAGCATTTCCCATTATTTGTTTTTTCCTATTGTTCAAAATCTCAATCTCTTCCAAGGGGTTTCACAGGATGTCCTTTTTCAGCTGGTACTGATTTTTCTTTCCATGGGGGGAACTATGCTCGTTTTTTAATTTTCCGATATAAACTTATCAAAAAATGGACAATGTCGAATATGCAAACCTCTCATTCAACCTTAATATATATTAGTATCAAACAAAGAGTTGCATATCCATTTTTCGATGAGTTTTTGGGATGAAAATAAGTTCCAGTGTGTAAAGTGTAAAAATCGAATAGTTCATGTGTCAAGGTGTTGACAAAAAAAATGTTTATACTAAGCACTACAAAAATGGACGTAGTTCGGTGGCAAAGTGTTTTTGCCCTTTTAATGCAATGTATATATATTCAGAACTTAGTTTTTTCTTGCAAATAGATTTCTAATTACTATTATTTTAATTATCTTATTTTATTATTTTATTTTGGGAAGGTCACAGAAATGGAAGCTGAGTTCTACCCTCCCAGAGAGGATGTGATTTTGCAAAATGAGGCTCCGACGGATGTGTATGTATTGGTCTCAGGAGAAGTGGTAAGTTGCTTTCGATTACCAGAACAGGGACTAAGTCAGAAATTTTTAAATAAAAATTATATTTTTAATCTTCAAGTATAATTTTTTTTTATTATGTCTTATTCTCGATTCCATTGGTTACAAAAATTTACACGTGTTTTAAAAAAAAAAAAATCCCTCCCCCCTCCAAAATCATAAAAATACCTTTAATATTTAATATAAATTTGATCTCTCCCAACAAAAAAATTTGACTCCTGTTCCTGAATCGAAATATAATGAAACCTTTCTCTTTCAATATTGTTGATCCTTACATTATCTTAGCAAACAAAAATTTGCAATTGGCAGGATTTTATAGCAAAGGTTAATAATGGGCATGACCAAGTAAGACTTTCTATACATCAACCAATACGAATACATTTCTCTAAATTGAACAAATAACTATAGTATATGGTCCCATTTTTTCTATGTTTATACAGATTATTGGAAAGGCTTCTACAGGGGAAATGTTCGGAGAAAGTGGGGTTCTATGTGGAAAGCCTCAGCCATTTGGTGTTCGAACAACCGATATTTCTCAGATACTCCGCCTCGACAAGACAACGTTTCTCAACATTCTCAGCGCGAATCCAGAAGACGAACATCGTGTTATGAACAATCTTTTCAAGGTACATTAGCAAGAAGATTTTCATTTTTTGGATATATTTTTCTTGTGGTGGATTACAGTTAGACCCCTTAAAATTTGGTTTAATTACAAAAACCCCCCCAATGGGGGTGCTTTTGTAATTTTCCAAACTTAAAGGGGATCGTGTTTTATACTTAGGTCAAACTTCTAAGGATCTGATTGTAATTCAGCCATTTTGGTTGTATGCAAATTTAAACTGAATAACTTATTTTGGCTCCAAGAAACTGAAAGCATCGACAAGTTTTGACGTTGAGGGCCAACAAGATCCAAGTCTTATCATCAAAAATTTGCTCAATGAGGAAAATTTTCCGGCGAAAAGTCAATCGGAAATTGAAATTGAGGCGAATTTATCCGATCAAGACGATCAACGCGAAGGGCATCTTGGAATGATCAAGATTTTGCTTGGAAAAGGAGAAGAGAATGTTAATAAATCGAAAATTCCGAGGCCAAAAGCTATAGCTGAGGATCATGCAAACAATGATTTATACAATCTTATTCAAAATTATGAAAATGTGAAGAAATTAAATGGAGAAGCAAGAAAATCAAAGAAAAGGGTAACCATTCACATGAATTTTCAAAATCAGAGAGTTGAGAAAAAGCAGCTTGCCAAGCTCATAGCTCTTCCTGATTCGCTGGAAGAGCTACTGAAAATAGCAGGTAAAATATTAAGTAATCACGTGAAAGTTTTCATTAATTATATATATATATATATATATATATATTAAGTAATAAAAAATTATTTCGTTGCAATTATCGTTTTCTCAAGCATGACACTGATCAAAATTGTGATTATTACTTGTCACTATTGGGAATCAATGACGCATTAAAATTGAAACTCAGTTGCGATCAAAATCTCTTGATGATCCGTGGTAACATGATGTTCTTTTATACAAATATGCCGCTATTATAAAAGGAGGCAATTTACAATACTGATTTTTGTTACTGTCAAATCATATTATGATAAAATAAAAATTATTGGGTACACCCAATATACATCGTTAGTGATAAACTAAAAGTGATGTCGTCATTTAATACATTTCAATTGTAATAGATTTCATGTTGTCATTTAATTTTTGTCACTAATATTATACTTTCATAGTATCCAAGCAACTTAAAGGCAAAACATGGAAATTTTCAAAAAATATGGAGAATGAAAACAACTCATGTGAATACTAAACAAGACTTGAAAAATTATTTTTGGTATAGTTAAAATAATAATAATAATAATAATAATAAAATAGTACTAATTTCAATTGGTTTTTTTAACTGATATCACTTCCCTGTGAATTTGCAGGTCAAAAATTTGGAGACAAGAGACTAAGTAAAGTAGTAAATGCAGAGAACGCAGAAATAGAGGACTTAAGTGTTGTACGAGATGGCGATCATTTGTTTTTTTCTCCCAAGTAGAGTTTGATATATATATATATATATATATATATGTATGTATATATATGTATGTATATTGGACTTAACAAATATCAAACTAAGGTGCCATAATATAGAAATGCATAGAATTAAGCAATCTAGAGCAATAGCACTCATCAAATTACATATATGTATGTGTATATTATTAAATCACAAAGTGAACTTAAGCTGTAGCGAAGTAACGTATAGTTAAGAGTTGCATATGAACCTTCTAATTTTAAAAGTACATCATATATATATATATATGGATAGATTTGAATGACTATTTTAATTATCATTTAGTACACTCTTTAATCGTCCTTTAATGTAATTTTTTAACTTTTTTAATTTAGTTATTTATGTGATCAATAACCTACAAACGGTTAAGTGTACTCCCTAACTTCAATATCTTGGCCCTGTCGCTCATCTTAATACTAGACCATAAATTAGTGAATTAGTGGTTTTAGGCATGATTAAGCAAACTTTTTTTGATAGTACTATAACAAGCGTTGCAATCTTGCATAAATTCTTAATCATTACCCAAAGGATAAAGCTATCCAATGATGATTTCCTCTAATCAATGTAATTTATTCTCTTTGCACCGTAATATATATATATATATATATATATATATATTTGCTTTAGTAGGGAACTACATATCAACAAGATAAAAGCCATCCCAGTATATTTTTCTTTAATCAAAGTAGATTATTCCCTTCAAAGGATACCAAATGTTATATAAATGTCACATGAAGTACTATTACTAAGATTTCAATCTTTTTTTCTGTCATAAATAATCCTCTTTATTACGTTTATTTTCCAAAATCATAAAACATAACAAATCAGACATTTTTTGATAAAATATCAAATCAATCCTTTGATTATTGATATTATAAGTTGATTTATTATTTTTTTTTTTTTACCATCATCAGATGCTGGTTTGTCATGACTATGATAAATAAAATAATAATCGGCCATAAGATCTAAAATTAAAGGATTAATTTGTTATCTATCTATACTATTATATATTTGAGAATGATATTTGATCCAAAATCTTTTAATTTTGGTCAAATCCTAATTTTCTAGAATTTTAAATTTTTTTAATTAAAAAAATGTCATTAGTTATCTAATGGAGTCTTTCGGATTTTCTAAAAATTCAAAATTTGAATCTATTAGGTTTCTTAATGTTTATTAATTATTAATTAATCTATAACTCTTTCCCAAAAAAATGTTGTTTCTTTTCCCCTTTTTCTCCCCCCCCCCCCCCCTCAAAAGAGCCTTAATAAGACTTCTTCTATTATAATTCATCAACAATGTACAAAAATCTACATTCCCTCACATGTCATCCATTTTTTTCCTCCTTTCGATTTTATAGGTATGTAATTTTATTTTTTGTTGATAATGAATTGTGGACCTTTCCTACGTTTTTACTATTTTTTTTTCTTATTGTTTATTCAACTTTATGACTTATTTTATCTTTGTTAAGTTATCCTATTACTATTTATTTTTCATAGTGTTAGAATTTTTTTTTTTAAATTTAGGTATCATTCTCCACTTACAAGTACTTTAGCACCATTTTATAGTTCACATTGTGGAATTATTCATATTGGATATTATTTCTTATTTATGGATTTGTGCTTTTGATTTTCACTTAATTTGCTTTCTTTTTTACTTTATTATTAGTTTATTTGGGGTTTATTGTATTTGGCATTTTTACGTTTTTAAAATTTATAAGAATTTATTCGTTTGTATTCTTCTTCTTTTTTTCTTTTTTTTTTGTATAAAAATCTATTTGGTAAAGTTGACACATCTAATATTTTCACCTATTTTCGTTTTTTAGGTTTGTATTTTTCTTCGTCTTTCTTTTTTTTTTCTATAAAAATCTATTTGGTAAAAGTTGATATATATAATATTTTCACTTATTTTCGTTTTTTTTTATTTTACTACGGTTGTTATTTTACACTTTGTGGAATTTTCCCCCCTAAGAATTTGGCAATTTTTCCTTTTTCTTTTTATGTTATATTTTAGGAATTTTTGATTCTTTTTTACCCAATTATGACTTCCTCTAATTCATTTTTAGTTATCTTCATCTTAGTTACACTTTTTTTCACCCAAATTTCTTTTATTTTTTATTTTTTCTTTCGGCCCCAAAGTGCTTGGAAATCACCGAATTACTATCCTTAATGCTTGTATTTTTTATTGGTACATAAATGTGATTTTATTTTTTAACTTTTGATATTAGATTTCTTTTTTTATGATATTATATATGCATATATGTATGTATTTCTATGAGTCATTTACTTATGATTTTGCCATGAGATATAATATTGGCAAAAATAATACTTGTTATTTTGAGATATAATTACATGGTTACAATGGTGTTTATTTATTTTTTAATATCTTTTTTATGTGAATCATAGAATTATTATTTTTTCTATTTCATATCAAATTTCAAGATAAAATAAAATTTCGATTGATATATGACCCAAATGTGGATAGTAATCCATTATTTTGTGATCTATTAAATTAGAGTATCTCATAATTTATCATTCATAACTTTAATATATCTAAAAAAAATATTTATTACTTTGGTTTTTATAACATATTTAGATTTTAATTTTTTTTTTGGCATGACAATACTTTTCTCTTTAAAAATAATTAAAAGCTTCAAATATAAGTAAAATATTACTTATTTAACTATTGACCTACATGAAAAATTATAGAGTAAATGTTATTTTACATAAATAAAATATTTTATTTTTATCTTTTTATACAGTATAATAAATTATGATATACGTGCATAGCTACTGGATACATAATTTATAATGCAAATGCGATACATAGTATAATTAAAAAAATACAAAATATAATTAATTAGACATCAAATTGAGAATAATTAGACCTAATAATACTCTTTAAAGAATAAAACAATTTAATTATCCATAATTTTGTAAGCAAAATCGAGGCATTGTGCTTTTCCTTTTGCCTTTATCTTTTGTGTGAAAGTTGGTAGCAAAATTTTCAACTTTTGACTGCTGATACACAGAGCTTTTGGCCCCGGCCTCGGGGACTGTGAAATTCCAAAAAGGTCCGACTAATGAGTAATCATATTCTGTCAACCACTTTAGAAAGTGTGTGCTAAAAATATCTTATAAATTCTTTAAAAATATTTAATAATTTTTTTAATAAAATAATTTATAAATTTTAAAAATAAATTATTAAGAACTTATAAATTAAAAAAAAAAGAGCTCTTTAATTTTTGTTTTCAAAGAATTTATGAGTTGTTTAATACTAAAAAATAAAATAATATAAATATATTTATTTTTTTAGTATTACATTTCGATTTTTTAAAAAAATATTTATTTAAATGAAATTAATTTTTTACTTTATTTTTCTATTATTATTACACTTAAAAAAATTATAATCTTTAATATTTATAACATAAAATTTCAACTTATAAACTTAAAAAATATTTTACAAATTTTAAAAATATTTTATAAATTATACGAGCTTATAAGCTCGTGAAAATAAATTTAATTTGGACCAAAAAAAAAAGAAAATAAATTTAACCAAACATTTTCTTAATCAACTTTTATTCGCTTTCTTTTTTAAATGCTTTAATTCGTACTTTCCTAAAATGCCCATGCGGCGGTGGGCCCAATATTCCATGGGTATACAATGCGTCCAAAATTCTCTCTCTCTCTCTCTCTCTTAAAACGGGGCAGGTATTATTAATACTCATCTATTTAATCAAAGTATAAAATACGCTCCGTGAGTTGGTGAGACCTATTTCAATTATGAAATTTAAAGTTTCAAATTTATGAAATTTTCAAGTTTTGATTTTTTTTAAATCTACCAAGTAATTATATAGTAAAGTATTAAAGTGTTTATTATGTGATTGAATTGAATATTAATATCGGCAATGTTGAATATTTTTGAAAAATGTTTTACTTTTTACTATAATAATGACAAAAATGTAGGTCACAATATTACGAAAATGATCACTAGGGACAAATATTATATAATATTATTCATTATTGGCTGCAATTTCTATTTTGTTAGAATACAACCCAATAGCGATAATATCAATATTTTAGTTATTACAATTAATAATTAGTAATACCCCTATAACAACAATTCAGAGTAAGAAAAAATTACCGTTATAATTTTGCAGCAAACTGTTTGTTATTACGAAACTACTATGACAGGGTATCGGTTATTATCAATGATATCTTGTGCGGAGTACTTTATTGGCAAAACGCAAGCTTTTATTAATAAGTATATAAAATCAGTGACGGTATTTATATTGTCACTTAATATATTATCATTAGTTTTCTTTTTATGAGTAGAGTTTGATCAATTTTGTATTAATTAATTTATCACATTCTCTTTTATCAATATATCTTCAATTGGGAAATTTTAGCTCAAGCTCAACTTAATATTTAGAAAAAATTTGCAAATGATACTTATTAAAATGAAAGGGTATATTTAGAAAAAATTAATTAACATAATTTTGAAAAGTGAAAATGATAAATATTTTAAAATAATTTTTTGCTAATGAAATAAATAAAAGTAAACAAAAAAAGTATATAATATAATTTAAAAATTGATCAATTACTTGGTAAATGTGATGTAAAAACCAAAATTTAACACAATGAGAAAAACGTTAAATAATATAGTTGGCGACGCTTTGCAGAGTGAAAAAGAGAACCAAAAAACTCTGTAGTTTTAAAAAGTAAAATTATTAAGGCGGTGAAAGAACAAGCAGCTCGAATCTTTGTTATAAGGACAATTCCCCTGTCTATTCTCTCTCATCACTCACACACACACACAGTCACTCACAAATTCTGTTCCTACTGTTCAAAAACTGTACCCTCTCTGCTCATAAACACACACGCACACACACACACACTAAAACCAGAGAGAGAGAGAGAGAGAGAGAGAGAGATAAGGGAGTGTTTGGCATTGAAGATGGTTCGGAGATCAAAGAAGTGCACATGGGCAGCAGTTTTCGTGCTTCTCTTAGCTCTCTCTGCTTCAGCAGAAGTTGAAGATGGTACCCCTCTCTCTCTCTCTCTCTCTCTCATCTAATTTCCTCTTTGGAGTTGAAATTTATGCTGGATTTCTCAATACTATGTCTGGGATCTACGTATTTGAATCACGCTGCTTTAATTTCTCTCTCCCTCTCTCTCTCTCTCTCTCTCTCTGCTTTCAATGCCGAACATGTGAAACTCAATCCCCCTTTTCACGCCCACTCAATGGGTCTAATTTGAAGAGTTATTTCAACCTTTTTTCTTACATAAATACGGGGTCATCGTTCTAAACATGGTACATTGCAAAGATCCACAGGTTTTTGATCAAAATGTTGATATTCATTAGCTGAATCTACTGGGCAAAAGAGGGATTTAGGGTTGATGACTTTATGTTAAACATTTTTCCTTATGTTAGAACGTTTTTTTTTTTGTTTTTGAAGCTTGGGGGTGTGTGTAATGATTACAGTCTTCACGCGTTCAATGCCATTGGCCCACCAGTCATGGCCCCCAGCCCCCCAAGCACAAAGCTCACATTTCTTGTGTCAGTCTATATATACACGTACACATATATGTGTGTGTATATATATTGTTAAATTTGAGCGACTCCTTCAATTGTTCTTTGGTAAAAGGTTGTCGTAATTCTAATTTGGACTTAGTTTGGTTAACTCTAATAAATTATATGATAAATGTATGGTACTTATAAAGTGATTGATCATTTTTTTTAATTATCGACCAATCATAAGATACTCGATATATGATTAATATTAATTTGATCGAGTGTGGATCTTGGCTAAAATTTTCCAAGATCGTCCTACCGTGCACTTACTGATTTTTTTAGTTTGATTATTTGTATTATCGATAGCTTCTAATTACTCAGGTGCACCTCGTAATTTTGGGGTCTTATGGCTCCATCAATCTGACTAGTTGTAGTGGAAAATTTTGAGGTGAAATTGGGTTGGGCGAATCAGGATTAATTATGACACAAATGAATTATATTTATTTGGTGATTGTCTCATGTAAATGAGAGGTGTTTTGGTACGCGTCGTATCATGTAATTAGTTGAGTTTTGTCAAATTTTATATGTATATTATATAATTGGTTATTCTTTAGCGGACCTGATAAATCACTCTTGATTCATTACATACTCGATCTCCGAACAGGTTCGATCGCACCTAATAATTTACATATAAAGTGTTATTACTCTTGTTACATAACTATTCATAGTATGTTTGTTACCTTTAATTATTTTATAAGACGCATATCTTTTATAATATGTGACGGGTATTGATAAAATAAGGTTAGTAATTAAATATAAAACTTGATTTAGGATTTAAAATTTTTCAATGAAATAAATGCCCCTAGAGCAATGGCAATGACCATGATGGGCAGGACAGAGCCAAATGGGGGCTGGAGAGTGCTCTAGAGCGGCAATTGGTCCCAAATTTGTATCGAGCTAAATTTTGAAAGTATTTTAAAAAAATTTAAACAAAATTGCTCCTTAAATGTTAGAAATATCTTTAATATGTTGTAGAAATTTGGTCTTGTTTCTCTCCCCCGATCAAAAATATTTGGCTCGATCATTGATGTTGGGCCGGTTTGATCAGAAAATTTTTATATGAGTTGGGTGTTTGAATCCCTTTAATGCATCAGTACAAATTCAATCACATATTTTATAGACCACAGTATGCATACATGCGGTCCATAAAAGAATTTTCAGGCTTGATCCATACCATGACAAGATAAAAAAAAGATTGAATTTTCATTTCACATTGTCACACATATGATATGATTGGGACAAGAGTAGCTTTATGGGTTATTGCGCCGGTGGTGGGCCTCCTAGTGTTGAAAACCTAGCCCATTTCGAGAGTCCATGATTTGGTTCGATGCGTTTTGTTGAAATTGCCTAAAGTAAAATTAAACGTCTCTATTCTTATCGTTATTTACTGTGCATCCCATGTGACAAAATATTTGCATGTAACATGAGGGCCCTCTCAAATTTTGTTATTTAGTAATTATGACTACTTCGTTCAATGAAAATAGATTTGGTTTGGTATCAAGTTTGGTTTTTTCTGGTTTTTTTTTTTTTAATAATTAGCGTGCACACACCAGACACCACCATACACGCACATTGCCAGAATTCAAATGCTGGCATTACTCTCTTTTTGCCTCTTTTTGCCTTTAGAGATGGAATACATATTCATTAGGTGAAATGGACTCTAGTTGTTTGGTATCAATTGATGTGGTAGTCAAGTATTTGTTGTTTTTGTTATCGTTTTTCAGAATTTAATTAGTGAATTAAATTTATCTTGGAACTGAAATATATATATATATATATATATATTGAAAAAGATGATTACTTACACGACAAATGCAACTGCTCTGTCATATAATTAGTTCAATGTGTTTGGACTAGAATTTTTCTAGCTTAGTACAATTGTTGTGAGATGATTTTTGATTTCAAATCTTTTGGTTCTATTTCTTTTATTTTATTTTTATATTTTAATATTTAAATTTATGATACATACTTGCATTACATTTCACTCTGTATGTATGTTGTCCATTCAAACAGTGAAACACCAAAAAAGAGAAACAAAAAATTCAATTATAATGTTATTTTATATGACATTAATGTTAAGAATACATTAGTTAAAATTACTAAAATTATTTTCATTAAGAAAATTATGTTCTCTTACAGAAATTTAACCATGCTTTAAGTGTAATTCATGCTCATAACACTAGATACATCCAAGACACTACCTTTTCATCATTTTACTTCATTGTTGGTAACAATTTTGCCGTTCCAATCTTATGTAACATTTTTCAAGTAAAATATTGATCGCTCACCTATATATGTCACATGTATTGATAAATATAACACAAATTGTTTCACCGAATGGTTGCACAAGATCTGGACCAACAATTTTTACATCCTGCAACAAATGATTTCATCATGTAAATTTCAAATCAGTCACTTAACCCGCCACTTTCTAACGGTCGACCGCCAGGCCCCGTCGTCAATGGCGACTTTGAGACCCCTCCCTCCGGCGGCTTCTCTACCTCTGCCGCAATCTCCGATGGCCCCGCCACTATCCCCGGCTGGAAAACCAATGGAACAGTGGAGATAGTCGAGTCAGGGCAGAAGCAAGGTGGGATGATCCTCATCGTACCACAGGGCGCGCACGCCGTCCGTTTGGGCAACGACGCAGAGATCAGCCAGGAGATCAAGGTGGAGAAGGGCTCCCTCTACTCTGTCACCTTCAGCGCTGCCCGGACCTGCGCTCAGCTAGAGTCACTCAACGTGTCGGTCCCCCCGGCGTCACAGACCATTGATCTCCAGACCCTGTACAGCGTCCAGGGCTGGGATACGTACGCGTGGGCCTTTCAGGCAATGGAGGACGATGCCCGGGTGGTGTTTCGAAATCCCGGCATGGAGGATGACCCCACTTGTGGGCCCATCATTGACGATGTTGCTATCAAGAAGCTCTTCGTGCCAGAGAAGCCGAAAGGTTAGTTCGGTTATTTTTGTCACTCCATTCTTGATTTCTGCATTAGTAATTGTGAGATTTTCGTAAGTTTCAACTAATTTATCTTTACCTTCTTAGATTAAATATAATGATTTGAGGGTTCTTTCTGAGAGTTTGGTGCTGTTCAAATCTTACAAGGCCTTGATAATTCCTAAAATTTGTTTATAGTATCAATCTCCTAATGAAAAATCTTGAATCTTCACATGAAATGCAGACAATGCAGTACTCAATGGAGACTTCGAAGAAGGCCCATGGATGTTTAGAAACGAGTCCCTTGGCGTCCTCCTCCCCACCAACCTCGACGAGGACACATCCTCCTTGCCCGGTTGGATAGTCGAGTCGAACCGGGCTGTCCGCTACATCGACTCGTACCATTTCTCGGTCCCAGGCAACAAACGGGCCATAGAGCTTCTATCCGGGAAGGAAGGCATAATATCCCAGATGGTCCAAACCAAGCCAAACAAGCCCTATAGGTTGACATTTTGCTCGGCCACGCTGGGGATGCTTGTAAGCGGCCCCTGGCAGTGATGGCCTTCGCGGGCGATCAGGCACAGAACATACATTACACGTCCGACTCCAATTCCACTTTCCAGACAGCGAATGTGAATTTCACCGCCAAAGCAGACAGGACGAGGGTTGCGTTCTACAGTGTTTATTACAACACGAGGACGGATGATATGAGCTCTTTGTGTGGCCCGGTGGTCGATGATGTGAGAGTCCAGCAGTCGGGGTCCAGCAGGGTGGTGGGGTTGGGGTTGGGACTGTGTTTGTGGTACTTGCTGGCTGTGTTTTTGCTTTAGGTTGTCTGCAGTGGCCATGTTTGTGGTGTGGCATGGGAGTGTAGGTAAAAAACCAATCTCCTATGTTGGTGTTTTGTGTTGTGTTTTTTAAGGTTGTCTTGGTTTTCTAGTGATAGAAATGAAAAATGTTGGTCACCTTGGATTGTGTGTTTAAGCTTATGTTTGGTGATATATCAATGAAGATAAAGTTCAATTCAACGATGGAGAACAGAGAAGGTTCATAGGGTTCTTCTCTGCCTATGACAAGCTTAAATGTAATTTTGGTTCTAATTTTAAATTTTGCACTTTTAGAAAATAGCAAATTGCCTTTGAATATTTTTATATTTTATTTTGCCTTTTACAATTAAAATTCCCGACTTCATACATTTTCCCAGGGAAAAACAATGATATTGGGCCTAGATCATTAACTCAATGGGCCTTGAAGGGACTTGAGTCGGTCCATTGGGTCAAGATAGGGGTGGATCGAGTTAATGGACCGACTTGAGAGGGACCTTTTTTTTATTTCATTTTCAACTTTTTTTGAAAATTTTGTTTTCACTTGGTTATATAGAATTCAGAGCTTGTTTGGGTGGTTTCTTTTAAAAATAGTACTTATTTTTTAAAAAAAAAAAATTCTATTTTTTTGGCCTTTTTCAAAAAAGTATAAGCTGGAAGAAAAAGATCAAAAGTGGTTTTTTTTTTTAAAGTTATCCAAAATAATTTCATATAAAAGTATTTTTTAAAGCATTCAAACGTAAATTTGCTTCATTTAAAAAATTAATATAAAAAGTACAACTTGAAAAACAAATTTTTAAATCTATTCAAACGGGCGGGAAGAATTTTGAGTTATCCTAACAATCATTTTAAGAATGATCATTTGAGAGAAAAAAAAAAAGAATAAAAATAAAAAATTATTGATGCTCAAATTCATATACCAACCAAGTGGTATGGTATATGTCATAGCCTCAATCATATGTTCTAGAACTATGATGGCTAGCCGTCCCTTAAAGAATGTTGACAGGCAACGTCAGTCTAAATAAACTATGATAATAAAAATAAAAAAACTTTATAAAATCAACCGGCGAATCTTTCGGGTCAAAGAGGCTTTAATCCCTTCGTCTGATTTTGGATAATGCAAATTTATTTCATTGTCATCTGAGCGCATATATATTCCATTCATATATGAAGTAAGGTCATAGGTTGAAAGGTGCAGTCGAGCTCTTTAAATCTATATAAAATTATGCTTTATATAATTATGCTTCATATGTATTATGTATTAAAGTGTAAAAATTTTGCCCTTTTGAAATAATAAAAGTATCTTTTATGTTTTATAAAATTTAAAATTCGTCTCTCTTATGTAATTCTTTCAACACTATCCATGTATTTATATTTTTTTAATACGTATGCATATCACCCTCATATGTACACAATCAAGATTCAAATTCGGACAACAAACTTCCCACACCTCTAAAAGTGAAATATATATTACATTAGATCAAGGCGTTGTGGATTATCCTCTATATTCATAAAGTGAAATTTCAATATTATTAATTATGAATTCACATTCAAATTGAAAACATAGCACGACACAGGTCGATAGGGTGACATACTAACATGTATGGATTTGTATTTCAAATATTTTTCGAATCAAATTTAGAGTCAGATCCTAAGATTAGGGGTGTACATATTAATTACGGATTGCAAACAATACAGATAATTGAACTAAAAAAAATCAGGGGTGCACCAAATGCATCGAATAAGTATGAGACGAACACCCTTTGAGCTGTATATAACTCCGCCACTGCATTGAAGAAGTCGAGTTGGAATTGAATTTCAATAGGATAATATTGTTGTGGAAAATTTGAAAATGTAATAGTCAACGAGGACTAGTTTGGAAAATTCTTGTGGCCGTCGTTGCTTTGCTAAAATTTTCGGCTTTTTATGAGCTTTTTATTGGGGCTATTATGAAAGTGACGCGGCAATAGAAATTAGCAAATATGGTTTATTAATGTGCCATTTCTATATTTCTAATTTTCCACCCAAGTTCTATATTTTGGCCATCTGATGGTAATTTTATTTCTTATTATTGAAAAGTGACAAGCATGTGACACAATTAGGTTTGATTTACTGGCATTGCTAAAAAGGGAATTTTAGGCAACTTTTGTCCAACTTCATTTTTATTTTATTTTATTTTTTTACGATAAAATACATTTCGAACAATTCTATCAATAATTAAGTCAAATAGAAATACTTCATTATTTGTAATTAATTATTCCATCATGAAAATTTACTAAATAATATATATGAAAAATAAGTTACAAAATAGTTAAGAAAGTTAGTAGGCGGCATATAAAAGTAGAAGTTAAATTATTTATTTATTTATTTTGGGGTGGGGTAAGGGAGTTTAATTAATAGAGTTTTTTTTTTAAAAGTAATTTTAAGATTAAGTTTATTTTCAGAAATTTAAGAGTTTGAAAATAATAATAAAAAAACACATAATCCGAAATTGATTGAGTTGCATATGTAAACTAAATGAGAGAGAGAGAGAGAGACGAGCAATTTTAATTTTGTATAAAATATATTTAAAAAAAAACTATTCTTATTTTCTATTTTTCATGGAGGGGGAAGGGGTGAAACATCAACTTAAAAAAGAAAAGAAAAGAAAATAATGCGTAAAATGTTGTTTGAATATAAACTTGAATGAGGCGACTTTCCACTCTTCTTTGGCTATGTCTCTAATTCAAATGTTTCTATAGCATTATGTCAAAATGAGTGCATTGTATTTATTTATTTATTTAGTTTTAGCTATTCGGTTTTAATTCATTGACTGATTAATGCAGATCGGGTAATATAGAGGTCCATTATAAGGGCGATTCTTCCAACTCACTTGTTCGATTCACAATGTTGAAATTCGAACCTTAAACATTGTTGAAAGGATCTATCTCATTATATTTATCAATTAATTTGCATTATAGAGAGAGTAAATAATTGTATGACAAATACAATAAGATAAAGATAGTCAAATTTAAATTAAAGAATTTACAATAAACAAAATTGCAAAGCATTCTTTGAGTTTTTTTGGTTTTGTTTTGTTTTGTTTTTTGTTTTTTGGCATGTAAAGTATAGAAAGTATGCATAGTAAATAGAAGCAAGGGAGATTTATCA